>CM042201.1:10879758-10970585 GCA_023539305.1 Ilex asprella
TCCCCTGGCTCATTTGGACCACGTCAGCCACAATAGTAAGAAATGGGCTATATTTGGTCAAGTAAATGCATGGCGGTACAAGTACAACCTATACTTATAGGACTGACAACCTCTCCTCTTCTTGTTGGTATCCGACGTGGGATCAATGTAGCGTAGTTAAATTGGCAGGTTGTTTTTTTTCTTTTCTCAATGCCTTGTAGTATGTTTTTGGTCTATTTTTTTTTTCTTTCATTTTTTTTTGGGGTCTTAAAATATTCAATGTTTATTAGTGAATTCTTTAATGCTCCATTAAATCATATCAATTTTGTAAGCAAATTAATAAATTAGGAATATTTTTTTATATCATTTTTGTTCATTTATCATAACATAAAACATGTTATCTTTATAACTCTTATAAACTTTTAACATATTTATTATTATTATTAATTATTTTTTTATTTTTAATTAAATGAATGATTAACCTACGGCTAAACTAGTGATATGATCTAATCCTTTTGACGGGTTAAGTTTAAAAACTATGGTTAGTACAATTGTGCGCATAATAAGTTGAGTGGTGGTTGGTGGTTAATGGTTGGTGGTTGGTGGTTGGTGGAGCAAGGGGTTGTACGTCGGTGTAATGAGTCACAAATACACCGTGCGCACGTTAGATATTGATTTTGGAGTTGAGTTATTGTATACATGATTTTTTTGTAATAAGTTAATAAATTAGTTGAAAGTCTCAATATTGAATAGAGTCTATTATTAATAAGTTAATAAATTAAATTTGAATAGAATTATTATTTTTTGTCATAGTACCTCTGTTTTTTAACCAATAAAATTCTGACACGTAAATTTACTGTTTTGTTGTGTTTTTGATCAATAATTATAAAGTAATCAAATTAAAATTTATGATTATCATCAATTTTGATAGAACAAATTGCACTTTATATTTTAAAAAGATTTAAATTTTTTTACTTATATTCTTAAAGATTAAATTTTTTATATTACACCTTCAATGTATTAAAAATATTGTAATATAATCCTTCCGTTTTTGTTATTCATTCTGTCAACGTCATTAGGGTGAATTTTGATGATATAAGTTAAGGAAATGGCTACATTATAACATTTATAATACATGAAAGATATAATATAAAAAATTTAACCTTTGAGGGTTTAAAATGAATAAACTTAAATCTTTTGGGGTGTAAGTGAGATTCCCCCATTTTGAATTTTTTTTTTTACCCAAAACTTATAATTGATTCCGTAGGCAACAATAAAGAGCAGTGAGTCAGTGTCAAATATAGTATGTCCTGCACACCACAGACTCACAAGAGTTTTGTGTGGTATATAAATAGAGATGGGGACAGGTGCTCATACAGGCCTGGCGTCGCCGGCCGCCGTCGCCATCACCACCGCGGTGTCCTTCCTCGGCTCCGGACACTCTCTAATTGGGCACCACTTATTCCTTTCCAAGCCGTCTCTCTCTTCCACTCGGGTCAGCTCGAATCGAGTTTGGTCAACTGCAATTGCGAAACGTCTTGTCGCGCCGTATCAATTCCGTGCCGGCGCCGTACCTTTCATTGGAGGCGGGGGTGGTGCGATTCTGCAGGATGCCGGAGCGTCGGTGATACTCATGGTCGGCGCGTACGGTCTCGTTTCATCTTTCGATTATCTGACCCAGCGCAACCTAATTGAGCAGGTCTCTCTTCCTTACATACATGGATCCACACTCACAATTTCGAAGACACAAACACATGTGAATATGTAGATTGAAAGTTATTTCAAGAGTATTTTGGAATTTTAAAAAAATATTGGACTGAATTATTCATTAGTAAAATCAGAAACGAACTTACCGTCAAATAAATTTTTTTACCGGACTAAACTCATTATAAGTCGGATGACTCAGCTCCAATTTTCAAAAAAAAAAAAGCACCTTCTGAAGCATGCAGTTTTTTTGTTGGATTCACCGTTTTTGCTGCTTCTCCCTTTGAAATTTCCTTTCTGTTTTCATTTCAGTTAATAATTTTTGGTCTCAAATGGGAGAAAATATTTAATATAATGGTGAAATCACCATTGTTGGATATGCTACTTTGTGGTAATTTTTGATTTAGTAAAGTTCACTCAGTCTTTCTGATAAATTTATAATTGATTGATGATATAGTGTCTTGATAATGAGGAGGAATACCATTGCATACACTTCGATTATGGCAATGCACGTGCTTTTTGTGAGGTGTGGTAAAGTCTGGGGAATGTCACGTGATGTTGCTGAAGGGATAACAACAGGAGGACATTTTTTTATTCAAATTTAAGTCTAAAGAGGGTGTTTGGGGAATCTCAAGGACTGTTTCTCTCCAGGTCTGACTTCCTTTGTTCCCAAAAAATTCACATTTGAAAACAGACTGAATTCATATCTTATACTTCCACTGGCTAGTTTTTAAGAACACTGACCTGGCTCTGGGTGGTCTTGTCTTGTCCTTAGCTGGTTATGGGTCCTGAGAAACCAATGGTCCTGTAATGTAGTGTAGTACATCACCAATAAAAAATTATACATGTTCAATAAATGACGATCATATATCATGTTATCAGAATTTATTTTGAAAAAACTAACTTGTGTGACCCACAAACTAGTTATGTGGCCCACAAACTAGTTGTGTGGCAAATTCTCATTAACTGTAGGTATCAAGGGCATGTTTGATATGTTTTTTAGGATGAATTTGGATTGGCTTGATGAAACCCGAGTTTGATTCAATGATAAGATTCAAAGATGAAATTTAACTTTCAATGTTGTCCATACCCATGTTTGGTATGCGCAGGTATATATAATTATTATGATAATATATTTGTATATAAATGATTATTTTATCCCTTAACTAATTTGTATATATAAAATATATAAGATATATGAGGGTATAAATGTCAATGTATGTTAAATCCCTTAACCCCCATATGAAACCCACCTCTCCCTTGGGTTTCATGAAACCCAAGTATGTGGGTTTCATGACCGGGTCAAGACCGGGCCGGAATTCAAATTCTATCCCGACTTTATGGTTGCCAAACATGAGTTTAAGGGAGTTTATACCCTAACCCATATTTTCAAACCCTTCCAAACCCCCATACCAAACATGCCCCAACTGGCGTTGTCAATGCCGTATAACCGCCCAATATTTTCTCAGATTGACTCGACAGGCATTGCTCTTGGGGGATGTTTAGATGGAAACCTTTAGCATTGGTTCAGTTCATGAATCACCTTATTGTCTAATCTTGTTCGATTGAAAACAAACATTGAGGTGGTCTTGAAAAAGACTGGATTATGGAATCAATCCAGAAAAATTTATATATGGATAAAAATGGTGATAAGTACTTCTTGACGGACACTTCACCAAAACATCTTTATTGTTCGAACAGTTTTCAGGGCTTGAAATGGAAACAACAAAGATGAGGAATTGTAAAACACTTGGTCTACAATGAATTTGAGATATTTCTTTGTTCACTTGAAAACTATCCAAACTTAAACTCCACATAGCTATATTCTGACTACCAAGACACCAACAAATATTCGTACATATAAAGTTTATGGTCATATACACAATATACAATCATGACTGTGCCTTCACTTCTAGCAATGTGAAGAAAGCAACTGTATTAGGGAGGTTAGCGTATCATGCCTGGTACTGAATGCATAAGAGCAATTCATTTCTGTTGTATCTTTATAACGAAGTCCTTGGAAAATCTTGATGTCTCTCAAATGCACCTATGATGCTTGCATGCTATGCTCTTGTTTGACTTAAGATCATCACGTAATTGTAAACATGTGCTTAACTGACAATTTTTTTTCCATAGATATCATATATAAATACAGAATCTGCAAAATGCAATTCCTTCAAATTCAAAATGGCTTAGTACTTGGGTTCAATTCAAATGAGGGAAGCAAAAAGATAAAATTCTGTACTACCCTTGTTGTTCAACGTTCCGATTAGCAATTATAGGCAATCACTAACATGAAGTATTGTGGTTGGGTACGTCTATGTAATAGTTGCCATATGGAGCAATTTACTGTTGGAACATTTTCGGGGATCTCAGAATGTAAGGGGATTTTATTGTTGAGCTGTGCATATGTGAGTGGACAGAGTGACTTATATTGTCTCCATTTTTCTCTGAAGAAAAGGCTTAGTGGTTTTATACCAATACTTGGCTAAACAATGAAATTTTTGCCTATATTAAAATATCAAAAACAAAACTTTCCATGTTGAATCTGTGATATTCTTTAAGTTAAAACAATCATCTTTCAGTTTGACAATTTTAATTTTCAGTTACTTTATGGTTATCATTCTTCGAATTCAAACCTTTTGCAGAGTCTGAGCAGAAAACTGGTCCACATACTGTCCGGGCTGCTTTATGTGGCTTCCTGGCCAATTTTCAGGTATCTGCTTTGTCTTCAGAGGCAACATTGTTGGTGGATATATGTTCTTTGGAATGAAATTTAAACTTTCTTTAAATACTTCAGCTGATCATTTTAATCCTAGGTTAGCACATCAACTGGAGCTCGTTACTTTGCTTCCCTAGTTCCTCTTATAAATTGCTTAAGGCTTGTCATTTATGGCCTCTCCTTGGTTACTGATGAAGGACTTATAAAATCCGTGACTCGAGAAGGAAATCCAGAGTAAATTATCTCATCACCCTCTTCATTACATTACATAACGACTTTCTTCTCCAACTATACTCCATCGATGACTTTGATAACTGTTCCATTGTTATGCCACGCAGGGAATTGCTTAGAGGTCCTTTGTATTATGTTTTGATATTGATTTTATGTTCTCTTGTCTTCTGGCGCGAGTCGCCCACTGGGGTGATTTCTCTGGCAATGATGTGTGGTGGGGATGGTAAGGACTCAATCAAAATCTGAACTTGCTAATTTCTCGAGTACTTTATCCAATCTCATTCTGACAATGTGCTTTGTAGGTGTTGCTGATATCATGGGAAGAAGATTTGGATCCTTAAAAATTCCTTATAATCCACAAAAGAGTTGGGCTGGTAGCATCTGCATGTTTATATTTGGTTTCTCCATTTCCATTGGGTAGGTTCATAACGGTCTGGTCAAGGGTAGCACTACAGTACCGAAAAGCTACTTTTCGATACTGTAGTGCTACCCTCAATTCCGAAAGCAGTATATATGACAGAAGATTAACTAGCCCTGTATGGATTTTGAGTTGCAATTGTATTTTTTCTTTACATTACAGGATGCTTTACTACTTTTCAGTCCTTGGATACTTCCAGTTCGATTGGGTTTGGGCAATGGGAAGAGTTGCTTTGGTTTCTTTGGTGGCAACTGTGGTGGAGTCTCTCCCGATTACTGGAGTGGTTGATGATAACATATCAGTTCCATTGGCAAGCATGCTAATCTCATTTTTTATTTTTGGTTATTAATCCAAGGGCGTTAAATTCTCGAGTGTTCATCTTAGTTTTATTTTCTTCCATGCTAAATATTTATGACTGATGTTGTTCCTACTCAATTGAATTCAACCGAATCTTGTCCCAACTATTTCAAATCGGTTACTCTTCAAATCTTAATTTTGAAAATGCAATCTGTTTGTTTGTAAACGTTACTCTTCAACCAATTCAGATTAGCTATGGACGAGAAGGATTCAAGGATTACTGTGACGAGATTTGACCTTTGAGAATTACGTGAGGAGACCCCAAACACACTCAATTGAGGCATATTATCAAACACGTGGAACGCAATGCACGTACAAGCATCAACTGATCTAGTACACAAATTGTTACCACTGGTATAAAGTTTTGGCCAAACTACAATTTACACCCTTAAAGTATACACTTAATTTCTATTTTTTTAATTTATTATGACAAAATGACCTTTTGTGACCAATGCGTAATTTGAGTAAAAGAGTATATTCGTCTCGCGAAAAATTGTTTATGCACAAGTTAGATAACCTTATTCATTGCAATACTCCCAATGAAAATTGTTTATTCATCTGATTTTGTGAAAAATAAGTTAAAAAAAAAAACGAAGTGAAAATTTGAGAGAGAAATACAAAAAAAATGAATATTTTTTTTTTGTTTTTTTACTAATTGGTATAAGCTATTAAAGGTTTGAACATTTTTTTAAATGCAAACATAAGAAATATGTTAGTAATCAAAACTTAATTACCAATAAAAAATATATCTAACATTATTTAGCGTTACTAAGATATAGAACAAAAAGAAAGGACACAATGCTTGTGTCGTAGTGCATTCAACTCAATTACCTATCCAAATAAACTTTGATGTCATATTATGTCCTAAAAATCATCTATTTCGGTGCAAGATTTTTTAATAATTTCCTTTTTGATGTACATGATCAAATAGTCCATCAATACTCATCATCTATTCTATTAAAATCATAATTTTGATAATATATGTAATTGAAAATAATCTCAAAGCTTAACATGCAACAATAATTCCAATGGGAACAAGAAAAAAAAGATCAAGTGATAAAAGAGGGTGGACACGCCCGGTGGGACTCGAACCCACAATCGCCTGATTAGAAGTCAGACGCCTTATCCATTAGGCCACGGGCGCTTGTTGCTCTTGAACTTTCACAATTTTTTTTGAAGTAAATAATAGTTACACACTGGCTTCTCATTTGCCATGGCTATTGAGTAGGCTTATGAATCGGATTTCAACCCCAATCTGATCCGAATTCGAATCTGTGTTAAGTGGATATGGATCAGATTTTCAATCCATTAATCTAATTCGATCCAAATTCGATTAAAGTTGTCTAAACAAATTCTGGATTAATAACAATTTGATTCGAATAAAAAAAATATATTATGTAAATAAATATCATACATATATATATTATTATACTAAAAATAAGTAAAAATAGAATATATGACCCACTTTTTCATTTTTATTTTGTTGCCCTCATTTTTTTAGTTTATTATCCAAATTTTTATTGTTAATTTTTTGGTGTATATGTGTTTTTTTGTGATAATCGGATCGAATCGAATTTTTGAATTGAGTATCCCAAAATTAACGGATTCAGACATCGGTTGAATTTTTAAAATCCGTCGGATAATCGTATTGGATTGGATCAACAAAAACATAATTGGATTCAAATTCGAATATAAGCTAATCAGATCCATATCTGATCTGTTGACATATCTACTATTAAGCTATAAAATTAACAATTCCTCTGTTAAAAAAAAGAATTATTCACTACATGACATGAAAAATACAAAATTTGACATGAAATTAATCAGAGTGTCGATAAGTTTTGAACTTCAAAATAATACGTCTTGTTAATAAATAATAACCAAAATTTTGTTAGTGTCAAATACAAATAATTTAATTTTGATTGAATAAACCCAATTAACTGGATTTATATGAAAAAAATTTAATAATTTTTTGGAACTCTAGAACCCACAAATAACACAATATTAGAAGTCAGACGCCGTATTAGGCCACGGGACTTGCACAAATTTTTTTTTGGCATACCTTTTGGGACACATGACTCATAATGATTAGCATGATCTGTCGACAAATGTGGTATTACAACACGTCATTTCGATGTTAATTCCAAAACAACACAATTTCTTAAGGTTTCCTTTAGTAATGTTTTTTATTTTTATAAAAGAAATAAAAGTAATTTTTTTTGTGATAAAAATTAAAAATATAAAATATGTTTGATAGTCATTCATGTTTAAAAAATTCTAAAAATAAAAGTAAAAAACTTGTTTAGTATTACAGTTGTTTTTGGTTAATTTGTTAATTCCAAATAAGTTGTTTCTCAAAATATAATTGGGGATGCAGCAACCAACCATCGAAAACCACTACCCGACACCATCAAAAACCCACCACTAACAACCCTGAAAACCAACCACACACCACGCATAAAAAACCCATCACCCAACCCACCCAAAAATCCACCACCACTAGCCCCAAAAACCCACCACTCAACTATCCAAACTCCACCATGCAAACCCCACCACCCCAAATATTTCAAATGTTAAACTAAGAGGAAAAAAAAAAGAAGCTAATTAAGAAATCTCGGCAAATCTAGAGACACCCACAAAACACTTATTTGTATATACATACATACACATACAAATCTGGGTATATATATTAAATAATCTTTGAGAGAGATATGTTGAACAGGGAGCTTGGAGAGAGTTTTGCCAGAGTGAGATCGCCAGAGAGAGCTTCAGAGATGAAAGCTAATCAAGAAAGACACACTTCGGTCATTATATATGTGCCAAAAAAAAATCTGTTATTTGCTGCTAACAGAACTCAATTGTTGGGCCTCATTAAAGTCCTTCCAATGTCTCTGCGTGTTTTCATTTTTTGAATGTATTCGTTAGTCCTTTGTCTCTTCTAGCCAATTCATTATCTCGTTTCCTTGTTGACATTATGCATTATTCTCCCAGGTGGATTTATTGCCCAATACGTGGGAATTGATCCATTTCCAGTTGGATAGACAATTGTATGTGCCAAGTTGTTGGCACCTCTGTTTACTGACTGGAATTGAATTGAAGGGAGCATACTTCCATATATCCACTTGGATCGTTTCAAACTCTCTCAGAGTTTCAACTGGTCCCATGGACAAAGAATCTACTAGGGCTTCACATCTGATTCAATGATCACTATATGGTATTCTTCTTTGATTGTCAAGGAACAAGCTCTTCTAATTGCCCAGGCTTTAGCCGCTAGGGAAACCTGAAGCTCCTGTAAGCAAGTGACCTGTTGAAGAAACAAGACAAGTCAGCAAACACATCACATGTTAGCAAAGACAAGTCAGCAAACAGAGCCAACTGTTAGTTTGTTACAAAATTAGTTAGGAAGTATTTAATTAGTGAGAGTTAGTTAGATTTAGTGATGCTTGAATGTCGGTGAGTTTGTGTATAAATGTAATATTCTTCTAATCAGTAAGTGGAACGAGACATATCTTCTTCCTCAAGCCTCTACTCTCTTCTTTCACATTTTTCCTCTGTTCACCACTGGTTTTATCATGGTATCAAAGTAGATTAAGCTTCCTCTCTAAAGCTTGACTCTACAAAGTTTACTCCTCATCAATGGCAGCAACAACCGAAACACAGACAACTTCGAATTCTGCATCTTCTTCCTCAAAACAGATCGAAGATGCTTCTCAACCATTATTCTTCACCATGGAGACAGTCCTGGTGCATTACTGGTTTCTCAACCATTAACAGGAGACAATTACAATTCCTGGAATCGATCCATGTTTATGATATTAAGTGCTAAAAACAAAGTAGGATTTATCCATGGAACTGCTTGTAAACCATCAGAGACGGATCTTCTCTTCAACCCTTGGGTTCGCTACAACAATATGGTAATTTCTTGGATCTTAAACACTTTGTCGAAGGACATTGCGAAGAGTGTTTTATATGTGAATTCAGCTAAGGAGATTTGGGGGATGATCTCAAAGAAAGATTCTCTCAAACAAATGGACCGCAGATCTTACAGTTGCAGAAATCGATCTCATTTCTAATGCAAGATCAGCTTACTGCGAGTTCATATTATACTCAGCTTAAAGGCTATTGGGATGAGTTGATGAACTATCGACCTTTACCTACATGTTCATGTGGAGCTTAGAAGACTCTAATTGAGTATCAACAACAGGACTACATCATTAAATTTCTAATGGGATTAAATGATTCATTTTCTCACATCAGAAGTCAGATACTACTCCAAGATCCACTGCCTTCAAGCAATAAAGTTTTTTCTCTGATTCTTCAAGAAGAAAGACAAAGAGATGTGTTTTCATCAATTCCTTCGAGTGTTGAATCTGCAGCTTTCTTAAGTAGATCATCTTCTACACAACAAGGTGGAAATAAGCAGATTTTCAACAAATCCAAACCAACCTGTTCACATTGTGGTATTCTAGGGCACACTATTAATAAGTGCTACAAGCTACATGGATATCCTCCAGGCTTTCGTTTCAACAAAGGCAAGAATAATCCAAGAGGGGCAAATCAAGTCAATGGACATGTGGATAATGAGAATCCAATAATTGAAGACAAATCCCAGACAAAACCAGATCCACAACTATCAATTACACAAGATCAAATTCAACAACTGTTAGCACTTTTGAAACCTCAATCTAACACTGTAGGTCAGTCTTTTGCAAATCACATAGGGTGCTCTCATACTCAGTCATTACTAAACATGACAGGTAATGTATCTTCATACTCCTTAACCATTACTCAACATCCATCTCTTTTCTTGATCAATTCTTTTGATTCTGCAAATTCCATTCCTTGGATTATAGATACAAGAGCAGCTGATCACGTTGTGTGTTCAGTTTTTCATCTTAATTCTATCACTTCCACAGTTAATTCATCAGTAAAACTACCTAATGGAAGTGTTGTGTTAGTCAGTCATGTTGGTATTTTCAAACTCTCTAAATCAATTGTGTTAACCAATGTTCTTTGTGTCCTTTCTTTCAATTTTAATCTCATTTCTGCAAGTAAACTTACACAACATTCTTCTTGTTGTTTCTTGTTTCTCCTTGGTTTTTGTATCATCCAGGACCTATTAACATTGAAGACAATTGGGATAGGTGAAGAGAGAAATGGTCTGTACATCTTTTTGCAGAAACCAAATAAGCAGTTTTCTTCCTCTGTCTCATCAGTTCACTTCCAAACAACAATGTCTTCTAACTTATGGCATTCTATACTTGGTCATTTGTCTTCACAAAGACTAGAACTATTGCATCAGGATTTTTATGATATTACTACTTCTCAAGATAGTCATTGTAGTATATTTCATTATGCAAAGCAGAATAAAAATTCAATCCCTGCTAGTAGTACTGTTTCAGTTGTTTCTTTTGAACTCATACATTGTGATATTTGGGGTCCATTTCCTCTTCCATCTTTGGATGGTTCTCAATATTTTCTAACCATTGTCGATGATTTTTCCAAATGTACTTGGGTGTATTTGATGAAATCCAAATCTGAGACTCGATCTTCGTTGTGTTTATTTCTTGCTTTGGTTCAAACTCAATTTCAGACTAAAGTAAAGATTATAAGAATAGACAATGTACTGGAATTTGCAATTAAATCTTTTTATTCTTCTCAAGGCATTATACATCAACTTAGTTGTGTTGGAACACCCCAACAAAATGGACTAGTAGAAAGGAAGCATCAACATCTCTTAAAAGTAGCCAGAGCTATTAGATTTCAAGCTCAACTACCTCCTTGTTTCTAGGGAGATTGTGTATTGATTGCTGCTTATTTGATCAATCGCATTCCAACCCCAAATCTTTCAGGAAAATCTCCATATGAAATTTTTTTTCTCGAAAGCCCAATTATTCTCATCTCAAGGTTTTTGGTTGCCTTTGTTATGCTGCTACTCTTGCTCATAACAGGTCCAAATTTGACTCCAGGGCTAGTCAATGCATATTCATTGGATATCTCCATGGTGTGAAGGTTTATAAACTGTATGACCTTACTACCAAAAATGTTTTTCTATCTCGAGATGTCATCTTCTATGAGTCCATTTTTCATTTTTCTTCTAACAACCTTCAATTCTCTCAGGATTCCACAGTGATACCTACTCCAGTTGCTGATACTTCTTCTGATCAAACAACTGAAGATAGTGTTTCCACTGAAACTCATAGTGTTCCCAATGAAACTTCTTCCTCCTCTGAAAATTCTTCCTTTTCTTCTTCTCATATTCCTGATACTACTAGACAACTTACTAGAAATAGGAGACCTCCTAGTTCCTTGCAGGATTATCACTGCCAGCTTATCTCTTTACATCCATCCAGTTTATCTTCTGTGTCAGGTACATCACATAACATTTCTAATTTTCTATCTTATGATAAGTTGTCCAACTCACTTCATATTTTTAGTCTCACAATTTTATCTAACTATGAGCCTTAGTTTTTTCATGAAGCCATTCATCACACTGAATGGCGTGATGTTATGAAAGATGAAATACAAGCCCTTGAGGCTAACAATACTTGGACCCTCACTTCATTGCCACTAGACAAAATTCCCATTGGCTGCAAATGGGTTTAGAAAATCAAATACAAAGCTGATAATACCATTGAAAGATACAAGACCAAACTTGTGGCAAAGGGATACACCCAACGAGAAGGCCTAGACTATCTTGAAACCTTTTCACTTGTTGCTAAATCCACTACTATCAGGTGTCTTTTGGCTAGGGGTGTCCATGAGCCGGATTACTCACGGGTCCTATTATTCGGCCCGATAATTGGCCCGCACGAGCCCGATATCCTTTAAGAAAGGGCTTGGATTTATCCCTAAACCCATTACCCGGCCCAAAGCCCGACCCAAAAAAAGAAACCCAGCCCAATAACCCGTCCACATACCCGTCCCGAAGCCCGAAGCCCGACCCAACCCAATAACTCACCCGCAGTAGCCCATGAGAATTTGTGATAATTCATTAATTTGATAGGTGTGAAAGTCAGGTGAGTCTTTCAAAAAAAATGTTAGGTGAGTCAAATTTGAAAATTTGAATTCTGCACATCAATTTGTAGTTTTGAACTACTGAGACCACATCAATTGTAAATGGCTACAGCCTACAAGCTAGTGTAGTAGTGTGTGACTGCCTCATGTATGTTGTGCATTGTCTTGTCTTTCAGTGACTGAGCTATACTGTTTGAGCCAGCGACAGTCAGCAGAGAGTCTGAGACAATCATAAATCTCAAAAAAAATTCTGTATCGTGATATATTTAACGGTCATAAATAAACGGTCATTGTATAATTTATAAATACATTTGCTCTCAACTTCACAAATCATAACTCTCATTTGCTCTCAAACTCAATGGCTGAAACTATCAATTGCTCTCAGCTCACAAGTCAGAATTATCAAGTGTTCTGAAGTTTCAAGACCGAAACTCTCATTTGCTCTCAACTCACAAGTAACAATTGTCAAGTGGTCTCATTTGGTGAGAAAGTTTTTTACATAATTTAAATATTTATTTTAGTTTTATAGTTTAATTTACGTAATGATTTCATCTCATTCACAAAATATTTTTTATAACTAAATTCTTGAGTCTAATGATAATGAGAATATCAATGAGGGTGAAGACCCTGATTTATTTTCAACTCTTGAGATAGATTCTATTGAGGATGTACCATCTAATAAAATAAAAAAGTCCAAAGTCTGGGATCACTTTTAGAAAATCCAAATTAAGAATTCTAATGGGGTCATTACATCAGAAAAGTCTATATGTAATTATTGTAAAAAAGATTTTGCTGGAGGCTCTAAAAATGGAACTAGTCATTTAACTAGACATCTAAGTTCATGCTTATTAAGAGGTCAAACTGATATTAAACAAACAATGATATCATAATCTGCTAGCACCGGTACACTAAACACTTTTAGTTATGAACCTGAATCTACTAGAAAAATAATTGTTAGATGGATTGTTATAAGAAATCTTTCATTTGTTCTTGTAGACGATGCTGAGTTTGAAAGAATGTTATAAAGTGGTTTTAATCATTCATTCCAAAAGTTTTCTCGTCAAACATGTCAAAGAGATGTTATTAAATATTATGTACAAGAAAAAAATAATTTAATTGCTTATTTTGGTAATCTTAATATTAAAATTTGTTTGACTTATGATATTTGGACTTCTTGCCAACAATTATGATATTTATGTATAACTGCTCATTTTATTGATGATAATTGGGTTATGCAAAAAAGAATTATTACTTTTACAAGGATTGAAGATAATCATACAAGTTATTTTTGAAGTTAGTTATAATCAGTTACAAATTTATCGTATTCAAGAAAATATTTTTACTATTACTTTAGATAATGCAACAAATAATAGTGATGATGTAAGTCATTTAAAATATTATTTTACTTTACCATGTGAAAGTAGTTTTTTTTCATATGAGATGTATGTGCTATATCATAAATCTTATAGTACAAAGTGGTCTCTGTGATATTCGAAATATAATTGATAAAATTAGACATATTATTTATCATATAATAGGTTCTGAAAATAGACTTAGGACATTTGGAACTATGTGTAAAAAGAATAATTTAAAATGCAAAAAAATATCATATGATGTACAACGTAGGTGAAACTTCATCTATAAAATGCTAGATGTGATAGTTAAATATAAAATTGGCTTAAATGACTATGTTAGTATAGATACCACCGGCTCATTATCGCGTCCCACCAAAGAGGAATGAAACGTCACTGATAAAATTAAAAAATTTTGAAAGTTTTTCATGAATCAACTATGACTTTATCTGGTAATTATTATCCAACTATTGCACTTGCCTATGTTCATATATTTAGTATCAGTGATCTTTTTGAACTATATAGTAATGAACCCGAATTTTCTATTATTTTACATAATATGCAATCTAAACTGGCTATTGCAACTGCTAGAAACTGGCATCTATTCCAAATGGATTTACATAATACTTTTCTTCATGGTGATTAATCCAGGGAGGTCTACATGAGTCTTCCACCTGGTTATGCCAAAACAAAGGATCATCAAGTATGTCGTTTGAATACGTCCCTTTATGGGCTCAAACAAGCCTTAAGACAATGGTTCTCCAAACTTTCAGCAGCCATACTTGGACATGAATTTAGTCCAAATCAGATTACTCAGTTTTTACTAAGAGTACTGATTCTTATTTCATAGCTATGCTGATTTATGTGGATGATAATATCATAGCTACATATATTATTCCAGTTGTTGATTAAGGATCTTGGCATTTTCAAATTAAGGATCTTGTCATTTTGAAATACTTCTTAGGCCTTGAAGTGGCAAGGTCTTCAAAAGGGATTTCTATATGTGAAAGAAAGTTTGCTTTGAAAATTCTGCAGGATTCTGGTTTTCTTGGTGCTCGTCCGGCAAAGTCTCCTATGGAGCAACATTTGAAACTTAATAAAGATTCCGACCCTGAGGTGGTAGAACTTTCTTCTTATCACATACTAGTAGGCAGATTACTCTACTTAACTTTCACTAGACCAGACTTGTCCTATGCAGTTCAGATCTTGAGTCAATTCATGGATAAGCCTAGACAATCACACTTAGATGTTGCTCATCGTGTGTTACGTTATCTCAAATCTGCACCAGCACAAGTACTCTTCTTCTCCAACATTTTAGACCTTCATCTCAAAATTTTTTGTGATGCAGACTAGGCAGGTTGTTCAGACACCCGAAGATCCATCACTGGCTTTTGTGTTTTTCTTGGTCCTTCTCTAATAATCTCTTGGAAATCCAAGAAACAAACAACTGTGTCTCGTTCTTCTGCTGAAGCAGAGTACAGATCCATGTCCTATACTTGCTGTGCATTAACTTGGTTACTTGCTCTGCTAGCTAATTTTCAGATTTCTCATCCTCAACCTGCTTTGGTTTTCTATGACAACAAGGCTGCACTCCACATTGCAGCTAATCCTGTGTTTCATGAGCGTACCAAACACATTGAACTTGACTGTCACTTCATCCGAGATAAGGTTCAAGAAGGAGTGGTAAAAACACTTCATGTCTCCTCTGCTCATTAGCTCAGTGATGTAATCACTAAGCCACTTGGTATACAATAATTTCATCTTCTCCTCAACAAGATGGGTGTGTTAAACATCCACTCTCCATCTTGAGGGGGGCTGTTGAAGAAACAAGACAAGTCAGCAAACAGAGCACATGTCAGTAAAGACAAGTCAGCAAACAGAGCCAGTTGTTAGTTTGTTACAGTTTGTTACAAAATTAGTTAGGAAGTATTTAATTAGTGAGATTTAGTGATGCTTGAATGTCGCTGAGTTTGTGTATAAATACACTTACAATATTCTCCTGATCAGTAAGTGGAATGAGGCATATCTTCTTCCCCAAGACTCTATTCTCTGCCTCTACTGTCTTCTATTACTTTTTTCTCTGTTCACCACTGGTTTTATCATGAACCTCATGATCACGAGCAACCACATCATAGGCTCCCTTTTTGGACTTTACAGAAAAAACTCCATCGGAGTTTAGCTTCACCCAACCACTCAAAGGAGTTTGCCAATTCACCAGTGAAGGGGTATTATGCTGTTGGGGTTCATGTTTATTCCATAGGTCTTGCAGCTGTTCAACAACTGCCATAGCTTGTTCTATCACAATTTTGGGGCTCAAATTACGATGGAGAAAATCCCATTTGTTTCTCGCCTTCTAAATAAACCATAGCACATAGGCAACTCTTGAGCTAATAATTGGACCCTTGTTTAGAAATTCCATAATCCATATTTCAAATCTGGATACTGTAGATTTAGCAATCTCTAGTTCCACAGGAGACAACCTCCAGAGTTCATCAACCCATGGACATAATAGAAATAGATGTTCTATAGATTCTTCAGCCTCCTCATAAACAATGCAAATGGGGGATTGGATTACCTTCCTCCTCTACAGATTCTCTCTTGTAGCTAAAGCCCCACTACCAATCTTCCATCCCCGGGGGGGGGGGGGGTGTATGAGGATGAGGCTTTCTGTTTATTTATGTGTGGACTATGTAGTTGTGCTTGAAAATTGTATCCACTTCTGACAGAGTATCTACAATTTGCTGTATAAGGCTATCTCATTCTATCCTCTTGATGGTTTTCACTCGGGTATATCCAGAACATTTTGGCACCATATCTGGAGGTAGGATGTCTCTAATTAGTTCTTCATTCCATTTCCTAGCTGGGATTTGTATTAGGTCAGAAACCAGATTGATATTGCTCTATTGTAAGTTCATTAAGCATTGGACTCCGGGGACCCATTAGTTTTTTGAACACTTAATGTTACTGTCATCCCCACTTGCCATAGGCCTCCCTCTGTTAGCAGATTCCTGCCCTCCAATAGGCTTCTCCATAGCCATGAGGATGATGCCTTAAGTTTTACTTGCCAAAAATCTATGTCAACGAAGTACTTAGCCTTTAGCACCTTACCCCACATTGAGTTTGGATCTTGGTGTAGCCTCCTAGCTTGTTTTGCAAGTAAAGCTATGCTAAACTTTTCAGTCTCTCTAAAACCCATACCTCCATCTTATTTTCTTCTCGTAGGGACTCCCACTTTTTCCAATGGATTCCCCTTTCGCCTGAACTTTTACTTCATCAGAATCTGGATAACAAAGAGATAATTTCTTGGTTAAGGGACTTTGGAAGCTTAAAGAAAAATGATGAGCATCTTCAAGCTTCCAAAGTCCATTAAGAAAAGTAATGAAATTTGTCAAATTAGTGTCAAGGAAAAAGAAATTAATTTTGATAAAATAAACCTATTCAGTTGATATTATATAAATAAATTTATAGTATTCTTTATTTTATTTTATTTTATTTTTGTATGAGTACTTATAAAATTATATAATTTTTTACTTGAATTTTTGAGTATTTGAACCAAGTAGATTTTTAATTGATACATGAGTTTTGTATGATGGTTTAATTGAGAAAAAATACGAACTTATCAGAGATTCCTAGTTCATTTGTTATGTGTGTAAGATTAAATATAACACAACCAATAATTACATTGGGTTCTTACTAGATCTAGTTAAGATTGATTAGCACTCAATATAAGTCCAAAATAGTATGATTCGAATAAGCAATAATATGAGTATTTTTACTCCTATCCATCGATCCCATAGATAATTATTATATGCAAATTTAGTTTTAACGAGTTTAATTATAATTAAGTTGACTAATCACATACATTTAAGATATTGCTATGCACAAATTCAATTATGTACGAGATTAAATACAAGCAACATAAATGACACTAGTCTAACATGATACAAATCACGAAACAAATTAAAAAAAGTCTGGTCCGTTAAAACTATCTCCGCAACTCAACTCATTTTATACTTGCACTTGCATATTGAGATGGCCTTTCAAACTTTTTGTTGAGTGGCCTTTCAAACTTGTGAAGATGTGAATTATATCAATTGATGGTATCTTGAATATGTCCAAGGTTGAGCTCGGTAATTCGAGTTGGGCTCTCCTAGATCGGGAGCCCAGTTTGCTGTAGTTGCCCATGGAGCTTGAGTTTAGATCTCGAGCTCACTACATCTGCCTCTCAATGAGGGCAGCATAGAAGACATTTGACTTCCACTAAGCACCACCTTGATAGCAACGATCGCTTATCTAGGCATAAGAATAAGGGGCATAACCCCTAGTAATACAAACAAGCATTGTAGGCTAAACAAGAATTCTGTAATCTCTTTTCTTATCAATATAAGTCCCCGGAGCAAGAGACTCTATTGAGAGTGGATTATTCGAGCTCCCTAACTGATGAATCACTGTAAAATCTTCGTGTGTTGACTTTCATTCCCTACCCTCAAATCATAAGAGCCTATGAGCTCAGATTGAATAACTCAATTCCCATTAAATCCCAATTTCTGCTCTGTTGTGCTCTAAACATCATCTTCAATAATAATTTTTTTTGAACTAGGAATTATAACAATAATACTACTTGAAACTAATTTGCCGATGTGATTTATTACTAACATGGACTGATAGTAGACTCCATCTAATATCAAACTTCACTCCTCCCTGCTAACCCAACAATAACAATTTATCATGTTAGCAAATAAAGTCCAAAATATCATTATAAGGACTATATCGTCCAATTTTGAAAGTTGTCTTGGAAACTAGAGCTACTCTCTTCTGGAAAGCTATTAAACCCATGCACGATATTCCAACAAAAGATCAACAATCTCTCCATATTGGTTGCTTCAAAATCTCTTTTTATATTGATGATAGAAAGGAAAAATGATGTTCGCTGAGCTTCCCTTTTGACAAGAAGATTTGGTAAAAAATTGGACAGAATTAGCAGGACATTTCCACACATATGATTTGACACTTTATAGTTGCCAACTTGATGACATAGTTACCAATTTGAACGAGGAGAGTTGAGAGATCAACCTGAGATCATGTCATCTGTATCTGTTGCAAGTCAACAGGGTAAGATTACCATAAATATTTGATTATAGTTTGCAAAGGTCCCCATGCTGAGGGTTGTAAGCTATCGGCTATGGTACCTTCACCCTCCTAAATGGTGTGATCATTGATGAAAGTCAAGCCTTCACTCCCAAGGAGAAACTCTGTTGCACATGTATGACACATCTCCCTGTGTGTCACGCCTGATTATATGCTCCTCGCCTGAAAACAACCTGTGACCATATCACACAACCCACCTTAGACCTTTCCTGTGATAGCTTATTGTTGAACAAGCATTTTGAAATGAGTGAAAAAGAAATAAGAATCCACAATTTGAAAGAAAAAGAAATGGAAAAAATGACGAAAAATACATCCATTGGGAAGGAGGCTACCATGGGTATTCAACATACAGATTCACAAACTAAATACGTTTCATAAGAATAATAAGCTTAAGCATGAAGATTTACTTATTCTTTTTGTTTTGTTGTTTTGCATTTCTTATGGTGTGTCATTCGTAGGCTTCGTAGTATATAGGGCAATGCAATTCTGACCAGTGAAAATCTATGTCCATATTACTCGGTAAAACCATAATTCCACTGCCATTATTGCTCCATTTTGATTTAAAGTACAGAAGTGAAAAAGCAATGCAATAGCTCTTCCCCCAAGTTTTCATACTTCACATATAAACCAACAAAAAGAAATAGTAAATACCCTGAGAGGCACCCATAAAAGCTTCTACAATATGAAACACTCATTCTATCCTGCCTACAAAGAGATCTCTACCAACAAACAGAACAAGGACCACAAACAAAATGAACTGAAAGAAAGACACTCGTTATGCCACCAAGCATAGTGCTGGACCGAGGAGCTGATACATGTCAGCATCCTTGCAATAATATTGGAAAGAACTTGATGAATGAAACACTCCAGTAGTTTTCATTCCAAATGGACTTTCAGATTGTTGAAAGTAACATATTTCAACAAAGCATCATAAAGTCTGTTTACCTAATTCCCATACCTTCATGTTAGGGATAAACCAAAAATTGTATCACCACCACATTTACGTCCAACACAAAAGAGTGAAAAAGGAGTAAGTCCAACTTAGGCTACGAAACTAACACAGACCTTTGAAGATAATCCATGTATCGATATTTAACACGCGTTGCATTTAAATATGGATCATGGCATCTGAATCTCAACCAGATCTATGTTGGACTAAACATCTTGTTGGAGTTGAATCTCTCTGCTATGGTGGTAGAAACAATTGTGCTTATTTCCATAAACATAACATGAGCACAACTACATGGTAAGCATTCATATGAGAGAGAGGGAGAGAACCAAGACTTTCACATAAATGGATTCACGCAAACACTATTCTGTCTATCACAACCTAATAGAGTCCTTGTTAGTGGTTAAAATGGGTGGTATCCAAATGTCAGCAGTAAGATGACTTATGTGGCAAAATAGTAACCTTAGATTAAAATTTATCTATGTGAGAAAAGCTTTGATACAGACCACTACAGAACTGTGCGTAATCATAAAAGATGTAGACAGACAATGGCCCAATTAACATGTTTACCAACTGTATAACAAAGTCATCATGATCTGATTGCTAACAATAATATGCCAGGCCAAATGAAAGCTTGATCTAATGTTATGATTATGCAGTCTGATTAACATCTGCTTTGACTGTTACGCAGCAGAGCGCTTACCAACATAATATGAATAAAAAAAACCATGTGGGATGAAAAATGCCCCACCCAACAACCTATATGTTTCTGAGGAAAAAATCTTTATAAGGCAAGTTACAATACTAGGAACAAGTGTTTCTAATTATTGTACACCTATAACCGAATGATGGCTCAGTTATATTCTGCTTTACAACATAATTAGAATTGAAACCAAATTTCCATTGTCAAAGGGAAGGTCATAGGTGTTACCAAATGAAAAGAAAGTGAGATGATCAAAATCTACCTTCAATGCAATAAGTATCCTTCTTGGAATTGAACAATTCAAATAATGTTTTAAGGTTATTCCAGGGCTTCATCACCAAAAGATGAATCAGACTTCCTCCAGCTACTTTAAGAAGCCACATATACTAGGCAGGTATAAAACATTTGCTCCAGGATGATAGTGATACGGTATTTGCTGATCACTGCCAGAAGCTGATTAAATTGTTACCCACTTAAATCCAAAGAATCATCAAGTGCTTTGCCACTGACAAACTCTACTAAAGCTTTGGCATTGAGTTCTCTACCAAATCCCCAAATATAGTTCAGACCAACAAGAAGCTCAGTAATTATTGCTTCTGTTTTTTCCTGATTTGCAAAGTAAAGAGTTTGTACCGGAAGCATGTGTGTTCTAGAAATCAAATTCTGGTGCACAAATCTCCGCTTAGATTGCCATCTTATCATGTTATGAGCAAGTGGAGTTAACCATTCTACTATTCTAGTATTCCAGACATTGCCTCGCTCCACTCTCCTGCGAGAACTGTATCATAAACCAATGAAACCAAGTTCTTCGTAAATGGCTTTAGCTTCACCCTGAGGGCGGATCTTACATTTTCTGGCAACATATTGTACAGGTCATCTTTTGCATCATGACCAATAAAGTGAGGCAATGCCACTAGCTTCTCAATCACAGTAATAATATTCGAATAGTGCAGTGCTAAAGCTGAAGCGCCAAGAGTCTCTGGAGGAGCATTTTGTTTTTGGAGCTGAAAACTGACAGATTGTACTGAACTAAGCCTCTGTGAGCATGAAGTTCGATACCATTATCTATGGTTCCACCCAGAGATTCAGGATAAACACCATTCGAACTTACATAACCATTCAAACTGTTTCCATCCAAAAGGTCTCACATTGGTCAACTGATTGGGTTCTGAACATGGGCCCTTTCGTTGAAGCGTTGATCTGCTATTACGAGTCAGCCAGAGCCACATTCCAGTTTTATTTGCTCTCAGTAGTGGTCCTGATTTTGTTGTTGACCTCCCAAGGGGGCCTGAATAGAAGTTCATGGTTTTATGTCTCCCAGAAACAGGTTTTGATTCCATGCTTGATTTTCAGGAGGGCCCGAATTGAAATTGCTTATTTTATTTGTTTTTGAATTTGGACTAGATTTAGTTGTTAAACTTCCCAAGGGTCCAGAAGAAAACCTAGCAATTTTGTTCTCAGATGGGTGAACTGAGGAGTGCATCAACACACCTACTGAGTGGCTAGGAAGCACCAGGGGCGGCCCAAGGTCAACCGGGGCCCTAGGCCAAAATTTTATATGGGCCCTATTAATATTTTTTTAATTTTAATTTTTATTTTTTGAAATGTAAAATGTTGATCAAGTTTTGTCAATAAATATTTCTCAATCGATAGTGCAATTAATTCATTTAATGATAAAATATGTGAGTAAAAAATAATTTTAATATAACAAATAATCATTCTTTATCCAAAAGCTATGTGCACGCATGAAATACAAACACACTCAAAAGAATTAGAAAAACTTAAATAAAAGATTACAAAAAGTGAATAATTTTGCACATAACAAAATTAGATATTGAATTGGACTATAAAAAGTTGGGCCTAAAAAGTTGAATTATATCTAAAATACAATTATAACTTTAAAAAATAAGTCTATTATACTAAGAGAAGCACTACATACGTTCTGTCTTGTTTGGATATATACAGGATTACGATTTTGATTGTATTCAACATGAGACCTATAGTCGTTCACTCTTTCTCGAACTGGATCTTGGTTTGGACCCATCGTTAACTTGGCAACAATGTCCTGCAGTGCTTGCAATGATTGTTAAAACTGATGGAATTAGTATTGTTACTATCGCTAGCGTTTCAGAATTCGGCTCTTGAGAGAGTTACTTTCACATGATCACGAGAGTTACTTCCACATGATCACCGTCATTTGGAAGACTGTTCACACCTCGTTGATTGCCCATCACACCAGACTAGTCAAGGCTCTGATACCAATTGACACAACGAAACAAAGAATATAAATAAAATAATACTTGTAAGTGTATAAAATAATTCTCTGGTTCCATGCCATTTGTAAGAAAGAGATGTTATAATTACTTGTTTTGTTTCCCAGATTGCATAACGAAGCGCCAAGGCAAAGTTTTTCTAACAGGATTGACAATAGAAAGTCCGTTGAAACATTAAAGAACTGGTTGTGTGTCGTTATGAAAATTTAATTTTGCCAGTCTTGCAAGAAATTTATTGAACACTGATCTCGGTCCGAATGATTGCCATTTTAAAATTTGAATTTGGCTTTGCTTGCAAGAAGTTTGTTGAAACACTAGATCCTACTTCAACTGATTGTCATTTTAATTTTCTATTTAGTTTTGCTTCCAATAAATTTATTAAACGATCTCTGACCAACCCAAAAGACAAATATAGTATCATATGGTTCATGTTTGGCAACAAGAATTAGTCTAGCTAAGAGAGGATTTTTATGTGTTTGACTAGCTTTGAATTTGTTAGTTACCAATGTTTTAATTGCTTGTTGAGTGAAAATGTAAAATGGGCAATTTTGGGGATTTATGAATCTAGAGATATGTATTTAAGTTGACATATATCTATATCTATACTACTTCTAAATTTCAAGATATTTGAAAAAAATTTTATTACTAATTTTACCTCTAATGTCACATTTATCCTTCATCTTCAATTGAATTAGCAATTAGAAAGATAGTTGAGATACAAGCATGCAAGACCCTATAAATTCTTGAAATAAATATCTATCTATTTATATCTATCTATCTATACTACTAATAAAAGTGTGACACCCCAAAATCCGGGGGTCATTAATTAACTGTTGACAACCCTTCAACCCGTGGATGTTGCATAACCCGACACCACGCTAAAAGCATCCAAGTCAAACACACCGTGGTTCATACACCATTAGTGTCCAATTTGGTCATTTAAAGGAAGGAAATTTTAAGCCCAAAGCTTGGCAAAATAATTATTTGAAAGCTTCAGATTTTTAGACTGACTACCGGTGGGTGTATAATGACTACAGGTAGTTCGGGTAATCTGAAAAATCTCTGCCAGAAACTACTTGTTAGATATCGGTAACTAGAACCCTCTGGACCAACGACTACCGGTAGCCTGAGACATTCTAGTTCACGACTACCTATTAACTATTGGTAGCTACTACCTTATGGGTCACGACTACCGGTAGTTAAACCCAAATTTTGCTCATTTTCATAGTTTTTTATTTCCAATTCATTTCAAAACTTTTCAAAACCAACCAACACATGTACAAACCAACTCCAACTCATATAACATGACATTTACATAACAAATATAGTTCATATGAGTTCTATTACATTTCCATACCAAGTATTGTTATACTTAATTTACAAAACTCAAAACAACAAGACCACATGCCAGCCCTCTTCACTTTCAGTGACTCGAATGTGCTCCGTCCGCCGGAGTATACTCCACACCTGAAATGTGTTCCCGTATAGGGTGAGCCAACGCCCAGTAGAGTAGATCCTACAGAGGCTACTCTCCCCTAGATGCTCACGCTCATGCAATTTTCACATGCAACATATAATCAATTCATTCCATACAAGAATATTCATTCAATATTTGAATGCAACCATGCCTTGTCATGAAATGAGATGATACTCACTTATGCACTTCAACCCGAGTCCACACCGACTCCCACAACACAATGCAATGCACTTGTGAAATGACTCGTCACTTGACGAAAAGCCACATCCAATGATCGTTTGAAAACAAAAGTTGTTTCAATTATGAAATCACATCATTGATGGTTGTTACTCATTGAATGAGCACTTTATAATTCAAAATCTTGTGTCTTTGTTGGGCAACGGATGTTGGTATCACAACCACCAGTTCTGTATACCATGACACTTTTCTGGAATTTTACCGTCGGGAAATGTCTGAACTATGTGACCAGGCCTTGCACCAGAGGGAGTGTCTAGCCCTTCTTGCTCTACTCGACACAAGTTTTCATGCATGCAACTGTGAGACTCCATTGGATCTTCAATCCAATTTTTCTCGAGCCCACCCATCAAACACCAAATTTGGTGTTGATCACCCACATACCCACACTCATGCATATATCCCATGAATGTGATGCCATGATCATGCCCAACATGTAATGAACACCACATAAGCAATATTTTTCACACATCTTAATATTCCATGGAAATTAACATTTCTTGCATAAATTTCTATAAATCATCATAAACAACATATCAATAAACATATGTCAACAACACATTCAACATGTTATTTCAATGGCATCCAACATCCATCTAAAACAATCAAGGCATTTCAACAGACACCTTAAAGGCACAATTTATAAAACACATAGTATGCCTCAAGATCTCCTAAGTTACAAGAACAATTACATGTAACTTCCTTATATCAAAATTAAGCTAGAAGCTAGCTTAAATCCTTTCCATGCTCACTTTTTCATTTCTATAACCATAGACATATATAAAAGTCAATATATAGGCATGTATAAATTTAACCCTTAATCTACCAATATCTAAAGAAGGAATGATCCAAGGTAGGAAGAACCCTACCTTAAATGGAGTGTGGAGAACTCCAAGAACACCAACAAAACCTTTAAGATCTTGATCTCCCAAAATTCTTCTCTTGGATCTTAGGTGAAATCTCTTGTTTTTGGTGTGGCTGCATAGCCCTCGTCGTGTACAAGAACTTTAGTTCTTGGCTCGACGGATTCTGAGCGATGGAACTCCGAGAATCGGCGGAAGAAGATTGGTTTTCTCCCTTTTTTTCTCTCTTTTCTCTCTTCTCTCTTGGACGACTGAACCAGCAGAATATTGGGGATATTTTTTGCAAAAAATCTGATTTTTAGCCCTATTTATAATTTTCGAGACTTGGCCCAGATCGTGCCAAGTGTTCCCTGCTTATTCGGGTCCATTTTCACCCCGAAATGATTTATTTGATCTTAGTTTAAGTTCAAATTAATTTCATTTGAACTTTAATTTAATTTTAAGAAAATTTTCATAATTTTATTTTTGGGGACCTTTAAATTGTCATTCGTTACGTAGTCGCCTCGAACGACGTGTAAAATCTGACTATCTCGGAATTCGACGAAATTCGACAGGATGAGTAGATTTTGCAATATGAGTACAATGGTGAACTCCGTTTTCTCATCTGAGGTCTAGAACATGAGTGTTTTAAATACGCATTATTATGGCAAAATAACCATT
This sequence comes from Ilex asprella, assembly GCA_023539305.1. Taxonomy (NCBI): domain Eukaryota; kingdom Viridiplantae; phylum Streptophyta; class Magnoliopsida; order Aquifoliales; family Aquifoliaceae; genus Ilex; species Ilex asprella. The sequence goes on from CM042201.1 coordinate 10,905,846, forward strand.
TTGCCCTTTCCGGGAAAAATTCAAATTTTCTCGGGTTTTACAAAAAAGTACCGTACATAAAAACCTTTGATTCACTATTTTACCCTTATAAAAAATTATAAAGACTAACATATTTTTTTATATTTAAATATGTAAATTACCACTATATTCTTCTATATTTAAATAAAAAACTAACCTCTAATATATCATGTAAATCTCTATATTTGTAAAACTTGTAGATGTTCATGTAACTCTTAACAGGATATATAAAAATATTATTATTTTTTTTCAAACCCCAATATTAATACACATCGATAACTTCATTGATATAATATTATCTCGGGTATCAAAAAATTGATATATTTATCTTTTTATCTTTATCCACAATACAAAAAATTTAAGTATGATAAATATGAGATAATATTTAATTTGATTATATAATTAAATTTTTATGTATTTTAACGATTTTTTTTGACGAACCTTGGCGGTGTGAGGAGATTTATTGATGTGAAAAAATTAAATTACATCTAGATAGGGGAGACGTATGTACTTTACCTCTCGATGCAATCTAATTATAACACTAAAGGAATTAAAAAATTCTAATGCATGATGTTACATGGAAACACAACAAAATATTCTAGAAAACATAATTTCCTAATCAAATCAGACGACCAATAGTTGTTGTCTTGAATGAATTGAAGGTAGCAACTGAACAGTCATGTGAACTTTCACGTGCAACGCATGTGTTATATTGCTAGTTAATTTAACTTGGCTGCTTGAGTTACCATTCTAGAAGATGAATCATCTTGTAAATTTCAGATTCCTTGAAGTAGCTTAATACTAGATGATACAATTGCTCTTTATTTCAATGGCTTTATTCTTTTTTTTTTGGCCATATTTTCACTCTATAGCTACTACAATTTGATATTCAGGCCATATTTGCTCCTTTTTCCATCAATGTTGGTGGCTACAATAAAAGTAGAACCAGAGTTGGATAGTTGAGATTATTCATGAAAGTGATGAACATGGTTTTTTTCATCAATAGTGCTCAAAATAAGAGAAGGATTGAGCATGTAAATTAATTTTTCATTGTAGAGATTGATATCTTGTGATGATGCACAAATTGACTTTGCACACCACTTGTCAAGTAATTGAAAATTGATGTTGTAATTAATGTAGAGGGGGAAAAGACGGGTGTTATAGTGATTCGGTCAATGTGACCTATGTCCACTTCAGAATGGCTAGGGTCACCGGGGACTTTATTAGCTCAATTATGTGGAGAGTGCAGAGAGTACAAGCTTAGAGAGGGAAAGGAGGTATGTGTGCAGTTGAATGTGATGCCCCCCAAGTGTTGGTGAGGCTTATAATTTATAGTTGTCCCCTAACAGATTGGGGCAACTTAATAGCAACTAAATAACTATTTTAGTGGAGCTGACTACTTCTCCTCAACAGGTGGGGTGCTCTCCATGAGACTCGGTCAAAAGATGAAGCGAGGGCAGAATTTCTCCAAGGCAGCGAGGGTTAGGCTCCTAGATGTTGATGTAGCTCCTTGGTGAGTTTGACTAATCCTTGACCACATTGAGCTTGGTGGGCTTTTATAAGGTTAGGCCCTTAGTTGAGTTTGGACTTTCTTCATGGATTGGGTCATTTTGACTTGACCCATCATTTGCCCCCAATGCCCCGTGTCTAAGGAAACTTGGAGAAGGGGGCATTTATCTTGAATCTTGAGTTCTGGGTGATGGAAACTTCTCTCCCACTATGTGCATGTTGCGCTTTGATTCGGGGATCGACCTCCCCGGTCAGGTGGCAGGGGTTCGGGGGTAGCGCCCCCGAAACCTAAACTATTTTTTGGATCAGATATCAATGCTCATTCTCCATTCATGGTGTATTTTGTTTTGCTGAACACCTCAAGTTCCTTTTTTTTAGAGGAGGGCCCCTGGTTTTCAATTTGGGGGATTTTCCCTCTTAAAAACCCTAGGTTATAAATTGAGTCTTTTTTCTTTATTCTTCCCATTCCCTTCATCTTGAGATTGAGAACCCATTTTTGAAAACCTTAAGAACCCAATCCCTCCTTGAGATTCTTTGACAACTGCGAGGTGAGATTCTTGAACCCATTATCTAGAGTGATGTCCATTGAAGGAGAAGAGTTTATAGGCTTTGGTGGAGAAGAGATGGAACTGATCGTTGCCATCGGACAGGATGAGTTGAATGGCGTCGGAGTGGAGGAACCAAGGGCAAAAGTGCCCAGTTAGAAACAGGCAAGCAGTCAAGCAGTCCCAATCGCTGCCCTGCTATTGTCTAGCGAGGAGACCCAAGGGGCACCACGTTGGAAAGGGGCTGTCCAAGCTGGTTCCGTGGTGCCACATGCGCCTTTCATGGAGTTTGCTGGGCGTGACAAGGAAGCAGCAAGGGGAGGTGCGCCTAGGTTGGGTGATCAGACCAAGCAAAAAGGGGAGACAACTGGAGTATTGGGCGAGCCTATGCTAGGCGAGCCCACCATGTTGGGCGACCTTGCGCTGGGCGAGCCCACCACATTGGGCGACCCTATTGCTGCACCAATCTCTCGTACGGTCGAGAAGGATCGGATAAAAGAAGAGTGTTTGGGCGAGCTGCGTATGGTTGAAGCGCGCAAAGGGGAAGTGTTGCGTATGGCGCTGATCTGGGCGGCTCAAACGAGCAAGTGGGCGAGGAGCGCATGGGTCCTGTTGGGCGAGCCTGGGGTACTGGGTTTGGCATGCATGTGGGCAAGGGGTTTGCTTTGGGCGATCAGACCAGGTTGGGCGCCCCTATAGACACTGATCCAACTGATTTGGGCTAGCAGACCAGGTTAGGCGTCCCTATAGGCGTTGTTCCTTGAGACCATCTAGGCGGTGAGTCAGGCAATTCCTCATACCCTTGCACGAAAAAGTACAAAGGCAAAACGGTCCTTGACAAGGATGTGTCCAAAGTGAGTACCCTTTCTAGTCTCCTCAATACTGATCAAGATATTCAGAGGATTATTTCTGTTTATCATATTCCTCCAACTGTGCTGTGACGGGTGAGTCTGTTGTGATGACTCCACTGATGATATTATTATTTACGAGGAGATGTTTGAGGCTGGACTCAAGTTCCCAATACCTCATTCTGTTTGTGACATTCTGATTAATTTTCACTGACACCTGGGCGATTGGCGCCCAATGGTTGGAGGGTTCTGTTGGCCTTTCTAGAATTGTGGGAAAGGGTACACCATGAAGATGCATCTCCTACCAAGTTTCATGTAGCTTATTACCCGAGTGAGACTTCTGCTCCCAACCGGAGTTGGTACTATTTTACTCCGAGGGGAGGCAAGTTGATCACTGGGCTACCCTCAAACTGCTATAGTTGAAAGTCTCATTTCATTTTTGTTGGTAGAAAGTGGGCTTTCGATATTGATAGGGCATTGATACCATCACGGTGGGTCGCTCCAAAGAAAATTGGTACGCCTTATACCCTTACCCTTTTCTTTCCATATTCCTTGTAGGCGGTATACTCACCACATTCCTTGTAGGTTCTCCTGTGCTTTCCAAGGATCAAAAGTGAAAATTGGAGGCTGTGCGAGCGTATCCTATAAGGGACTTTAGAGCTATTATGCTCAAGGATGAAGTCAGTGTTTTCCCTTCGGTTTGTTCTAAGGCTGTTACTCCCTCTCTTAAGTCCAGCGACTCCTCTTTAAAGAGAAAAGGTGGGTTGATTTTTTTTGTACCTTCCTCTTTTACTTGTTGTTCTCCTGACACTTTATTTTCTTTGCAGCGAAGTATAGGGGAGTAATTGGGTCCTGCCTTTCTAGTAGTAGCCTTCCTCTTTCCAAGGTTGCGAGGATGGTTGATGCCTCCCAAGTGGTTTCTCCAATGACGCCACCTGAGATGAGTTCTCCCCAAGCAACCCCTCTGGTGGAGTCTCGAGCGTGTTCCCATCGGGTGACCCCTCCAATGGAGCCCCGAGCGTGTTCCCATCGAGTGACCCCTCCGGTGGCGTATCCCCATCCGGTGACCCCTTCGGTTACTACTGCTGTCTCAGAGTCTTCCTTGCCGATTACGCCTTCTGCCCCTCGTTTGGGTACTTCTACAGGGGCACCGATTGGGATTGGTCCCATGCTAGGTAATCCGCAAGTCATTGGTGAAAGGCTTTGCAGGTTTGTGTTTTTGCCAGAAGTTGCTCAGATTAGCATTATGGGCGCCGAGGGGATTATTAACGCATATTTGGAAAGCCTGGCTCAGGTAAGGGTCTACTATTCCCTTTCTCCAGTCCTTTTATATGAGTTTTTCATTCATCTATCTTTTATCTTTTTCAGGCTTTCACTGCATCCATCTGCTTGCTTTCAAGGACTCGTCATCACGATCAATTGAAGCAAAGTAATGAAGTTATGCAAAGGGCTCTCCTTGTTGCTGAGGGGAGGATTGCTGAGCTTGAAGTTGCCAGCACGGCTTCCCAGGCTGAGCTAGTGGAGACCCATAAGAGGGCCGTGCTTCAGGAGGCAGAGCTTTCGGCGTCCCATGAGAGGGTGACCAGGCTCGAGGCTGAGCTTGCTGAGGTCCATGAGAGGTCCACGCTCAGTGATGCTGAGCTTTTGGTGACCCAAGGGAGGGTGGCCAAGCTCGAGGCTGAGCTTGCAGAGGTCCGTGAGAGGGCCATGCTTAGAGAGGCTGCCGCTGGGACAGAGGTGAAGACTACTTATGAGAGAGCTTTGTAGGCTGAGGAGAGGGCTACCATAGCTGAGAGGGACTTGGTGAATGGCCTTGTGGATGCCTTCTTTGATGGCTATAATGAGCTCCAAGGGAAGATTTCTGCTGCCTTCCCTGACATTGATGTTTCAAGCTTCTTGCCAACTGAGGCTCCAGACAAGGATGACAGAGGATCTAACGAGGTCGAGGATGACGAAGAAGAGGAGGTGGAGGACAATGACCATGAGAGTAGCTAGAGTGTTGGGGACCCTTTGATTTTTTTTATTTTTAGAAAAGCAGTTTGTAGCCTTACTTTTGTGCTGGTACTCCTTGAAAAGATGAAAATGCGAAGACCTTTTTTGACCTTAAATTTGAAATTGAATGAAAATACAAAATATCTTTTTTGGTGTTAAATTGAATGAAATTGCAAAGATCTTTTTTGGAGTAGAATGTAGCAAGTTTTATTCATATATTGCTTATGTCTAGCAACATTGGGTAATAATCTCCAAAAAAGGTAGAAAATCAAACCAAGCCCCCAACTTTATTAATTTGACTTTCTCAAGGTGTCATTGAAAGTACCTCTTCAAGTGTTCAACATTCCAAGGATGGGGTAAGACCTTCCCCTCAGAATTTTGTATCCTATAGGTTTCTGATCTCACCACTTCTATTACGAGATAGGGTCCTTCCCAATTTGCTCCCAATTTTCCTTTACGTGAATCTTTTGTGGCGATGATCACTTTTTTGAGCACCAAGTCACCCAGTTGAAAGGAACGATGCTTTACCCTCGAGTTGTAGAACTTCGTCATTCGACGCTTGTACTCCGCGTTACGGACCACAACCGTCTCTCTTGCCTCATCTATCAAGTCGAGGTTGATGCGGAGTTCTTCCTCGTTTATGGTGGGGTCGTGATTTTGTACCCTTAGAGAGTGAACCCCGATCTCCACAGGGATGACTGCCTCAGTTCTAAAGGCGAGGGAGAAAGGTGTTTCTCCAGTTGGAGTTCTCGGCGTGGTTCTGTAGGCCCATAGTACGCCTGGGAGCTCGTAAACCCAAAGACCCTTCGCTCTTTCGAGCCATGTCTTCAGGTTACGTAGCACCGTTTTCACCATGACTTCTGTTTGCCCATTTGCCTGTCGGTGCGTTGGGCTAGAATGCGATTGCTTTATCTGAAGATCGGTGCATAATGAGTTGAGGAGTTTGTTGTCGAATTATTTTGCATTGTCACTCACAATGGCGTAGGGTATTCCAATATGGCAGACCAGGTTCTTCTAGATAAAGAACTTGACCTTGGCGTCTGTTATTTTTGCTAAAGGTTCGGCCTCTGCCCAATTGGTGAAGTAGTCAACTGCTACCACCACGAACTTGCACTACCCTCTGCTGAGAGGTAGAGGCCCTAGAATGTTGATGCCCCATTTTGAGAAAGACCACAGTCTTGTGATGACCGCGAGTTCCTCTGGCAGCAGCCTAGGCATAGTGGCAAAACGTTGACACTTGTCACACTTCTTAGCAAACTCTTGGGCGTCCTTCACCATGCTAGACCAGAAGTAGCCTTGTCGAAGTACCTTGTGAGCGAGGGAGCGTCCTCCAGAGTGATTCTCGTATATTCCCTCATGGATCTCCTGCAAGGCATAGTCAACTTACTCAGGTGAAAGGCACTGCAGTAATGGTAAGGAGTAGTCTTTCTTGTAGAGGATGTCTTGTAAGATAGTGAATTTGGAAGCTCTCACCCTAAGTTTTCTGGCCTCGAGGGGATCATTTGGTACTGTACCCTCTAGGAGGTATGCCCTTATTGGGGTCATCTAATTTGATTCAATGGAAGCGCAGTTGACGTTTACATCTCTTTCATCTAACTTGCTTGGTTCAAACTGATGACTGATAAATGCTAGTCCTGGAAGGTCTTCGGAAGATGAGGCGAGTCTGACAAGTGCGTCTGTGGCCATGTTGTCCTCCCTTGGGATGTGTCAGATTTGCAAGTACCGAAATTTAGTGAGCAAGGCTTTGACTAGGGCGAGATACTCTTGCATCTTGGCACCTTTTGTATCGAATTCTCCCTTTACTTGGTTGACTATTAGTTGGGAGTCATTATAAGAAATAAGATGTTGGACTTTCATTTCTCTTGCCAATCTTAGGCCAGAAAGAAAAGCTTCATATTCTGCCTCATTATTGGAGGTAATGAAATGAAGCTTCACTGCATACTTGATGGGGGTGCCGTCGGGACTAACCAAGATGAGGCCTGCTCCACCTCCTTCACTTGTTGAGGAGCCGTCCACGTAGAGTTTCTAGTGTGGTAGATAATAATGGTCGGAGATCTCTGTTGAAAATGAGGTGCCACCAGTCTGGGAGCATGAAGGGGTCTAGGAGCCTAAGGATGTTGCCTGGGCGCCAACCTGGGCACCAGAGGGGGTCCGGATGCCTGAGGATGTTGGCTGGCCCCCTGCCTCAACACCTGAGGGGGTCTGGACGCCTAAGGATGTTGGCTGGACCCCACCAGGCTTCTGGATGTCATCTTGGGCAAGGTGGGAGGCTCGTTGTCCTCCTCCTTTGCTAGTGTGAGCTCAGTAATGAAATCCGCTAACGCTTGTACTTTGATAGTTGCCCTTGGTTGGTATTGAATATCAAATTCCTTGAGTTCCACTGCCCACTCAAGTAGTCTCCCAGATACGTCAGGTTTTACCACACTCTTTTGAGTGGTTGGTCTATGACAACGACGATGCTGTGACTCTGAAAGTAGTGTCGTAAGTGCCTCACTACTGAGATAAGGGTGAGCGCTGGCTTTTTTAGCCCCGAATATCTGAATTCTGCTCCCCGATATGCTCTGTTCACATAGTATATAGGCATTTGCACTCCATTATTGCTTCTGACCAGGATTGAGCTTACTGCCAATGGGGAGGCAGAAAGGTATAGATACAGAGTTTCTCCTGTAGTAGCATGTGAAAGAAGGGGAGGCGTAGCTAAGTAAGCTTTGAGCCGTTGGAAGGCTTCCTCTGCCTCGGTTCCCCATACGAAGGCCTTTCAGAGAATATTGAAGAAAGGCAGACACTTGTCTGCAAACTTGGAGACAAACTATTAAGTGCTGCAATTCTTCCGTTGAGGCGCTGAAGCTTCTTGATTGAGGAAGGGAACTTCATGTCGAGGATTGACTTTATCTTATCAGGGTTAGCCTCTATACCCCTCCGGTTGACCATAAAACCCAGGAACTTTCCCGACCCTATGCCAAAGGCACATTTATCAGGATTCAGCTTCATGCAGTACAACCTGAGAATGTTGAAGGTTTCTTAGAGGTGGTCAATGTGGTCTGCTGCGGTGAGACTTTTCACCAACATGTCATCAACGTAAACCTCTATTGTTCGCCTAATCTGAGACTGGAAAATTTTGTTCACTAGTCGTTGGTAGGTTACTCCTGCATTCTTTAGTTTGATGGGCATGACCCTGTAGCAATATATCTCCTTCGGAGTGATAAAAGATGTCTTCTCTTGGTCTGGGGCGTGCATGCTAATCTAGTTATATACAGAGTATGCATCCAAGAAGGTGAGCAACTTATGTCCCGCAGTGGCATCGATGAGGAGGTCAATCCGAGGCAACAGGTAGCTGTCCTTTGGGCACGCCTTGTTGAGCTCTGAAAGGTCAACACAAATGCGCCATTTTCTATTGGCTTTGGTTACCATCACCACATTTGAGAGCCACTCGAGATAGGCTACTTCTCTAACTACTCCATTATCTATCAACTTTTCTACCTCCTTGTCTATAGCTTAGGCCCTTTCAGTAGAGGTGCCCCTTAGCTTTTGGCAAACAGACTTGCAATGGGGGTCGACATTGAGGCAGTGTGTGGCAATCTCAGGGTCAATACCCTCGAGGTTTGCATGTGACCATGCAAAAACGTCCATATTACCTCCCAGGAAGTCTATTAGCTGTCGAACTATCTTTTCAGATAGGGAAGAACCAATGTATACTCTTCTGTCTGGATGCTCCTCATCTAAGACCATAGGGGTGAGCTCCTCGACTAGTTCTCCTCTTTCTGTGGTGGCATCATCCCTTGGATCAAGGACCTCAACTTGTAATGCTTCTTGTGATTTCTTGGTCTTCATAGAGGAGACATAACACTTCCTTGCTGCTACCTGATCTCTTCTGACCTCTATGATTCAATTCGGGGTTGAAAAATGGAGGGTGAGGTGATAAGTAGAAGGCACATCTCTTAATGTATTAAGAGTAGGTCGTCCTAGTATGATATTATAGGCTGATGGACAATCTATTAATAAAAAATTGATCATGACCGTGGAGCTCCGGGGTGCTGCTCCGGCTATGACTGGTAGGGTGATAGACCCTAGGGGATACATCTTCTCCCCTGAGAACCCAATGAGGGGAGACCTGATAGGCTGCAGTCTTTCCCTACCTAAGTTGAGCTTGTCATAAGCTTCTACAAATAGGATATCCACAGAGTTGTCACTGTCCACCAGGATCCTTCGTACCTGAAAATTGGCAACGGTCATGGTGAGCACTAGAGGGTCCTCATGGGGGTGCTGGATTTCTTCTAAATCCTTGTCTGAGAAGGATATTACTTCGCTGTTGTCATGCTTGGGCGCCTTGGACGGACGTTCATCACCAAGGTGCCTAGCTTTCCTGGCATGAGCCTTCATGGAGGAGAGGGATTTTCCACCTCCTGCAAGCCTTCCGGAGATAATGTGAATTTCTCCAATGGGTTGTGGATCTTCTTGATTGTCAGGTGGTGGTGGCGCCTGCCCCTACCAGTAACATACTGGCAAAGGTGACCACGTTCAATGAGGCCCTCAATTTGTCTCTTGAGGTCATAGCAATCGTAGGTGTCGTGGTAAAAACGACAATACTTATTTGGGTTCTTTCGGTTTAGAGGAGACTTCATCTTCCTAGACCATTTTACTGCGGGGTCATCCTGAATCTGGCATAGGATATGCCCAACAGTGGCATTGAAGGGGTGAAAGCTTGCCGGTCTCTTTGAGGAGTAGGGCCAAGTCAGTCTTTGGCGGATAGCCTCTCCCTCTCTGTACTGCCGTGCTTGCTGTCACTCTTCCTCTTGTCATCGCTGTCTCTTTCCTTTCTCTTCTTCCTTGTCCTGGATGACTCACCTCGCCTGGCCCTTGTGATGTCTTCGACATTCATGTACTTTTGGGCCTTTGCTAGCAGCTCCGTCATGCTTTTTGGTGGGTGCTTAATTACTAAGAAAGGAAAGCTTGACGAGCAGAGGCATCCCAAGAAAGCGGTCATAGTCACTTTGTCATTGGGCTCATCAACTTAGAGTACCTCCTCGTAAAAACGAGTGAGGTAGCTGCTCAGGCTCTCCTCTCGATCTTGCTTTATACTAAGCAGGTGGGTGACAGGCTTCTAGTGTCGACGTCCTCCGATGAAATGCCACACGAACAACCTGCTCAGCTTAGCAAATGAGGCAATGGAGGCTGGGGAGAGCTTAGTGAACCATTGTCGGGCAGACCCTTTTAATGTGGTTGGAAACGCCCTGCACATGATTTCATCTGGGATGTTGTGCAACTGCATCAGCATTTTGTAGGTGTCGAGATCATCTAGTGGGTCCTTCGTTCCGTCAAAGGTCTCTACAGAGGGCATTTTGAACTTCTGAGGGATTGGGCAGTTCTCCATGTCAGGCTTGAAAGGCGTGTCTGTTTGCCTTACCAGGTAGTCCACTGTCTCGGGTCCTTGTGCCTTCATGGCGTTGAAGACATCGCCCAGTTAATTTTGTACTTCCTTGATTTTCTCGTCCCAATGATTGGAATGATTGGGGGCTCCTCTAGAGTGATCATGGAAATGACTCCCATGCTCCATGCTTTGGTTCTCGCCCTCATCCTCTTGGAGGCGAGGGTTCTCACCGTGAGAAGTAGGAAGAAGAGGATGTGGAGGTCCCTCATCCTGAGCTAGAGTAGTTGGATGTCAAGACTGCATTTCATTATGGGTATTTGGAGGAGGAAATCTCCATGACTCAGCCTAAAAGTTTGAATGTTGCTGGTATAAAATCTCATGTGTGCAAACTGAGGAAGTCATTGTAAGGATTGAAGTAGTCGCCAAAACAATGGTACAAGAGGTTTGACATGTTCATGTTGAAGCAAAGCTACACCAGAAGTGAGTATGACAATTGTGTGTACTTTAAAAAGCTAATAGATGGTTCTTTTGTCTACTTGCTTTTATATGTTGATGACATGCTCATTGTTACTAATAGTATGGTGAAAATCAATAAGTTGAAGTCTCAACTTAACAGAGAGTTTGAGATGAAGGACCTGAGTGCACCTATGACGCAATAGAACAAAGAGACACAAAGAACACTACGATTTTAAGTGTATAAAAAAAATACTCTGAATCCACAGAGAAAGTAACAAGGGAATATCTCTGAAAAATGTGTATTATTCAACCAACTTAATAGAATTGTAATACATATGACAATTTATAGGAAAAACTAAAATCCTATGTTTTCCAAAATAGAAACAAATCTCTAACTTTAAGAAAGTTACCTAAAGAAAAAAACACATGTATAATGAATTAAGAAAATAGATTTCTAACTTTAAGAAAGTTACCTAAAACAATAAAACACATGTCTAATGAATTAGGAAAATAGACATATTTTAGGAAGCTAAATATCCTAGAATATTGAAAATTAAATCCTAATTCTAATAATGCAATAAAATAAAATAAAATAAAAAAATTACGGATCTCGTTCTATATCAGACCCACCCTCTTAAGAAAACTTATCCACGAGTTCTACTTGTAACAGCTCAATACGTCTTTTCTTGTCTGCATCTACTTTGTACTTTAGATTAATCCTTTCAAGCATACTTTTACATGAATTTTCCAGCCCTTGGAGAATTAATAAAATAATCTTCCATTCAACATCCTTCGGTAGCCATAACACCACTTTAAAAATTTCTTGATACGTATCTTCTAAAGTAAACCCATTGTCTACTTCACTTTTATTTATTTCAAGATTATCAATATCCAAATTTGTTAAATAACCATATTTAATTCGGTCGATTAATCCACAATGCACACCAATCAACTCCCTTGAACTATCGTGAGAGTTCATAAGGTCAATGTGGATACTATTATAATTTGATCTATCATCATAATTTTTATCTTTTCTATCGATTTTTCCCAGCTCATATGTATTAGGCTAAACAATAATGACTTCAGGTGTTGTATCATCTCTTGCGACACAACCATTAATTTTGTCTGCGCTTTTTTCCTCAATATTCCCTTTGTGATAATCTTCAAGAGACTCCTCTATATCACCTTAAATCCACTCGCAGTCATCTTGCTCTTCAATATTTTCTCCTGATAACAATCAATCTTTTTTTTTAGTTGGACCTGCATGGTTCTGGAATATAGGAATACTTTTTTTGATCCAAAAATATAGGAATACTTAAATATTCTGTATCTTCATTATATTTTTGAGCCACCCAAGCAGTTGAAGAATTCATAGTCACAAGGGTTTGATGCAAGATTTGAATCACAGAATAATCATTATATTGTGAAAAATATTGCAAACTAATATTACCTCGAATTGACTATTCCTTTCGCTTCACCGATCGATGTACACCATAGTCTTTGTATCCTTGGCCTTCATACATATCATAACATAAAGGTGCAAATCTCTCTTTTAATAACTGCTTCATCTTTTGCCAAGAATGAACTTTAGATTTTTGTTGGCTCACACGTAACAATTTTACATGTTGCCACCAATCAAAGGCTTGACCCTTTAATTTGTATGCTACTAGTCCCACCTTTCTTTCCTCGGGAATTTCATGATAATCAAAGAATCGTTCTATTTTGGCCAACCAATCTAGAAAATCTTCTTTATGAACGTAACCATCAAAACTAGGTAGGTTAATCATAAATAAATTTCTATAGTTATAATCACGTCTTCGATAATATCTACTACAATCATAGCTATCAAACATACCTGCAACATACTCATCATCATCAATAGAATTAGAATCATAAAATATGATGCTGTTTGTGGGCGACAGGATTGAGATCCCAAATAAGTCGAACATGAGTCCTATTGTTGTTGCAAACCCTATCCCAATCTAGATCTTGACTCGTTCCATACGTCGATCGAGCAACCAAATCATGGAACTCATGATAGGCTTGCTTGGACAAACGTCGAGAACTAAAGAAGTTGGCTCTTGGAAGAGCTCTTTCCACATAATCATTGTTATGAGAAAAGTTGTCACCACTTCGCTTATTAGAAATCATGTTAGGTCAATCAAGACTCTGATACCAATTGACACAGCGGAACAAAGAGACACAAAGAACACTACAATTCTAAGTGTATAGAACAAATACTCTGAATCCACAGAGAGAATAAGAGAATATCTCTGAAAAAGTGTATTATTCAGTCAACTTAATAGAATTGTAATACTTATGCCAATTTATAGGAAAAACTAAAATCTTAAGTTTTCCAAAATAGAAACAAATCTCTAACTTTAACAAAGTTATCTAAAACAAAAAAACATATGTCTAATGAATTAGGAAAATAGACATATTTTAGGAAACTAAATATCCTAGAATATTGTTAATTAAATCCTAATTCTAATAATGCAATAAAATAAAATAAAATATAAAAATTTCGGATCTCATTCTACATCAAGCTAGAAATATTCTTGGCATAGAAATTCTAAGAGATAGAGAGAAGGGTAGTTTGTGCTTATAACTGCAGAAGTATTTGGGGAAGGTACTCACTTGGTTTGGTATGGAGAACTCAAAGCATGTGAGTACTCTTTTAGCTACCCATTTCAGTCTTTTAGTCGCTATGTCTCCAAGTAGTAGGGAGAAATGTGAGTATATGCCTCATGTTCCATATGTGAGTGCAGTTGAAAACCTGATGTATGCTATGGTACGCACTCGTCCAGATATTTCACATACAAGCAGTGTGGCAAGTAGGTACATGACAGATTCAAGAAAGGAACACTGGTAGGCTGTGAAATTGTTAATACAATATCTTTGTGGTACTATGAATATAAGATTGGTGTATCAATTGGACAGTAGTTCAGAGTCCTACATCAGTGGTTATGTGGATTCCGATTATGCTGGTGACCTGGAAAAGCAAAAATCTACAACGGGCTATGTTTTAACGATAACTCATGGCTTAGTTAGTTGGAGGTCTATACTACAACCAATAGTTGCTCTGTGAACAACTGAAGTAGAGTATATGGTAGTGATTGAGGCGATCAAGTTGGCTTTATGGCTCCGGGGTTTGATTGGTGATTTGGGAATATCGCAAGCATATGGGCAACTTTTGTGATAATCAGAGCACCATTTACTTGGTGAGACATCAAGTTTATCATGCTAAATCCAACCATATTGATGTTTGATTTCATGTTGTTCATGGGATTATTGACGATAGAGATATTTCTCTACATAAAGGTTAGCACTAAAGATAATCCAATTGATATCGATCAAAGTGGTTTCACCGATCAAGTTCGAGCATTGCTTGGATTTGATCAACATACTATAAGTTTGGGTGCCCAGTGAGACTCATCTGAAATGACGATAGAAAAAGGTTTTTCTAGATGGCTTAAACAACTTCAAGCGGAAGAATTGTTGACTTTTTTGGCTAGAATCCATATCCTTTGGCAAGGAAGGTAATTATTCATGGCTGCACATGGGCTTATCTACTGCATGAGATTTGAGACTATCAACTTTTAGGACTTTTGAAGATCTGGCAATACCATGCACAAATCTTTTGTCTTGTCCACATCCTCATCATCAATTTGCCTATAAAAGGAGGCGCTCATGCAGTGTCCAATGCATCGGAAGCTTGAGAGAGTTCAAGCATTAGAGCTTGAAGAATTCAAGCAAAAAGAGTTTCTTTGAGTGATATTAGGTGTCAATCTCAGTGTTATTAGATCTGGAAGTGACACCTATGAGATATCTGTGTGAACCTCTTTTGTTAGAGAGAGTACTTGTGAGGTTTGAAACAATTGTTCTTGCACTCTTTGTTTGCTCCGAATATTGAAAACATCCGATCATTCTTGTCATTGACGTAGCCAATAGCCGAGCCATTGACATTATTTTGTTTTGTGTGATTGTTCTTTTATTTTTCCACTTGAGTGAGTGTCAATGTGGGTCCAAATTCGATTTCTGGATAATTTTCGCAACACCAACATCATTTTCTACACCTTTTAGGAGTGTCCCTCTAATATTTTTTAACAATTAGGAGGGAAAGTTGGGACCCTAGATGTTGTCCATGGAGCTAGGGCGATTGATATATTGAGTTCAGAAGAAGAATTGAAACCAATTCATGGTAATTGAAGATCTATGCAATATTTGAGGTGTTTTATAACTTGAAATCAATTCCTTTACAATTTACTGTGTGTGTGTGTGTGCCCTGAGTTCTTTACTTGTGTTTTTAGACCAACAGTTATTTAAAAAATTTAGACTACTAGAAAAAAGTCTATCTTAAGTATTTATTTAATACTTCTTCCCGAGTGTGGCCCCTCCTGGTATGTGTTAGTGTGTAGTAAGGAGGAAGTTCTATGTGATTTAAAGTTAGGACCTCTAAGTTTGAATACCATGTTCAGAAATAATTGTAACTTTAAGTGTTTATCTTATATTATATTATCAAAGCAAGTAGTAATTTTTTTCAAAGGCATTTGAAGGCATAGAGGTTATGTCATCAATCATTTACAATACCCAAATGGCCAACAATGGATGATTGATTATCCAATACAATTAAAAATTATTTTTTATCAGTTATTTAATCTTCACGACTCTTCCTATAAAACTATAGGAAAAAAGAAGAAGGAAGGCGGGGGCAAGATGGATAATTTCTTGCTTATCGAGCAATATTGTAATTTCATATCTCTTAGTATGTTTCAAACTTTTGAATAAAAAAACTATTCGTTAATACTCAAATCAATTATAAATAATAACTTATCAAAAAATAGTTCACGTGCAATACAAATGCACCAATTAGCTAACATAAAAGTACGTGTCGTCTGGAGTCTAACAAAACTGACGATATTGACTTTAAAATTTTTCTATAATTTATTAATAATTTCAGAATTTGTTATAAAAATGGCAAAAACATGGTTTTAAGGATATAAACGATAAAATTCAGCACAAAAGTAAAAGAGCTCCAGCCAAAGCGATAACTTTTGATTATTGGTCCAATTCGGATCAAACACAATTTGTCTCAATCAATTTTAAGTCTCACTCATTTTGTGTCTATTATCTCCTTTTGATCTTTCATTGATACGTAGACACGCAGCAATCTTCTTGTTCCAAATAATCAATGGCCACGTATTCTACATCAATTTTCAACCACAAAACGCAGAAACCACAACGTGGTACAAATCGGACTTGACCTTCTTTTCCCCCCAAACTTTCTTTTGATTGGATCCGCTTAAAGTCACTTTTGGACAATGCCTTTGCTTACCAACCAATTCTGCTCATGAATTTGAATAGCTCAGGTGTAGAATGCTTGGTCACTATGAGGAGTTGGTACTGACGTGGAGATTCCCTTTTCCACGAATGATAAAAGTAGAGGATAATCTTCTCATGCCATGCACAATCTTGTTCAAGTCTGGTCTGTCTCATATTCTTTCTGTAGGTTTTTAATATACTGAGGGCTGTTTGTTTGAGGTATATAAGTGGTATAAAGGGGTGGTATAAAGAAAATAGAATGTAGGACCTATCTTATATTTTGCTTGTTTAGTATTTTATAGTCAATATTATTTTTCGGGTTGTAATACCAACCCGCACCACTACTGCTTTATACAAGGTGTTGTTCAATACCACCTACCAGGTGGTATAATATCTTGGTACAAATTTGAAGGAAGTATTAAAATATAAAAAGACCCAAATGCCCTCATGCCCTAATACAGCCGAAATTGTTGACTTTGGATTATAAGGTTGAAATTGTTGACTTTGGATTATAAGGTTGAAATTGTCTTTTTACAAAATAGTTGCAATTGTTGACTTTTTTAAGTAAGTATTATTTGTGACAAACAAACAAGGGGAATGATATGATTATAGTTTAAGACTGGGTAAAATATATCATTGAATCGGAGTGAAATGGATATAAAATTTTATACCGCCTAAACCTAATACCTGAAACAAACATGCCCTAATGGTAATGGGTAAATTATATTTGATCTTTTTGAATTATTACCTTTATTTTATTTTGTACTCTTAACTATAAAATTTCTCACATCATACCCTAAAATATCAATTTTATTTTATATCACTTTAATAGATAACGACTGTCAATTTTTTGACGGTAAATGTGGATATAAGTAGTATGTACTGTCAATAATCATCTGCCTATTGCTCATATGCAGGTCAAAATTTAAGAAAAATATTCATCCATAACTTTGTCCTTCCTAAGCTCCAATTTTTCTTCTTCTCACCGACATTTTTTTCTTCCCAACAATCATTTAGTTATAAAAGAGATAAAATAAAGTGCTTTTAGGCACCCGTCGGGAAGCTTGTTGGGGCTCTTTTGATAGATTTTCAAGTTTACCGTTATTTATTAGAGTGATATGAAATAAAATTGATACTTTAAGATGCAATGCAAAAAATTTATAATTGACAGTGCAAAGTAAAACAAAAATAATAACTTATAGGGGTAAAGTGTAATTTTAAACAGCCTCATTCCTTTACATATTTATTTCAATAATCTAATTTGTACACTTGGATATAATTATTTTGTACTACAAGGATTCCTGCAAGCTGGGAAAAAAATCCTATGGTTTAATTGCAATTCCCAATTGCCCCCAAATAACCCTATCTTACTTTAACCTCACCAAATTGTGGTGTTTTCATTCTTATTTTGTAGTAATCTATCTTTTATTTATAGTAATAATTTGTACGATACCAAAAATAACGTTTCAGTATCGGAGTCTTGATATAATTTAATAGATTACAAGTTTACAATAGTGACTATCAATGTAGGAAAAAATCTATTTAATCTTTTGCGATTGTGAAGGAGGAACCCCAGTGGCTCAATGTGGTAGTTGTCACGTCCCGATTCCGATCTCCTCTCAGATCTGGAACGCGAACTAAAATTCCATCAAATCGAATCAATACAGATCGCTAAAACCTTAAAATTTAACAACTAAATTATTTCAATATTCACATCAATTACAATTGCGCAATTTACCCTCAAACAATTGCAAACCTAGTCAATAATTGAGATTTTGTAATTCTTCAATCAATTTGATCCTCTACTGATCTTTACCCCAAAGTTAGCCTGCATCTAAAAGGATAAATGGGGGTGAGCTTGAGAGGCCAATAAACAATATAAACATAACATTCGGTATCACAAAGTTAAATGATAATCCAACAATCAACTGCAAAATCATAAACTTGAGAGGCTCTTCAAATATAAATTGTCAAACACTCCTACAATATAAACTTGGTAGGCTCACGTGCACTCACCCACTTGGTATATAGCATAACCTCATTTAGTGTATATTATCGACCAGTCAAAAATAAAATAAAATTAATTAGTTCACTCCATTTACTTTAATTTCACGCTATAACCGACACTCTATCTAATGAAAAGGCTAAACTCTCTCCATTTGATTTCATCATGGGTTTAATTATTTTTATTTTGGTGCGGGTTATCACAGTAGTCTGATCAAATCTTCTGTTAGATGACATATCGTCGATCCTTTAGTTAGTTCCACGACAGATTTTGGTATATAATACATTTTTTTTCCTTTTCCTTTTCATTTTTCCCTTTGACTTGAAAGCAGCCTCCGTCAGAAAGCAAATGTGCCAGCTCAAAAAGGTCCATTGACACATTAGTGCAGAGTCAGGATAGGAGAAAGAACGCAATTGTGACGTTGAATGATTACATAGCTGACTCAACTATCAGTTTATTTTACTCTCTTGGACCCAAACCTTGTCAGACATACACTGGAAGAAGGAAACAAAGATTGAAAAAGAAGATCAAAAAGTCTTTAGAGGAAACGCACAATCTTATCTCAATAACCTTTCCTGTATTCATGGATGAATTGCACTTTGTCCCCGAAAGATTTCAAAATTCTCACTTTATATTTTCAAAGAGTATAATGTGATTTTTTTTTCAATATTAAATTTTTAATGTATCAAAAGTATTAAAATGTGATATTTATGTCAGCTTTCTATCTATGAAAACCCAACACAATCATGCACTTTGACGGAAAAATTAACAGAAATTAATAGAAATGTCATATTACAACAATTTTAATGTACTTAGGACGTAATATGAGAAATTTAATTTTTGAGGGTGGAAAATAAGAATTTTAAAATCTTTGTGGATGCAAAGTACAAAAAAAACCCTATTGATGAGCCAAAGATGACTGGTGCAACCGAAAGTAAAGATGGAACAACTAACTATATACCTATAAATACAATGGTTGAAGCTGAGGTTTGAGGCATCTTAGAAGAAACCGTTCCTAGCAGATTTCAGTTGAAGCTGAGGTTTGAGGCATCTTAGAAGAAATCGTTCGTAGCAGATTTCAGTTCATAAAAAATGGAGAAACAGATTGCTGGTCATGTCATTGGTGTTCCTGTAGGCTCAGCAGCATACACATCTAGGAGGTCACCAAAAGGATATCTACTTGACACTGCTAGCCAATATCTTGCTCAGTGTCCTTCGTATGCATCTACAAAATTGGGAAAGAGTGAGTCTCTCTCTCTCTCTCTCTCTATGTGCCTTGCACTCAAGGACAAAGAATGAAGAAGGGGATGCTTTGAATATTCATTTTAGAATCTAGAAATAAAAACAAGAAGAAAAATCCTTTTGTAATTGAAGTTTGTGTGAAAATGCAGGTAAAAGGGATTCGGTGATGGGTAGAATGAACAAACTAGGCGAAAAAGTGGACAGTATCGCAAAAAGCATCCGTGAGCATGGTAACCATTGCTTTGTTTCATCTAACGCTCGGAAACGAAAAAATTCAATTAATTTCACTAGCATTATATTCTAGTGTTGTTGTTTATTCTGTTTTTTTGACACATCTGTAGTGAGATTGGGACCCAAATTAACCGAAACAATGAAGGGGAAGTTGAGGTTGGGGACAAGAATCCTTCAAGTAGGTGGTGTGGAGAAAGTTTTCAAGCAGAATTTTAGTGTTAGAACAGGAGAGGAGCTTCTCAAGGCTTCTCAATGCTATTTATCAACAACATCTGGTCCTATAGCAGGCCTTCTCTTTATCTCTACTGACAAGCTTGCCTTCATCAGTGAAAGACCAATCAAACTCTCTTCTCCAGCAGGGGAGTTTCTAAAAGTCCATTACAAGGTAGGGTAAAAGGCAAAAAAAAAATTATAATTATTTCATCTCAAAGCCTTTTTTTTTTACATTTTAAACAATATGTGAGTGTGATATCTATTGGTTTTTTTTGCAGGTGGTGATTCCTTTGAGAAAAATGCAGAGAGTCTGCCAAAGTGAAAATGTGAAAAAACCATCGAGCAAGTACATAGAAATAGTTACTACGGATAATTTTGACTTCTGGTTTATGGGATTCTTGAATTATCACAAGACCTTCAAATCTCTGCAACAGGCAGTCTATGAAGCTCAATGGACACAAACAACTCTGTCAAAGTGATTCGAGCAGGACAGTTTCTCCCCTTTGATTCTAAGTGAATGAGTTCTACTGTCAATATCGGCACATATTTTGTAATGTAGGCTTCATTTGCTTCAGTGTAAAAAAAGTATATAAAAAGGAAATGAAATAACAGTTTTTTTCGTCATGAATTGATATCATTTGCATGTCACTAATTAGTTGAAAAGTATTTGATGGAAAAAGGTAGATAGCAGGCTGAGTTTTGTATGCAAATTTGAATCAAAGATTGCTATTTGCAACAAAAATTATTTTATATTTCAATTAGGGATCTATAAGGTCCCGTATTGGAATTAAATAATGATAATATTATATTAAGAGTTTTCTTAAGATGAATAGTGATAGTAGAAATTTTGAATTATTATTGAAAGATTAATCATAAAGTTTAAGTTCAGGCATATTAATTTTTGAGTTAAATTGAGTTTCAGAGGTGTTTAAACTTGAGAATGGTGACTAGGTGAATTTCTAAATGATTTTAGACCAAGATAAGACTACCATTAAATTCGGAAGATCGAGAAACTTTGGAAGATATGATATGGTGCATATTGGAAGTTTAAAAGTATTGCAGAATTAAAATACATTTTGAAGAGATTTTGGGTAGAATTAATGAATTTAACCCTACCTTAGTATTTTAAACATAAAATTTTACCCCGCTATCCAATTTCTATGATTTTTGGATAGTAAAAATTAGACTTCAAGGGCTAAAATAATGTATTTCTTACAATATTGTGTATCGATATCTAATTAGATCAAAATTGAGTCTGAATTCTGGATCAAAGAGCCACTCGCATTAGGACGCAAGAATTGCATTCAGAAGTGCCTATGAAGATTTGGACAATGAGTTTGGACCGTTCGGATGCGAGTTTATAGTTGGGACGCGCCTTTGAAGTTCGCTCGATCAATTTTCAGGTTTTTCTTCGATTTTCACCTTATAAATACCCTAAGGACAAGTTTTAGGCTATTTAAGCATCGTTTCAACCCTAAAAAACTAAAAAGAGTTGGGGAGAAGAAAAAGGGAGAGATCTTGACGATTAATTGTGACGCTCCAATTTTTAGGGGTTATAATTACCTGTTAAGCATCGTTAACTAACTCAAGGCATTGATCCTAGAGGACCAATCCTAAAGAAATTTTGGCAGAGTCTCATTTATACATGGAGCTCCATCCAAAACACAATATAAGTCAATAACAATTCATATTGACCTTCCAAGGTCTAACATACACCTCTAATCTAATTCATGCATTAGACAACAATAATAAGTTCAAAAGTAAACCATTCATTAAATTAAAAGAAGAGTTTACATTAAGTCATCATATACAAGCTTTTACAAAAACTATACAATGTTGTATAACCCAAAATACTACAAGAATATCAATTTTACAATTGAAACCTAACATCTTTACATCCAAAAAAAGAGCCCGAGCTCCGGTTTCGTCGTCAAAGTGAACCCATTAGAGGGCCATCTGTGGAAGCGTGCATAATACCTAAAAAACATTCCCATAGTGGGATGAGTCTAAGGCTAGTAGGACATCTCCTATAGAGAATACCTCCTAACCTAATTTCATATGGCATGATTTACATACAACTCAACAATCACATACATACAAGTAACATAAAAGAATATCACTAAATATGTCAAATCATGAATGATGTTTCATGAATGTATGTCCGACTTTGAATGCACTCCTGGGTTCTCATGCACAACACTTAGGGTGTGTTTGGTATGGGGGGTTTGGGGGGGGGGTTTGAGAACATAGGTTAGGGAGTAAACTTCTTTGAACCCATGTTTGGTATGTGTCAAGTAGGGATAGGATTTCAAACCCGTCCTGGTCATGGCCCAGTCATGAAACTCTCATTCCTAGGTTTCCTAAAACCCAAGGGAATGATGAGTTTCATATGTGGGTTTGGAGGTTTAACATATCAATGACATTTATACTCCTATATATTTTATATACCCATATATACAAATTAGGTAAATGGCAAAATAGTCATTTATATACAAATATATTACCATAATAATCATATATCCCTGTTCATACCAAACATGGGTATGGACAACATTAAAAATTGAATCCCATCTTTGAATAAAACTCAGGTTTCATCAAGTCAATCCAAACCCATCCCAAAAAATATACCAAACATGCCCCTAATGTATTGTAATGTTATGAATCAGACAATTCCACGCCCCCACCATTGAGCTATACACACCTAATGACTTTTCATTTATTAACTTGTCTTTTTGAGGTAGGTAATTCTCGAACTTAAAATATGTAAGGAAGAATAAAGAAGACGAAGTATTTGGAGTCACTCTCTCACACACACATACACACATGGTTTAGCCAAGAGAAAATAGGTGGAAGACTATCTTTCACCATTTGACCCTTTTTTATACTAAACCCTAAAGTGTGCCACTTGTCATTTTTTTATTGGTTGGAAATCTTCCAAATCCAATTATAACTTGTCATTTGTCTATTTGGATAAACTTAGTTTAATGGCCTTTAATTATATTATGGGCCCACGAATAAAAGAAATTGGCTGAAATTTTAATCGCAAATCCCCGATTTGTCTCGTAATGCGTAAAATTTTTAACTATCTCAAATTTCAAAGAAAATTGAATGCCCAAATCGATTTCGAGAGACGAATTCAACGGTAAAGTCCATTTCATCAACCGAGTTACATAAAATTTAAGTTTTTAACCTATACTTAAACGATTTAATTACCGTGTTATCCCTTTTATTATCAAAACGTATTAGAAACAAAATCTACAGAAATTAATGTAGGGATTCTTTCTCAAGTTCATTCATTGAGATTAGGGTTAGATAATTATAAGTTTTTCATTTCTATTACAATATAAATAATAAATCACTGGTGTTTTCTCGTTTGTTTAAATTTTTGGTTCGTTTCCATAAAAGAAAATACATGTTTTGCCTTAAAAGATTGTCCGTTCTTGATACAAAACCTTAGTTATTGATTTACAAATTGATTTTATTGATAAAACTTCAAGGTTTTATATTCCTTTTTAATATATGTTTCTATTCTTGGTTAAACACATGATTTACATCCAAATATATTTTTTTTATATCCAAAAAGTATGTGTTCTTGATTTAGAAAGTGAGATATTAGATATTGTAAATATGATGGTTTAATTTTACGATCTCTTGCATGTTTTACTCCAATTGTTATTTTACTTGAGAATTGTGAAATTATGGATTTTGGTATATGTGATTTTGTAGAAATATGTTGTGTTACCTTTTGTATGGGTGGGTCGATGAACGAGGATTACACTCGAATGCATATAGTTGAGTGTTAGACGTTTTCTATCTCGAGGGGTTTGATGATTGTCTAACATTCGTAGGGGCTTGGTTTCGTGTGAGAGTCAACCATTATTGTTCATGTAGGTTTAAGACTAAGGGATAATATAAAACTATGGGAAAGATTCATCAATGTTGAATGGGTCGGTATACACCATTCCTCAGGAGTTTATGGATGTTGTGACCTTGGAAGAATTGATGTGAGATGGTTTGTATTTATGACGGGTGAACGAGATAGGTTGGGTGTATAGATTCATGGCAGTCTACATGCATACAATGAGATATCATGCTTTAAATTGTGTTATTGACATATGATTTTACCTTTACATGAATTTTATTGTTTCGTACCGTAAACTTGATACCGTTATCAAATATCATTGTTTTAATTTAAAGTTTATATATTTATTGTACAAACTAAGACTTACCTATTTTATGTTTTCCAACCCTTGTTTGGGTTTGAGAAGGTTTTTCTACTGGATTTTGTTATTTTACTATATTATGGACTTCAAGATAATATCACATTAGTTGAACAAGTTGATTTTGAGGCTGAACTGAATTAGAATGTGGATTTAGATTTTGAGGATTAAATTTGGTTCTATCTAGTTTAGTTGTTTATGAGAGTTAATTATGAGACAATGTTATGAATATTTTTGATTTAGTTAGTTGGAAGACTATTGTTCTTGTTTTGAATGTAAACCTAAGAAATTATTTATATTTCTTTTGGAAACTTCTCTAGTTAGTGGTTGAATGTTGAATGGTTTCTATTATTTACTGACTATTTTAAATGTTCTCATAGTCTTATGCTGTATAAATAGTTAATGTTTTTTAGGGTGAATTTTTGGATTTTACATGATGTAACTTAGATTTTACCGTGGCTGAACTTGTGGCGCATTTAAGAATTAAATTCAATAGGGCAATGCTCTTCCACTGTTACATAAGAGTTAAAGATTTGAGTCGCGAAAATAATTTATTTGCGTACAGAGAAAAGATTTTATATACTTGACCCTCCCAAACTTCACAGTGACAAAGTTTTCTGCACTAGGCCCCTTTTTTAAGACCATGTAACAAGTTGTGCTAACGTTATTTATAAAGTTGCACAAAACAATCAAAATAAAATTTCATACAATATCATTGTTCAAATTAATTTAGCTCATAAAAGCATAATTAATTCTCAGTTACAATCATAAAAGTTAATTTGTGGCGGTGTCACTGTCAACTCATGACCTCATGTCACTGTCAACTCATGACCTCATTGGTGACATAATGCAATAACTACAAATAATTTATCATGGTAAATACTAGCTTTAAATTAAATTGCACAGAGCAGGAGCGATGGCGAGAGTGGAAGTGCAAAAATGAAAAAATTCAAAAAAGAGTGTCATATTATATACATATAAACATTTTTACATCCATAAAAATTAATAAAAATATAATTTTAAAAAAATAAATTTTATACAAAAATATTGAAATAAGTTATTTAAATTTTATTACTAATGATTTGACTTTTAAATTACACATGAAAATAACCTAGTGAATGGTAGAACAAAAAGCCTTTGAAAACCTTTTTATGCTTTGCACACCTATCCCACATCGGAGAGAGAAAGTGGGAGTTCAGGGGTCTCCTCACCAACCAGTGAATATTTTAATGCAGGTGTGTGTGGCCTTAGCTAGAACCAGCAAAGGTAATCACGTGAAGCTTGTGGCCGAGAGCATAAAAGTTTAGTTTGCGAACTCACTTTGTTGTAGGAGCATGTGCGTTGGGATGTCCTAATTATGGTTCTAACATATATAAGTTAGGCTGTAACCCTAATTTAGTATAGAATAAAAACAAAACAGTTGTTGTAGGATCGTGAATGTAAGTAAATTATCGAATCACATAAATTCGTGTGTTTTTTCTATTATTCTGTTTTATTGATTGTTCATCGTACACACGAATTACAACAGATAATATAAGTTGGTGAAATAATTTTTGCAACTGTGTTTGACATGATGGGAAATGTTTTGATATCAAGAGATTTTATCAATCTAGGGGAAGACAGTGTGGATGGAGGGATGAAAGGTCTTCTAAGAACAATACTGCAAGAGGCTGCAACTCCAAATTTACGAGAATTTAATTTGAAGATGTTTAGATTAATGGATTGAAGATGGTTTTATGGTAAAGCTAATTGCTAAGGATTAATTTTGGGTTACTCACATGTTGTTTGAAAAAAATTTAGATGCAGTGGTTTAAAGTGGTCAGGACTAAAGTTATTGCTAATCTAATTTTATTTCTGCGTTCTATGGAAACTTGGAGGCATTATATGTCCAAGCATTGGTAATCTACAAACTGGAGGCATTATAGCTTCATTAAATTTGATCCCATTTGGTTGTGGTTGTCGTGATCTACATGGGTGTTTAACTTCTTTGATATTCTTATTGTGTGATCAGTGAAAAAAAAATTGATTTGTTGGTTTAAATTTGATTAGGTCATGTAAGAAAAGTTTACATTTTTTTTTTCCTCAAAGCCACCCAATGTGGGTGGGGGGTTTGGCAAGACCCCTACCTGTATATATGACTAAAAGAAAAAATTGTACAAGGGAGGAGGACATAGAGCCAAGCCTCCAGAAGTGGAAGAAAAATCAAGCAAAGAAAGGTGGTGACTCACCACCAAAGGCATGAAGAATAAATAAATAGAAAAGCGAAATGAGGAATCCCCACATAACAAAATAACAGAAACCATCAATTAAAAAAAAACTCAACAACGCACGTGAGGGATCTGTCGAACGTCCAAGGCAAGGATGCCAGCAATCCCAGAAAGAAGGGATGACGAATCAGGGAAACGCTGATTGAGTTGCTGAGAGCAAGCCCAATTAGCCATGAAATCTGCAGCCTGATTTGCCTCCCGCAAGACGTGGCAGACACGAGCCGAGAGAGAAGCACACAGAAGCCGAATTCGAGCAAGCAGGTAAGCATAAACCCAGCACCCAGTACACTGAGAGGAAACCCAAGAAACCACTGTAGTTGAATCTGACTCCACTACCAACTCTGAAACTCCTAAATCTGAGGCCAACTCCAACCCAGCACAAACAGCCTGCAACTCCGCATATAGAATAGGCTGATGCCTCAAGAACAAGCCGAAAGCCCTAAGTACCCGACCCTGATGGTCCCTAATAACTCTCCCTGCCACAGACAGCCCCGGATTGCCTTTAGAACAACCATCAACGCTGATCTTCAGGCAACCCGCTACAGGACGAGTCCATGCAACCAAGCGAGGAGGTCTAGGCCGAGGAACCAAGACCCTAAGAGAACCCACAAACTCAACTGACTCATCTCGACGCAACTGACTCGGAGCAAACCCAAAAGCAAGCCCAACCAACTGCATATCTGTCAAAACCCTCTGAATCACAACAGGCGCCTGAAAAGTCTGGCCATCGAACCTATAAGCATTACGCGCCTTCCATAAGTGCCACAGAATGAAGCACGGTAGCAGTACCCGCACGTGACCTGCGGAAGGAGCACAACGCCGCCAATGTAGCATCAGAGCATATGGAGACTGAAATGGCCGACATCTGATCCCAAACATCCGCATTTGCTTTTGATGTCCTCTACGGGTCCTTGCCCTTTCTCTCTGTCTATATAAGTGCATAATTTTTATATGCATTATTTGTAACTGTGCATTTAGTTGAAGATTTTACCGAATTAGGATGGAATTAAACCGCAAAAAGAACAAAGTTGATATCCAGAATCCTAGTTTCAATGTGAAAATGGAAATACAAAGGGTATTTTGATGGTTAGTATTAGGGGATTGACCTCATTGTAGAGAAATAAATGTCTTTCATTTTGTTTATTAACTATCGAAAAACATAATTTACATTGCAAGTTCTAATTTTGCTTAATTGTTTTTATCTTTTAAACCCAATAAAAGTGGTGGTTTGTGTTTCATTAATTGTAGTTGGCAAAAAGTGGAAATGAATATTGTGTCAATGACGAATGAATTAATAGCTTTTTAAGGTAAGATGATAACATATGTAAATTGTGTATACGTGTATTCCAAATTTTTTAGTTATATTTTTAAAGGTAATTTTGTCTATTTGTTTTATAAATTCATCTGTTCTAGATATTTGTTATTATTATGTGCATTCTTTTTTTCTCTTACTAAAGTTTTTTTTATTTTTTAGTAATTCTTTTTGTTGCACGGTGTCTTTAGACACGGATATTGATTGGGATAGGATTTTCGATCATGGGCCGCCCTCAGAATAGAAGCCCTGCAGGTCCGGAACGTCTTAGTATCCGGCCCAACAGGAACAACCTCATCCCCCGTAAAAGGGAAGCCCAAGCGAATTTAGTGGTCCAACCTAAGTTGAACCCTCACACTGAAATGCACCTCACCAGGCCACGCGTCCAAAAGGACAGGGGGACCACCTCTGTGATCAAGGAAAGGCAAACCCGCCTGCTGGGGTGGTGGTGCGGATCGTCGTAGGAACAATAACCGCAGTGGCGCCGACTAGCAGGATCCGATGGTAGAGAGAGGACAAAAGGTCCCCACCAAGTCGAGAAGCAGGGAGAAGAATCGCTAAAAAAACCCTAGAACGGAGGACAAATATAAAAAGAACAGTATCACTCCACGAGAGAGGGACCCAAGAAAAAAAAAAGGGACTTCGACAGTAGATGGAAGGATGATCTGATTGTCCAGCCGACTGTAATCATCTATCAGACCCTCTCCCTCACATTCCCCATAACTCTCAAAATATATATATATACATTCGAGGAGCAAGAGACTCCATTACAGTGGATGTAACCTCAGTCCTTTGGTTGGGGTGAACCACTTACCTCCTGTGTCTTCTTTGACTTTGATTCGAATCGCTCGCTTCAGGCATCTAACCAACCCATTAATCCCCTCGAATATCGCCGGGCTTGGGCCATCAAATCCGAGCCACCATCAGATATAAACTAATTTTTTATATGCAATCCACACACACCTATAGTTTCACTTCTTTTTACTATGAAAGCATACTTTCAAACTACAATCCCAATATGTTTTAATCAAAGCGTGTTTTGAAAACATGATTTTACATTAAAAATAATGAATTTAATTCATGGTTTTTTTTTTTTTTTGTATCAACAAAAAAAAAATCGTGCTTTTATTGAAATTACACTAGATTGGCAAAATAAGTTTGAAAATACAGCAAAAAAACAATTAAGGTAGCTAACTACGATATTCTGCTACAAAAAACTCAAATTTTGGACGTACAAAATTACTTGAAAATTGTAGATATTTTATTCGAATTGAAATTGCAAAATCCTAACATGTGTTTCTTCATTAAAATTTAATGTGCAAATTTACAAATAATGAAGCTAAAGCTTCCCAAATTTGAGAAATTGAAGATTTGCCATTGGCGGCTAGTTACTATGACGGAGTGCGTAAGTCCGTGCGTATTGATTACAGTGAATAACAATACTACTAGTCCTGGAGGGTTGTGTAATTTTTTATCCATGAGAGCTTATTTATGAGTTATGTTGTGGTCGTGCAATAATTATACTAAAAAATAGTGAAATAATCAATCCAGAGAACAAGAGAAAAATAACATACAGATTTACGTGGTTCGACAATGTGTCTACATCCACGAGGAGGAAGCGACGATTTTATTAATTATCTCAAAGTAGGGTTACATCTTAAGTATTTATATAACCCTAGTACAGATATATTTACAAAAATACCCCTGTACCTTGCCTACATCCGCTCCGCCTGCTTCGGCATCTGCCTCCTTGCCATTGTGCACACAGCAAACATGAGCCACACATATTCTAACAAGTTACTTTTAGAGTTTGTTGGAGAAAAAATTTGGAGATCATTGAAGTTCTAGCAATAGTTACTATTTTGATATGACTAGAAAACCAAATTAAATTTGAAGCTCTAGCAGTAGTTAAGCTAGTTACAATGTCAATTTGCAGATCTTACAAATGCTGAATACTTCAAATATAGTACATATATCGTAATACATTCTTATCTTTGTTTTCTAGAAGTTACCGATACATATATGTGTGGACCTGAACTCGTTATTGTTTCTTGTGTATTGAGAATGACCTTTGTTCTCATTATATGTTAGCAAACAAACGATATGCCTTGGCATCAAGAACCATCTGTCGCACTGACGCTACTGCCCCTATCATCGATAACACGGTGGAGACGACGGCAATGAAGGTGTTGACCCAAAAAATTAAGGTTCTCTTGGAGGGCTTGAATGTGACATTGTAGAAAATCATGGGCAAGATGAAATCTAGAGGAATGCAACCAAATGCCCCAAATAATGCCATGATGTCTCCAAAGAAGGGCAACATTGCAGCCAGAGTTGTCGCTATGGCTACTGACACTGACCGGAATATCAGTCGTGGCACAACATTTCGGATGGAAAATTGGTCCTTCTTTGGGTTGGCAAACTGGCGCTCTATAACTACATTTGTTGGTTGCAAGTAGACCTGCATCAAATTATTGAGTCAGTGAGATAATATGTGTAGAGAGTTAGCCAGGGTCGGATCGAGGAATTAGGCATAAGAGAGGGGATGACAAACACTCTGAACATATTTTTCGGGTAGTTGTCGAATGAAAATATAAAATGGGGGGAGGAGGACGAATTCTACACAATTGTTAGAGCCACTTAGTACATACTATATACTTTTTAATTTTCGAAACTTAGGATCTTAGCCATTGCGTTCCCTCATCTCTTTAAGTACTGGTGTTAGTATTAAACAGTGTTCTTACCAAACTGACAGCCGATACTTGGACCAGAGTGAAGACATTGGTCATTACAAGAAACCATTTTGGCACCAAAGCCTTGTTACCAACCATAAAATTGGAAAGAACTGAGCTCTGAGACTGATTTCCAAATGCCCAATACCCAGAGACTGCAACGCTGAAAAAAGTGGAGATCACAACTGCATAACACACCAACAGTCCTTTGAACATCTTGCCTTTGATTGGAGGAGCTATTGTGGCCTACAAAAAATTGGAGGATAAACTTGAGGTAGTAGTTTCAAATCAACAGAGATTCTCTTCTATATATCAATAAGTAGAACCCATTATATATAAGTGAGTTACTCATTCATTAATAGTGAATAATTTGTTAAAAAGTGCGTTGCAAGAAAAAAATATTAGAGGGGATTCTGATCCCAATGACACTTACTTTGTACATATATTAGATCGTTTCATTCCTCTCAACACCCCCAATAATGGATACCAAAGTAGGTAATGAATTTTCTTAAATCACTCCGGCAAATTGGTCTATCAATGAATTGAGTTTTGATTTGAATTCAATCCAAATAGAATTAGTTGGATATAAATTTATATTTTTGACAGATAATCCGTGTAATCATACATCATAGCTTCGGATTTGTATACACCAACTAATTTCCAAAAAAATAACTTATATTAAGTCATTTGGATCATATCAAATTTATAATTTTTAACAAATAAAATTTGTTACATAATCACATCATATTTAGATTGAAGTTTTTAAATTAAAATCAAATCAATCATACAAACGACAAGATGAAAGAAGTGAATTAAGCACCTGTATTTCGGGGATAATTCCATTGCCATATGTGGTGGCAATGATTGAAATAGCATTGAAAACACCAAACATACGACTTGCACCACCTCTTTGTATAGAATAGTCCTTCGGAGGAGCATTCTTGGAATTTCCTGTCAGAGAATCACAGTCCTCATTTTTAAGGTCCTATTTGATAATGTTTATCCAAGTATTTGTTTGGATTTTAGTCTTTTTTTTTTAATAAAAAAAAAGGGTTTCCTGAATGATATTTATTTTGCATTATTTTGTTTCATCTTATTTTCTTCTAGTCCTCCAAGCTGAATCACATTTATAGTAAAATAAATATTCATACATATAAAACATTTTATACAAAATTGGATAAATAACACTTTGGTCCCCTAAATTTTGAATTCGATTTTACTTTGTTCCTTGAAGTATTAATTTTTTTACATAACCCCTCAACTACTTGACTTATTTCACATTATCCAA
Source organism: Ilex asprella (assembly GCA_023539305.1). Taxonomy (NCBI): domain Eukaryota; kingdom Viridiplantae; phylum Streptophyta; class Magnoliopsida; order Aquifoliales; family Aquifoliaceae; genus Ilex; species Ilex asprella. Next base: position 10,937,414 of record CM042201.1, read on the forward strand.
ATCGCAAACGTCTGCTATCTTTTTGGACTAAAACTGATACAAATGTCAGGGCAAAGTCAAAACAATAAAATATTTCAAAGGGCAAAATGAAATAACTTTCTGTTAAATTTATAACAAACATTAATAGTTGGGGTGACGTGAAACAAATCAAGGGAAAATATGACAAAAATAATAGATGAGAGGGTAATGTAAAAAATGGGTCATAATTGAGGCGTTAAGGTGTAATTTATCATATAAATTTTTTTTTTTACTTAAAAAATTTGCTTAGAAAACCATAGGATTTATTACCAATGTAAATGGCGCCAGCGGTGGTGCAAGCACAATAAGCAAGACAGAGAACAAGGGAGACAAGGTTGATATGTCTGAGTGAGTGAAAGGATGGCATTTGTGCCATGACCAGCGTGAAGCTTCCGAAGATAACCACAAATTGGTACAGCTGCATGCTCCCATTTGGCCTGGCTACCAAGTAAATAAACTGCAACACAAGCAGCAAAAAAAAAAAAAAAAACCACCTTTAATAGGACTAGCAATACATCACGTGCAATGCACGTGAATAATTTTTATACACAAAAATTAATAAAATATATTAGATATATATGTATAGAATTGAATATCATCTTAAATTTATCAAACTTAATTTTTTATTACTCATATTCTATTATAAGATTATGAAAATTTTGTATGTTTTCAAAATTCGTTGTTCTAACTATAAAAAAATAGTTAAAATTCTATTTTTGTAGAATTTTGTGATTGATATTAATTTTTTAGCAATTGTCAATATACTAATCACATTGGAACCTTACTGTAATTAGGAATTAGTTAAGTCAAATTTGATAAGATTTAATATACTACTCTATAATATATATTTTCAACCATATTAAAATTTTAAAAAAAATAAGTTTTACTTAAAAATACACTATAATATTTATTTTTATATAAAATCTTATTACAATTTAGAAAATTTATTGTGACTGAATAATTATATTAATGTAACACAAATTGATTTAAAAAAAAACTATATATACGATTGTGTATTATCTTAGAAATAAAAGGGTAAACTTTTTGATTAAAAAGAAAATACATATACGGAGATATAATGTTAATTTTGCATATACTATGAGTAATATTAAATTGATTGAGTTTTTCAAGATTTTTTGAACATTTTATTGAAAATATAATGATGCAAGATATATTTTTTAAGAGTAAATATAGTCAGTCAAAAAAATTTATTCAAACTGATAGTTATACATAGAGAAAAAATAATTAAAAAAGGTGTTATAGATAATTTAGAGATTTAAATATATAAGAATATAATGATAATTTAGATATTTAATTGTGAAATAATAGAGTGATCTGTATTTATTTATAAGGGTAAAATAGAGATTAAAAAGTTTTTTATCTTAAGGTATTTTTATTAGTAGTATAGATATAGATATGCCCACTCGAAATAAAACAAAGGTAAGATTACATATAAGTTTAGTCTTAGTAAGTTCATATTATAATCACTTCAACCACCAGACTTGCGTGCCCTGTACACGAGGTATCTTGATTCTCTATCAGAATTTTACTTGTCTCAACTCACACCACATTACATTATTGGGACGCACGATTGCTGGACTTTTGGCATAGAGACATAGAGGAAAGAATACTCTACCCTAAATTGCTAAGTGACTCCCCCTCTCACTAGTTTTAGGAGACGGGACGTCCCCATATGTCTTCCTCCGTTTCAACCTTACTCTATTGGAACATATTAGAGTTATCGGTGGCTAAGAGTGAAGCACTTGAAGAAAAACCTATTAGATATACAAATCCAATTCCATATGTTTCAATACATATTACAAATCTAACACAAAGCAAATTCAATTATGAATGACCGTAAATGCCACGTGTTAGTTAAATAAATTTCACCATACCAAGCATGGAACACGATACAAATCCACTACAAACATGACTACTCCACTTAGCTTGAGGTAAACCACATACTAACCTTTAGGCTTTGCCCTCCTAGAAGTGTGCAAGCAATAACTGCGCCATAGCATATGCCCAGTTGAAGTGGACCAACGAAGTACCGTCCCCATCCGGGTCCTGTCAAATTTCAACATCAACCACCATTGTCAGTCATGCTTCTTTCAATTGTAAGTGTGCCACATCTATGAAGCTCATACTCAAATTGATACAGTTATTCTTTTGCTATTAAACAAATAACAGTCAAAGAAAAACTTTATTTTTGAGAAGGAAAGTCTTGTAAGATTGAGTCTTTTTTTGGTTTAAAGTCATAGGGCTATATTGTAATTTCAGATTCTTATGTTAATCTAATCAATCAGAACTATAAAATTAGCTACAGATTCTAATAAGTACGGGACTAAAGGTAAAATCAATCATAGTAATTAATTAGATTGATAAATTAAATCAATATTATAAGTCTAAATAGCATTTTTCTATTTTTGTGCTGTGGTCTCCTTAAGAGTAATACTATTTAGACCTAAAAAATTGACATAATTGTTGACTTAATGATGTGACTTCATTGGAACCATTAGATTAACACCAAGTTCTAATATTTGATAGAGTCCATTGCCAATCCAATATTCACAATGAATTAAATAAACAAATTATGTCAAATTTTTAGGTTTCAATAACAGTGCTCCCACCTTAAATATCGCCTACTTTCAAGTTTCAAAGGCCGTTCAGCATAACAAATTTGACTATGGCATTGTCTGGAAGTATGACCACGGTGTTTTATATTAATTCTCTTTATTTTTTTCTCCTTTGCTTTACTTAGTTTCTGTAATTCTACTGTTTGCGAGTTAATGATATTGAACTTCTATTAGTGAATTCCACACAAGAGAGGTCGGACAAGCTAGAGCGACAGCACGATAGTATTTATCCCAAACAACAAATTACCGCGGTTTAAGTCAAGGAACCAATTTCTTTAGAATACGGATAATATGTATCTCTTTCAAGTATAACTTCTAATATATATGTAGTTATAGACAAAGAATCGTACCTAAAATATCATGGGCCATGTCACGAAAACGAAGTTGACGCTTGCCAAGCTGTGCGTGGTGCTCCAACACTAGAGACAAAAGATTATACGAGTAGAACGTCACCAGCCCCGCCGCGGTGAGGCAGAGAACTCCTCCCACCCAGCCCAACAAGGTGAACGCAAAGGGTAGGCTTAGAAGAGCCGGCGCCACTATCGCCGTCGTAAGATGATACCCACAGTGCAGCCATGACCCTATCATTGACACCAGCAATCTCTTTTACAACCTTAACATCAATATCTAAGGATAAAAAGAAGAGAGAGATCATAAAAAGAAGAGTGGGGATCCTCTCTGCTGTTCGGCAGAGAAAACCCTTTCCAAAACGATGTTGTTTTGGAAGTAGCACATGATCTTCTACAAAAGAAAATCTGTGGCCTAAAAAGAAACCATTCAGGGCCTCACCTTGAACCGTAATTCTCACATACAAGAATGGAATCGGTAAGTACTAGTGTTCAAAATTTAATGCAACCCATTAATGAAGGGGGCAAAGGGGGTAAAGTTCCCCACTAGAGGTACTTTTCCTCAAAATCATACCGTATTGCACACAAAACAAAGTTATTTTGTGTGCAAAAAAACTCTTTTGAGGGACAACAACTTTGCTGTACGGTAGAGAATTCTTATTTCTGACACTTACGAAAGAGGAAAATTCCTATTACAACAATACCCGATGTCTTACTCCCTTACCTCGTGATTTCAAGACAAAGAGAGCTCCGGCGTCGAGCTCTTTGGGAGGCCGGCCGGTGGCACCATTTTCATGATTTTCCGGGGAGATGCCAGCAGAGCTTGGAACAACCACAGTGCTCATTCTCTCTATCTACAACCTGATCTAACTGTGTGGTATGTGTACAAGGATCAAGAATAGATTCCAGTATGGAGGGATAATAAGACACACAACGATTAAGAAAGTCGTATTGCCCGCAGTCCAAGTCAAGCAAGTCACTTCGTCATCTAGTTATTTTTTTTAATTGTTAATTTTTGTATCATCTGTGGTCTTCTAGCTAAAGATTAAACTTTATTTTAGATTCAGAAAGCTACAGAAGAATACAAAATACAATAAAGAAGTACCAAAAACGCAAAACGTAGGCAAATGTTTAGTGTGTGTTGAAAACTGCGCTGAACTTTGTGTTAGTAAATGCATCGTGCAAGTTGCAACTCTGAAACAACGCAAGGGAGAAACAATGAATAAATACATTCTTAAATTGACCTAATTTAGTTATATAATGACGTGACAGTAATATTGTTTAATAGTATTTTTGTGAAGGTAATTATTGGACTTATTCATTAAAATTTTATTATTTGATACATCAGTATATCAATAAATTATATTATTTTTTTTTATTTTTCACTGGCATTACTCTTATGAGACAGATGTATTAGGTTGTTGCTGGAAATTGGGCTTGGTTAGGATGTGATTCAACTTTATAGATAATCCCATCCAGTCCCAACCCCTCCCCAACTTGGATGGGTTATGAAGAATATGTAATATCGCATCTCATACTTTGTTTGGTTGCCAACTTTATTCATTTGTGGAACCTTCCGATTGGCATATATTTTGGTGTTAGAAAAGTATTATTGATATATATTTTTACCATTATACCCCAAACCTATCCACCCCTATTATTGTATCCTGTCGTCATCAATTTGTAACCCAGAGTTCAAATGGTTTTTTAGTTTTTTTAAATTGAACATTTCGAGTCAAGGATAGACCCCAAATGGATTTCCAGCCTAGTTTCTTGATTCTCAAATAAAAGATAAATGAGCCCCACTATATTTTTATTCAATCCAAATGTTGTTAACCAACACCCCCGCTCCCTCCTTCCCTCCCTCCCTCCCTCCCTCCCTCCCTTTTAACTCATTATCCAAACACCCTAGAGAGAGAGAGAGAGAATTGGTGATTAATTATGTCACAGAAAATGTTATTTAGACCTAAAAATTTGACATAATTTGCTGACCTAATGACGTGACTTCATCGGAACCATTGAATTAACACCAAGTTACAATGTTTGATGAAACTCACAGTCAATCCAAATGTCATAGTGAATTAGGTCAGCAAATTAGGTCCCAATAACATTGCTCTTATGTCACACTGACGAGTTAGATATGTATTGAATGCTAATAATTATTTATCATGCTTTTCTAGAAAGGTTTGTTCAAAGGACCAACGTTTTGCTACGAGGAAGATTGAAAATTATTATTAGAATTTATCAGGTCATAAGAACACCAGAAAGAATTTTAAGTAAGATATTTTTTTTCTATATTTTCTAAGCAATAGTGTGCAATTTGAGTGGATCAATTTGAATCTAAAACCTGAATACATCCAAAATTGGACTGATATTTTTAGTGTTTGAATTTGGTTATGATAAAAGAATGTTTAAATCGATTCAAATTTGTGCGTTGTCTGAGTTGCAATATGGTGGCTTAATTTGATATTCAATCCCAACGAATAGAAGTACATCCTAAATTAAATTCGAATTTAATTTGACACGTGTAATTTTGAAATTAAACCTGAATTTAAAAATAATTATAGACTCCATATTTGAACAAGAATTGAATTTGACTTACAACTTTGTGTAATAAATTAACTATTTTCTTGATTTACTTTACAGAAGGGAATAGGATAGGGTATCCCCTCTCTGGAAAAAACCTGCATCTTATACCACCTCAGGTAACGCCAGATTCAAGTATGACTGAGTTTGTTCTTTTTTTTTTTGACTTTGAGTTAAATACATTGAATTCCACAAGTTAAAAAACTAGTCGTAGTTATGCACTCCGTTTAAACAATGACAGCAAAAGTGACCATAGGCATTGGACACTTTTCTTACTAAAATTTGAAATTGGTGTCCTTATTTGGCGTTTATATGAATGAGATTAGGTCAGCCCCTTTTTATTTTAAAAATAATTTCCTCTTATTTGACATTTACCCGCACTGTCCCGCTAAATATCCGTTAGATTTATATATAGATTGATCAATAGGCTCATCCAAGAAAATGTAATCATCTATAAAAGTATCACTCAATTTATTTGATTGCATTCATCATTTTGTGATGATGCACAAATTAGTTTGTACATCATATCAAGTGAGCTGTATGAAATACAGTAAAGTAGAGCAAGAGTGGTTCGGTCAAGATGACCTATCACCACTTTCAATGGCTAGATTTGCCGAAAATTTTATTAACTCCGGTGTGTAGGGAGAACAGAGAATTACAAGAAAGAAGAGAGATGAGCTTGACTTTGTATGCCCCCCAAATGCTGGGAAACTTACAATTTATAGTCGTCTGCGCAGTAATTGAATAGTCAGTGTGATGGTCATAACGGATTGGAGGGCAATTTAATAGTATTAAATAACTTTGTGACCTCTCCTCTCCTCGGCGACCTCTTCTCTCCTTTCCTTAGCGATCTCTCCTCTCCTCAATAGGCAAGGAAGTTAGGGTGCTTTTCAAAAGACTTGGTCAAAGGATAAGAGAAGGCTGACTCTCTCCAAACGGTGAAGGTGAAACTCATAGATGCTTCCTTGGTGATATAGCTCCCTGATGGGCTTGACTGTCTTGGACCTCACAGGGCCTGTTCGGTCTTTTTATAAGCTTGAGCTCTTAGTTAAGTTTATGCTTTCCACATGGATTGGGTCATTTGGGACTGACCCCATCACTTGCCCCCTAATGCACCATGTCCAATAAAGCTTAGAGAAGAGGACATTCAATTGAATTTGAATTATGATCCAAGAAGACTCCTCTCCTGCTACGTCCATGTTGCGCTACAACTTGGGGATCGACCTGCCCGAACAAGTCGTTGGGTTCCACCTGACATATATTTTAGCTCTCTAGACATCTTCAACCATATAAACTCCCCCATCTTATTTCTCATTTGGATCCAGGCGAACTATGTTGAAACAAGAGTAGCAGTCCGCTTAGGAGGAGACGAGCTGGGATTGATGGGAGGCTGCCCAAGTGCTGGACCCCGAGGCCGAAGCGACCCAGCTGACATTGAAGACGTCACACAATTGTTTTTGCATCTCTTTTATTTTTTTGTCCCCATGATTGGGAGAAGGTCCTCTAGAATTACCACGAAAATAACTCTCATGCTCCATGCTTTAGTTTTCACCTTCATCATCTTGGAAATGAGGGTCTTCACCATGGGGAGCAAGAGCTAGGGTTGGAGGAAGAGGTCCCTCATGGTTAGCTCCCTTATGTGGGGCACCCATATGGGGAGCTCCTTGATAACCAGAGAGTGGAGCTCCCCTAACTTGAGGTCCAGGTTGTCCTCCTCCTTGTTGCCCGAGCATCAATTGCAGAATTAGCTAATTCTGAGCTTTAAGCTGCTACATTTGTGTCCTGCATCTACTGTGCATTTGGGACGGAATTAGCATGTGGGAGAGCAACATCTTCCTCTCATGTCGGATTGTTTTCAGGTAGATTTATGGATCTCGGTGGTGGCCATCTTTGATTTAGCCAAGAAAGTGTTCATGTTAGAATTTTGTCGTTCCCACAAATGACGTCAAACTGATGATGCACAAATTAGTTTGCACACCACTTGTCAAGTGAGCTGTATGAAATACAGTAAAGTAGAGGAAGAAAGAAGACGAAGTTTATAGTGGTTAGGTCAAGGTGACCTACGTCCACTTTCAATGGCTAGGTTCGCCGAAAATTTTATTAACTCCAGTGTGTAGGAAGAATAGAGAATTATAAGTGAGAGGAGAGATGAACTTGACTTTGTGAGATGTCCTCCAAGTGTTGGAGGAGCTTACAATTTATAATCGTCTGTGCAGTAATTGAATAGTCAGTCTGACGGTCATAACGGATTGGGGGCAACTTAATAATATTAAATAGTTCGACGATCTCTCATCTCCTTGGCGATCTCTCCTCTCCTCAACGGGCAAGAAAGTTAAGGTGCTCTCTAAAGGACTTGGTCAAAGGATGACGGAATACTGACTCTCTCCAAGCGGTGAAGGTGAGACTTCTAGATGTTTCTTTGGTGGTGTAGCTTCCTAATGGGCTTGATTGTCTTGAACCTCACAGGGTCTGCTAGGTGTTCTTATAAGCTTGAGATCTTAGTTAAGTTTAAGCTTTCCCCATGGATTGGTCATTTGGGTCTGACCCATTAATTTAATTATTTAATGTCAAGTCATTACATTTTTTGAATACACTAATAGAACTATTATACATATAGATTTTTTTTTTTTTCGTTCATGCACATTGATATTCGACCAAGTTAGAGATCTATAAATAGTCAAGTTCGTATTGCACGTAAGCCATGTATAGTATCGTGGTCAAGTTTGTAACAAGACAAAAATAGATACAGTTCCAAAGAAAATGAATGTGTCAGGGGTATATAAATGAGGTAGCTCAATTGATCCATCAACTAAAAATCCGACAGTTGTGTGTAAATAATTCTCAGTGACCTCAACCCCAATCCCCGTGCTAGCTTGTGATTTTAACCCTGTTCAGTATTTGCCAAATATAAATGGGAGGAGGATCCATTTATGTGATGTTCATTCCACTATAACTGCATGTTTAATTACGTAGAGGAGTAATTGGGGGGAGGGGGATGAGATGTGATTTAACAGATATAATATTTTATTAGGGATAAAATTGTTTGGATATATAAAAGAGTAAATTACATTTTATGTCCTTGAACTATTATTTTTGTTTAACTTTGCAACTTTAACAATAAAATTTCTCATATTATATTTTAAGTATAAATTTTATCTCATTTCAGTGTAATATGTACCAAGCTTTACCTATATGTATGGCTGGCCGGCTCAAGCTACGTTTCACGTTGGCTCGTGTTTCTGCTTGGCCATGATGACCCAGACCAAAACAAAGGTATAGAAATCAGGGAACGCTCAGAAAATGCATGGGAATCTGAGTTCTCAGTGTGTACGTGTGTCTGTGTGAGAGAGAGATGCTTCAGTGGCCAGAGAGTCAAACATGGGTGACGATCTACAGTCACAACAGAGAAAGTGGGGTCCGAGAAACGGATGGGAGAGCAGGGCCGGATTTAGTATGGAGGCAGTGGGGGCAGCTGCCCTCACTGAAATTTTTAAAAAATTTGGGTCTTAAGTGTAATTTTAAAATTTTCAAAAATTTCGTAAACTTGCCCCCGTTGAATTTTTTTTAAAAGTATAGGATATATTAATATAATTTTTAATAGCTCCTTCTCATTTTTCACGCTAACAGCTACCCCCACTGAAATTTAAAAAAAAAAATTGGAACCTAATTGTAATTTTAAAAATTTCAAGAATTTCTTAAATTTGTCCCACTGAAATTTTCTTAAAGTATAGGGTATATTAATATAATTTTTAACTCTTCAAAGCTAACTTTTGACAAGCCTGTTTTTTTTTTTTCCGTAAGCCTTCGTCTTTTCCATCCAAATCTAAGTATTTTGAGATTTTCTTAAAGTATAGGGTATTTTGGGATATAAGTATATACATAAGTTGCGCCTCTAAATTACTTTTTTTGATGTAACTATACTTATAAATAATTTATCAATAAAATATATTTTGATAAAAACAATGCTACAATTATATTTTAAAATTTAAAATTTAGGTTGCCCCCAGTAGGACAAAATCCTGGCTCCGCCCCTGCGTATGAGTGTGGGCACCAACTATTACTCTAATATATTTTTTCTTTGATTTTATGGATAGTCTATTACTAATTAACTAGTCTTAACTTGTACTTGGATTAGTGGGTTATCCTAATAAAATTATATATATTTCCACTTATACATAAAAATATACAAAAATAAAATATATTTTTTTTAGAAAAATTAATAATTAATATAAGGATAGACCATGTATATAAGATTCAAATAATTGAATATAAAAAGCCAGCTTCAACTATGTAGTAGTGTGTTGCTAGCAACTCTATATTGGATCAATCTTAAAGTGGTGTAATTGTAATAAATATTGCCTTATACAAAACTACAACAAAACATAAGGTCACGTGGGAATATTTGTTAAATGGGAGAATTACATTCAACCCCCTTCAATTTTGTCACTTTGAAATATTACACACAGATTATGATAGTATAATTATATACTAACTATGATTTTTTTTTTTAAATCTAAATTTTTATTTTTGATTTTATTTCAATAAATGACATAATAGAACATGAATTTTGGTTGTAAAATTCATGTTTTATTATGAATAACTTAGACCCCTTGTTTAATTTTTTTTATTCCAATAAATAGTATAATTGCATACTAATTACGATTTTTTTAAGAAAAAATTTAATTTTAATTTTAATTTTATTTCAATAAATGAAATAATCGAATATGAATTTTGATTGTAAAATTTAAAATATTTGATATTCTATATTTGATTAGAGTATATTTTGTCTAAGTATAATATTTTAAACTTAAGGGGTCTAAGCATTATAGGGCTTCAAATTTCAGTGGGGTCTTAGTGTAATTTAATAACATATATATTTAATTAGGGGTCTAAGTGTTACACATATACAAATTTCAAGGGAGCTATGTGTAATATTTCAAATGTCAAGTAGTCTAACTGATTAAGTGACAAACCTCAGAGATCTAGGTGTAGTTCTCCCTTCTTAAATCCCTTTTTTTTTTCCAAATATATCAAACCCAAAACCATACATCTGCCCTTGATGGTAACCACTAGAACTATACATTTGCATCCCACCGTACACCCCACCACCACCATTAAACCCACCACCACCTCCTCCTCCACCTCCACTCTCATCTTTCTCCGCTTGCCTACTACCACCCATCGAGCTTTTCTCCCCCCTCCAGCTCCCTATACTTTGCCAAATAAACCTTCAACGCAACAGAAACGCCACCACCACCGCTACCTCCCACTACCACTGATCGAGCTCTTCTCCCCCTCTAGTTCCCTATGCTTAGCCAAATAAACCTTCAACGCAATAGAAATGCCAGCACCACCATCACCACCACAATAGAAACACCCACCACTACCTCTCACCACCATCTGTCGAAATCGCTTTCCGCCTTTGTATCCATGACAATACTCTTAGATTACAAAGAAGATCACAAGTCAATGACTAGACCCTTATCATCATCAATAACACCTAAGCCATTCAATGTCGTTCTTGTCCCAACGAACCCACTAGGGTTTCTCTAAACCTTTTCTTCTTCATCACCTTTGTGCAGCAATTTCATCCCAAACCCCTGGACGAGCTCAACTGGTGTGTGTAGGTGTGCGTGAGTGGTTGAGTGATGTCATGCCCCAAATTCACAAAAGTGTGATTTAAAAAAATTACTTTGTTTATTCCAAAAACACATGCCAGTTTTTTTTTTTAGTAAAAACATCTAGAAAAGTATCTCTTTAGTTTAAATAATAATTTTTTTAGAAAATTTTTGTAGATTTTTTTTTGAAAATCGAGTATTCAGATAATTGGTTAGAGCTACCTATGAGAGTATTAAACATAATAATTATACCTAACTATTCATTCACATTATATCAATCATATACATTCTTTCTCATGATATCCACAAATGAGTCATTACCGTTCAATACCAATGTGACAAATGAAGGCCCACGAAGTCCTCCCAAACATGGCCTATAATATAATTATCCAAAATTCTTTGTTATTAACATAATATACAAAATATCTAAATTTTTATAAGTAAACCATTTAAAATGTCACAATCTATATATATTCCCTCAAATTAACCAAGATATAAATCACTTACAAATCTTCAATAATATATATCATCGTACATTGTTCTTTACATACTCTAACTAAATATATAAAAATCATAACAACTATCTCATTTCTCGATACTCTCACTATGCAACCCACCAACATATTCCCATAATTGAAGATGTTAAATGGTATGGGTGAGCAACCTCACGCTTAGTATGATAATCATTTTTTTAAGCATTTACAAATTTTTAAATATCAACATTTCACAAACCGTACGAATAAATAATGATTTTTTTTTTATAATTTAGTATATGAACAAAATAATAAGTAGAACATTTATAAAAATCTCGCAACACATTATCATTAGAAATATACAATGTATAAATTAAAGGTTTATACATTTTAACGTAAACCATCATAGCAAATATCATGTATGCCTCGCATATAGACAATATAATCAATCACATCGGTTCAAGCATGAACCATCCCCGAGGAACCTTTTGAGTCTTGTACCCTAGAGTCTCATTGTCCTTCTTACTTTTTAAGGGGAACGTGTATGACATAACTTGTGATGCCACATAGGCCATCACCGAAAACCGCTACCATAACCAATCCCCCTTTAGGACTAGTAGTCGTCTTGACAATCCACTCAATAGGCCCCAACCATCTACTAACCCTCTGTCTGTCAGCATTAAACATACATTTTCCAAAAATCATTACTTTATATATCCATAAATCCTTTTGAAAATGCATGTCATAACCTTGACATTTTATTAAATATATAGTAGGCTCAAATCTCAGAGTTTGCATTTTCAAGGCAACATAACCATTTCCAAGAGAATAAGTTACATATATTATGTACAAAATCATAGCATGCTTCAAAACCCCCAAATTATAAGTTTAATCAAATACTCATAACTAACATCAAACTAGGGTTTCAAACCACAACACAAAAATCATTTTCATTTCCAAGAGAATAAATAATATATATTATGTACAAGATCATAACATATTTCAAAATCCCCAAATCATTGGTTTAATCAAATACCCATAATTAAAATCAAACTAAGGTTTTAAACCCATAATACTAAAATTATTTTTATGCATGTAGGTTCACAATTCTTGGCATACTCAACACTAAATCAAGGTTTATAATAAGTATTTTGCCATCAAACACATAGTAAGATTTACCTAAAAAGAAATACATGAGATGCACAATGTAAATGGAAGAGAGAGGAAAACCCCACCTAAGAATTAATAATTCCAAGCCAAGTTCCTAGGATTTCCAAGCAAAACCCAAACTTTAGAGACCTTCTTCTTTCTTTTTCTCTTTTCTTTTATCTTCTCATAGGGTTTTAAGAGGTATTGTGTGAGAGTGGAATGAAATAATAAAAGAAAATGGGCTGAAATTGGGGTTTTAAATTCAGCAGTCTTAAATTTTACTGTTCATGGGGGCAAAAAAATGTATTTTTTTTCCAAAATTATGATTTTACCACTAAACATTTTCAATTTGATTCATATGCCTACCCTAAGGTTTTTCGATGTTTTGGATTCAATTTTAATGTTATTTTAACCTTAAAATATTTAGTTTTAGATTTATCTTAAAACCAAAGTCAATTTACACCTAAGACACTAAAGTTACACTTTTATCCATCTGAACCGCGATATGAGCTAAACGTCTATTCCAAAATTTTTGGACCTTCTGGATTCAATGGTAATGTTATTTTGACCTAAAAAAAATTAATAATTTTTCTTATTTACCCATATTTACCTTAAACACCTCAAAACTTAAATTTTACCCAAAAGTTAATACGCCCGTAACTCAAACTTATGCGACTATACCTTTAACAATGATTCAAAGTTGCTCTCATCATTTTAATAATTTTGAAAATATTAACAAGTTAATATAATTTATATTTATATGAAATACGATATCTCACAAGTGACAGGGAACAAGAGGGGCAATTGGGTCAGAATGGATGGTTAACCTGCTGTCTGGGTTTGTAACCCATGGGGGGGGGGTGTTAAGTGTAACCAATGTAGCTGTAGCAATTGGTGAAGACTTGACTCGGGATTTTTATTCACTACTTTATTTAGCCATCTTTAACCCCTTTTATCTCATTATCCAAATACACCCATTAAGTCCTATCAATCAGTGGACCTATGTGAAATATGCCAACAAAAAAAAAACCTACAACCAATAATAGAGGAAAAAGATCTTATGCATCAAATTAAAGATTCAAACACCTTCATTGTGTGTGCACTAAAAAAAGAATTTCAGTGAAACTTTTACGCAAGCTCGTAGCATATCTTCCAAAATCTGTATCACCCTCTCGGACTGGCCATCCGTTTGGGGTTGAAAAGCGGTGCTGAAGTATAACTCTGTTCTCATAGCTCGTTGGAGACTTTGCCAGAATTGGCCTACGAACCGAGAATCACGATCCGATACGATAGAGAGTGAAACTCCATGCAACCTGAGAATCTCGTTAATGTAAAGTTTGCTCAAGGTCTCTAAAGTGTCTGTGGTCTTCATACTTAAGCAGTGAGCGGACTTGGTGAGTCTATCCACAATACCTCATACTGCATTATGCCAGCGCGATGTCCGTGGTAAGCTCGACACGAAACCTACGGTGATGTGATCCCACTTTCACTCTGGGATAGGCAAAAACTGTATTAATCCTCCTGGTTTTTTATGTTCGATCTTTACCTGCTGGCATACCGTACATCATGCTATGAACCTTGCCACATCCTTCTTCATTCCCTTCCACCAATATTGGCGCTTCATGTTCCTATACATTTTGGTGCTACCGGGGTGGATAGTAAACTTAGAGCGATGACACTCTCCAAGTATCTCCTCCTTTAGGGACGAATCATAAGGAATACATAATTTTTCCTTATATCTCAATTCTCCATTCTTCCGAGTCATCGATCGAATCCCACACAATTGTCTCCAAAGAGGTGAAGATGGGTAATGAAACTCAATCAGACCAAGATGGGTGAACCTACAATACTTAGCCCTCATAAAAGTGAACCAAAGTGATTGTTGAGCACGAAAACTCCACCACAGCTTCACCTCATAAGCCTCAGCTAAGTCAGAAAAAGAACGCACCCCTAAGCCTCCCTCCTCTACAAGGTAACATACCTCAACCCAGTGACACTAGTGAATCCTCTAGTGAGTGGCTATGTCACCCCACAAAAAATGAGTGAACTCTCTAACTAATGAAAAACATCCAAAGGATGTCTCAACACGTGAAACAAGTGATTAGACATCGACGCAAACACATGACGAATCAAGGTGAGCTGACCTCCAAAGGAAAGCAATCGATTCATCCATCCAGAAATTTGCTCGTGCACCTTCTGAATCATCTCATCGAAGTACGAAATTCGAAGATGATCGAAATAGACAGAGCACCCTAGAAAAATAAACAAAAATTCACGCCTCTGAAAATCAGTGATTTGTCATGCAATCATCTCTCTAGAATGCGAGACACGCGAACTGATATAGAAACTGCTCTTGGCCTGACTAACTAATTGATTGAGGCAGCCTCATAGTGATGAAGGAAATTCATAACTCGTTGCAAGCTCGACCGACACGTATCAACAAAAATAATAATGTCATTAGCAAAAGTCAAATGGAAAATCGAAACCCCAACTCCAATACTATAAGCCACCTCCGAAAACTGAGCATACAAAAGTCCAAGCCTCGAGAGAAACACTCTACAACAATAATGAACAAACAAGGAGAAAGGGAATCACCCTGCCGCAGCCCTCTGCGACTGAAGAAAGCCCTGACTGACCCCATTCACCATCACAAAAAACCACGACCCATGGATTGCCCATTGAACCAAAGAGATCCAAACCTTAGAGAACCCAAAAGCCTACAACATCTGGATGATGAATGTCCAAAACATCATGTCATATGCCTTAGCCATATCAAGCTTCAACACGACGTTCCCTCCTCGGGAACCTCTCCCAAAATCATGAACCAACTCCTGAACCAAAAGAACATTTTTCTACAAAACTCGGCCCGACACAAACCCAATTATTAAGCCATATACTAAGTCCAATTATTACATAAAGTTTTTATGCATTTTTGGGTTTTAATTAAAAGAAAATTTAAGTAAAACAACAATATTATTAGTCTCAACAATTATATGTTTTTACACAGTACAAGGTAGTCATTTGTCGAAGTTTTCAAAAGTTTTTAATTGTTTGTTGGCATATATAAAATTTTAGTCATAGATACGAACTATAGTCGAATTGGGCAGGTTACCAAAGAAGTGTCGGACACGTATCCGAAATTGAGTAGTGGTGGAAACTACTTGAAATTGAGATTTTTTTTTCAATTATGAGCACAACTAAAAACGTATTAGACACATATCTGAGATTTATGAGAAATACCGATGAGCGACATATTTTTGGCATGGTTATGTCATTTTTGTAATTAGAAGATTTTTGTAAGACTATCTGATCGATGTTCAAATTTTTATCTCACATCATTTTCAAATATTCAATTCTTTCGTTTGTTATTATGTTTTTATTAGATTACTATATTTAAATAACTAAATAAAGAGTAATAGATTCCTAAAGATATTACATGCCAAGTAATTAGAAGATTTTAAGGATAGACTAAATAACTTTGATATAACATATCCGTAAAACGAAAATAATCAACTTAAAGACATCACTTGATAGACTGCACTTTTCTCCTTGCCAATGGTAAGAAAAGTTAACTGGTATAGCCATAAAGGAAATACAAATTTAATTATTATTTAATTCATATCTTTATTGTAGAGCCCTAAAACTTTAAGAAAGACCAAGAATGCATACTCGTGATCAAAATGGAAAAAATATAAGTCAATCAGAGTCCAAATTTTTCCTCAAGGTTGCTATTGAGCCTTTATTTCAACCCATATCTTTGTGTCTACTTAGTAGTCAACCACATACTTCTCATCAATCTGTTTGTAAATCTACACCATCAACAAAAAATTCATGAACACACTACAAATAAGAAAAAAAAATTGAAATACTAATAAACAATAATAATACCAAAGAACCACACCATTAGAATTGAGGCAACATTCACATATTGTATAGAAAGGGACGTAATAGGTCTTAGTATTACATGAAATGAAAAAATAAATTGGAAGGGCTTAGTTTCGAATATAAAACAGAGGCAAAATGAACCAAAGACACATGCGACACAGTTTGAAAGAAGAAAAGGAAAAAGCCCAAGACTGACTTCAATCAACACATTAATTTTTTTGTTAAATTGGAAACTAACATTTGAAGATGATAATCAATTCACGAGTATTAAAAGAAAAATTTTACAACCAAATAATATAGGTATGATTAACAATGATGGTAACTCAGCTTGTAAACATAGTTAACTAAGAAGAAGTCCTCACATCATCACTATCCAAATACTTGGTTCTACTTCATATAAAAGTTAGGAGTGTGTCTCTGGTTCAATGACCTTAGACGCCACTTCTAGAGAAACATCTGCACAAAACTAAAATAATGTGTTTAAAGAACCAACAAGAAAATTGATGCAAACCAATAGAACAACTTGTTTCTGAGACCAATTGAACACGGATGAATCAGAAAAAGATATTGCTTATGACGAAGAGAAAAAATGAGGGCAAGATAAGGTTTAAATTTATTTCATAACTGATCGATATTATTCACTTCAGAATATATATGGTTGCATATATGTTGTGTGGCGTTAGAGCTATTGTGTGACTTTAGAGCTTCGAAATTTTAGCTTTCTGATTATGGCTAAACAAACGGTATAATGGGCGACTTGAGTTATGATTATTACATTAATTATATTAATAATTTTTAATTGTCTTTATATTAATTTTATGTTTTTAATTATTTGAAAGAAGGATAGTATTGTTATTAGTTATTTTACTAAGGCTATTATAGTTAATCAAAAACATTTCCCTTTTGTTGACATTTTATAGTAGTATAAATTGTCAACTCTCATCTTAAATTACACTATTTCACTAATTTCAGTGAAATTGAATATTTCATCCTCTATTTGGATAGCAGGAGTCCAAATTAGTTTTTATTTCCCTATTTTTTCAAGTTGTTCTACATAAAATTAGGTTTATTTTAATGTAAAGACAATAAAATATGAGTAATACTATTTAGACCTAAAATACTGATCTAATTTGCTGACATAATGATGTGGCTACAGTAGAACCATTGAATCATCACCAAGTTCCAATGTTTGATGGCCCCCACAGCCAATTCAAAGGTTATAATAAATTAGGTTAGCAAATTAGGTCAGTAAATTAGGTCCTAATAGCGTTGCTCATAAAATATTTATTTCACTATCTAAGACAACAAAATTAATAAATTTTTCTGTATTATAGATTTTTTTTCATGCTTCTTTTATTTTGATTTTTTTTGTTTTAATAAATCTTAGATTTTCAAAACTATTTTAAATCAATTTATCTGGATTAATAAAACTTTGATTTTTATTATATGTAGTATGAATTTATATGTATTATACATTTTATTTTTGATTATATTTTAGGTCTATTAATCTTTTTTAATAAAACTTTGATAAAAAATGTTTCTTATTGAATTTATCGATTTGAATAAGTCTTAAATTTTTAAAATAATTTTAGGTTAATTTATCTCTATTAATAACACTTTAAATCCTATTATATATAACATGAATTTATCTGTATTATAAATTTTATTTTTCATTATATTTTAGGTGAATTTATTTGTTTTAATAAACCTTAGATTTTTAAAACTATTTTATGTGAATTTATCTATATTAATAAAACTTTAATTTTTATTATATGTAACACAAATTTATCTGTATCAAAACACTAACTCAATGATGGATGTGTGTTTGCTTGTGTATGTATTTGTGTATGTCTGAGATTAAAAAAAGACACATCACCTTCATAAACATAATCTTACTGTAAAAAATAAGCGCACATTTGCAAACATCACTAGATTCCAAAATAGTGAAATAAATCTAAGGTTGTGCAGATTTCAATCCCTAGATATTAAAATTAGATGAAATTCACTATTTAACATTGTGCAGATTTCAATGCTAAATAAATTAGGTAAATTTAAGTTCTAATTTCAATAACTAAGAAATTTAGTTTTTACTGTCCTTTTTTTTTTTGAATGAACTGGAACTCGTTGAGTGCTTCGACAGCAACCCATGGTTGCTCTGAGTTCATTGTTCACGTGAAAGGAAGACACATAAACCAAGAGCTCAAGCCCAATCAGGTTGTATAACACCTATAAGTCAAATTTCACAATTTCGAAAAGAAGAAGGCACATCGTACAGACCAAAATGATATTGCCTAAAAAATCATTAATGGCAAAAAAGTCAAGAATCACTAATTGCAAAAATTTTGAAATTAAGGTTTTAGATTCGTGCTTGAGAAGGAAGAAGACTTAGTTGTTTTGTCGAGATCCTGTGCAACTTTTTTTTTTCCTTTTACAATGTCTACTTTTGGTGCAAAAGCTGCCATGAAAGTTAGGGTTTGAAAATTTTCAGGTGCCGACTGAGGCACCTATGAAAGGAGTGAATATTGAATGCAACACCGTTAATGAAAAAGTATCACCGACCAATATTAAACTCCAAATGGGAAAGTGAACCTCACTTAAGTTTAAATGGCAAAAAGGTAGGAAGTCATTTACTTACATGATATGTTAATTATTGATTTTTATAGGGATTATCTACTTATTTGTTTTAGTATTATTAGTTGGTGATATCACATCACCTTGTCACGTGATACCACCGTTGTAATGAATATTTTCTCCTATGAAAGATGATGCCAGTGTTTTTTATTTTTAAAATTTATCGTTAATGGAAAAATTTTCATTTTAAATGCTATTTTTCTCCATTTTAATAATACTAGTAATGAACACGTGCGTCGCATGTGAAAATTTTGGATCATAAACTTTTTGTTAAATTTATTAGAAATACCAAGTATATGAGTAATGAAATTAAATAAGTTATTAATTTTTTTTCGTATTTCCATATTGTTTTACTGCAACTTTTAGTAATATTATGATATTCCTAAATTGGAATTTATGCATTAAAAAATTAGTACACATGATAGAAAATAATTTCTTAAATTTTATTTCAGTTTTTTATTGGTTGACTGTGGAGGTAGGTACCCTTCTTCATTTAATAAGTTTGGTTTCTTCATCTTTTTAAGATGTTGTGTCACGCTCCATTCCGGTCTCCCAAGAATGAGACACGATTAGGCTTTTGTTATACCTGCTTACATATATGTATAATTTAGACTAATCAAACATTAATTAATCTCACAGGTGCAATAACACCACCCATCATCTTAGTTATTAAGCATAATGGTAAAACATGTCTCATAACTTGTACCATATATAAAATACCTGTACCAATTGTTTATTTCTCAGGTTATAGACATATACAAAAATCTCACATCCACATAGCATACATCACAAAGTATATCTGTTGAGTCTATGCACAAAGATTAATAACCTGCCATAATAATCTCTCACAAATATAATACACAACCCAACAATTAGTCATACTGACACTCAACCTGAGTGATATCACATTAACATTGTACAAAACTCAATCGACAGGACAATGGACTAATCTGAATTTTCCTTTATAATACTTGAAAATGAGAAACTAAAGGGTTGTGAGTTAAATCACACGCTCAGCGAGTATACATGTTGTATACGAAATAAAAATGATAGTAATATACTGAAGTAGGTAGATACTACGTAAATACACGTATCAACCAACAACATCAATCCAATTCCAGAGAATTCACAAGCCACATCATCACCACACTGCCCCTCATCGGGTAATCGATCTCACATGGATCTGTGTCTCTCTAACCTCCTGGGAACACCACAGTGCTAGCACATCACTACACGCTCAGTGATCAGGCATCGACACCCCTGTCTCAAACAGTGCGCCACAATACACAATACACAATACACAGTACAAAACATCATTCAATCACATAAACACGTAGCACATTATCCTGGAGAATTGCTATTAAATTATATCATTTACTAGCATATTATAATATCATTTTCAAAACATATAAAGATATACATCCACATCAAATATACAGGTCTACGACCCTTCGGTTCTATCGGTGGATCCTTTTGGTGTTACCGTATCTATTCTAACACCGACTGTCTCTCTTGTTCCACCTAACACATTTTTAATTATAATATCATTATGTTTATCACATAGAATAATTAATCATGCACTAATGCATGTAAAATGATGCACCCCAAAGTGCCCAGGTAACTCTGATTACCGCTCTATCCACTTATACACTAGCACTTTTATTCTAGGGATCACATTCTCTTCCCAAATCTTCATAATTACTCACATTAATCACAATTAGGATAAAGTAAATCAAACACATTGATCGGGGGTCCATTTTTATACTTGTCAACCCCGAATCCTAAAAATCGCACTTCCGGAATTTTATATATTTCATACCGAATATCATATTTATTTGCATTCGAAATTTATATTATCACATCAAGCATCATTTAAAAATGTTGCATGTAAAATTTCAGGTCATTTGGATTAAAATTTATACATGTGATAATAACATTTAGAAATTAGGGTTTTAGCGTTACCGACACCTATTTCCAACCTCTATTGCATTTTTTTTAACACAACCACATTTAAACAATTTAATTATACAAAACAGGCCCTTCCTTGAACCTTTTAACTTCCTATTTCACTCTCATCATCTCGGTTCTAACCTAGCCCATGAAAAACATTCCAAACATCTTAATATACATCTTCTATATTTCTCTCACACCTAATTTAATACTTATTTTTTTAATAGCCCCTTAAGTATACTAATGCACTTAATTAAACTCTAAAAAAATCTGTTTTGCCGTTAAAATAACACAGCTCATAAAAGCCCACATATATATATATATATATATATATATATATATAAATCAATTGGAGTATAAAATTGTCTGGAGACATCACAAAAATGGACAAAGAAATAGAATCAATAGTTCTTATCTATAGGATTTGCTACAAATGCATGACCACCTACATGAATGTCCATGTATTAAAGAAAAGTCCTAAAGAAAATACTATCCATGTATTACTGAGCCAACTAGTTTTGTAAATTTCCCTATGGGGGACTTTGGGGATGTTCCATCATATCCAATCTGCAGGTTGTTGGACTTCACACTCAAGTTCTTCTTCATTCACTATATTAGGTATAGTGCTAGATGAAGATCTAGATGAGCTAGCCCTAGAGTTAGATCTGAATAATCTACTCATTTTTAAATCTAGATTTTTCAAATTTTAAATTACCTATTAAACCTAGTCACTTGATTCATACCCCCTAACATACTTATCCTCAGTTTCTCGCCTAAAATCCCAAGACTGCCACACCTGGACTTACAATAGGGATAGACAAAGAGGCTTACACACTCTTAGATAGACAAAGGTTAATGTAACAGTAGAGATAACTATCCAGGCCATCAAATGGCTCTAATACCAATTATAGACAATTGTGGAATTGTTTGAAATGTGAGGAGAATCACAAGCTGTAGACTTAAGTAAAAATGAATATTTTCTTTTTTTGAAGAAAATGTTTTATTTAAACATACAAATTACAATACAGAAAATAAATACTTACAACACTAGAACTAATGGTCTAGTGGAGAAGTGTGAGAGTAGGGGAGCTCTTCTTTTGCATTATGAAGAAGGCTTACAATATTGGAATGGTAGGGTGAAGTGTTTACAAGAATGTAATGTTAGTCTGAAAACGACCTCCCCTTGAATAGAGAAAGGAAACCCTTATATAGGCGTAAGGATTTCTAAGGAAATCTTAACAATAATTTCCCTTCTGCTTTAACTTTGGGTAGAAATGCTTTCACCTTCTACTTTCAGTGGAAAAGGTGGAGTAAAAAGCTTTTACACCGAGTGAATGCTGACTGGGGGGACTGACGGGCCCGACTTTTGTCTGGAGAATCTGCTTTCGGTGGTAAAACAGATCTGAAATAATGGTTGTCGGCTACTTTTGTTAAAAGGGCCAAGTGATATGTTGTCGTTTCATAAAATGGACAGCTTTTCTTTCTCTAACAGTAGAAAGTAGTGATTGAAACCATTATTATCTAAAGATAATAATCACGGGGGAAGAGAGGTCAGGTGTGAGGTCATCACAATCTTCGTAAGGGTCCTAGGCATTTTGGAGGGTGTCCAGAAGGTTTACTGAACCTTGTGAAGAAGTGGATGAGTCACTGTCGCTGTCTGAGTCTTCAAGAAGTTTTAGCAATAGTGCCGCCTTCTTCTTCTTGGAGGACCTCTTTTTTGACTTAGAGGAAAAATCCTTAGATGAGGACTTCTTCTCTTTTTGCTTAATGGCTGGAGGCTGCACCGAACTTTATGGCTTTTCTGAAGCCGTGAGAGGTGGTGCAACCAACTTGGCTGGAGTTGTTGGAGGTAAGGCTTGTGGGACCACTACTGGGGTCGGCATCCTTACTGGGAAGTCTTTTTGGACTAGTTCAATGACTTCCTTCTGTTGAAATCTGGGCCACCATTTGGCATAAAATTGCCTCACAAGGTTGAACCCTGCAAATTCCCATGTCCACTTAAGGATCCAAGGAACTCTGTACCTGTAAACAAACATCAGTAAAAAAGAAAACTGACTCTCGTGTTTACTAGGTTGGTAAATCGAGGAGAAGACAATAACTTGATCTTGAAGATCAACAAGAAAGATTCCAGTAACGGGGCTGTGCATAAACCACCACTGTGCGAATCAGACAGGAATTTGGCTCTTAAAATCTTTATCAAATCTTAGGAACCAGGAATGAGAGTAGTCCTCATTCTGATGGAGTAAGACCTTAAACCATGATTCTTTGTAATCATAGTAATTAAATGGTCTGGAATGATATGGTAACTCTCGGAGTAAAGAAGGGTGAGAGCCCCAGTCACTGATAGAAATAATTCTTAGAATATGCAAAGAATGATAGATGACTTTATTTGGGTCATTCTTATCATTGATTGGCTTAGTAACAATGGACTTAATGTAAAACAGGATATCTTGATAAAAGGTATGGATTTTTTCAAGATCTGATGGGATAAAGGTCCATCCTGCAGGTAAATAACACTGGGCCAACACTTTTGGGCTGGTAATGTAAGTATAAGGAGGCTCAATAGCACATACATTTTGTGTATATGACTTGAGGTAATCAACTTTTGGACCTTGATGGGCTTCTTGGACATGGTGGGAAATATATGGGTTGACCATTTGCCTATTTGGATGTCTTTGGGCCATTTGTGTGAAAGTAGGTGGATAAACTTGGGTAGTTGGTAAGGCTACTGGCCTGGTTGGATTAGGGTTACCCAATACTTGGTATCTATTGGATACAGAGGTTTGAGGTGTATTTGTCAATTGGATTGACATTGGGCAAGGGTAAGGATATATGTACATATTAAATTATTCACGTACAAAAAAAAAGATAAAAAATACCACAAAACAAACGTCGTAGAAATTGGTAGATGTGAGACACCATAAGAATTTCTCTCCTAATGAGTTCTTCACCAAGCTCTTCACATATTCCCCAAAAACCACCAGATACACATCAACAAGACCACCCAACATATGCGTCTTTCTTCCAGCAATGCAAAAACTCAATCCTAAAAGAGAAACCTTGTAAAAAAATTGAGAAGCCAATAGTCTTTTATGAAGGAGAACCTGCTTTCTATTTTACCAATGAAGAAGTTAAAGCATCATGTCAATCTCTGGAGTATGCATTGATAGGGAAATGTGCCTATGTGAGGCCATCTTCGGGTGTGATTAAAGAAGTAATTAGATTCAAGTGGAGTCTCAAGAGTGAATTTGAGGTTGGATCCATCAATCAAAGGCATGTTTTACTAAGATTCCAACTCCATGAGGACTATGTGAAAGTTTGGTTAAAGGATGCAACTCTAGTCGAGGAATATATGTTTAGATTCTTTAAGTGGTTTCCTGTTTTCGTTCTGGGGATAGAACCATCCATTGTGCCTATGTGGTTGTCTCTCCTAGGTTTGCCTTTTAATTTTTTTAAGAAGTCATTTCTAGAGCTATTTGTCAAGCCTATCGGTAGAGTCCTTGCCTATGATTAGGAAACTCTCTCTCTAGCTAGGCTAGGAGTAGCAAGAGTGTGCGTGGAAGTTAACCTACTAGTCAACAATCCATTTAGGATATAGCTTGATATGGGCGACGAAGATGGTAGATGGCAAAGAATCGTTTATGAGAAGTGCAAGAAATTTTGCAGAAGCTGTAAAAAACAAGGCCATTGGGAAGAAGAATTTCGAAAACAGAAACTTCCGAAACTTCCAAAGCAGATGGATGACGCTGAAGGAAAGGATCTAGAAAATAATAAATCCACGATTGACAAAATATTCAAAGAGGGAAGCAAGGAAAGCAAACTCAGCAAATTGATAAAGGAAAGAAAGTCCAAAAAGATGACAATGCGGGAGCAGCAAATGAGGAAGGTCAAAGAGCTCACAGAAGGAATTTGGAGTACTCTAAGCAACAAATTTTTGGTTAGCAGCCTAAAGGTATATGGAAACAGCAGAATAAGGAAACAAATATTGGAAATCCGAGTGTAAATATTTTAGATTTTTCGACTAATGTAGAGGCAGAAAATTCTGCCTTAAGTGCAGGCAATCAGTAGACTTCCATGCAAGTTGAGCCACAACACCCTATTGATTTGGACAGGAGGGACCATTATGGAAAAGATGATGCTCCACGAATTAATTTAGTGGTTGATCTAAACGCAGGGTTTCCAAATGAAGTAGTTGAGAATGCCCAATTGTAGCCTGATTTGGTGATACCTAATGTGGGCAAAAGTTCGGCCATGGGGGAGGAAGAACTGCATATAAGTTTGTTAATTTAAATGATGAGGAGGCTGAAAATGGGTTTTTTACTTCTTTTGAAGTCTCGGACGATGGGATAGAAGAGTCCTCAGATTATGGCCACTATTCTTTGAATAGTCCTGTGCCGTTTGTACCGAAGTCCATTACTCAAGAAATGGTGGCAGTAGTTCATAAGAATATTCATAGTCAATGGAATAAAATTCAAAACATGTCAAGGGAAGAAATTCAAAAGGCCTTGAAGCTAAGAGGAGTTTATTCAAATGATGACTACGTTAAGAGGTATTTTCTTCATAAGCAATCTAGAGGTTTTTACTTTGATGGGAATGAGGCAGTAGTAGGTCGAGAAGATGATTTCAATTTTTTATGACATCGCCTAAAAGACTACTTTCAATATTCAATAAGGTTAAGCTAAATAAGAAAAAAAAAAGTTATCTGCTTTGGTTGTGGCACTTGATAAAATCCAACATGTAATTATGACAAGATCAAGATCAAGAACTTTCAAGTTGACAAAGTCAAAGAAAACCTATGAATTTAGGCATTATTAGATTTCTTCTACAGAAGGAATTCTGTGGATTACATGGTAGTAAGGTTTTTAAACCTATTCAAGAACTCCTTTGCTCCATCAGGAAGCTCAGTTGCTTCTGTGCAATTTAAGTCTAAAGCATTTTTTGTCTCTTGTAGTTTGAAGAATCTATCGATATACATGGTCAAGTGGTGGGCCATAGCAATCAAGCACATCAAGAATATGTAGATATCGTTCACTTTATCTTGCATTTAAAGTTCTTTTATTGTGTAAGGGGCAAAGTTTATGTCATCTCCTATTTTTTTATAATTTTGTTATTAATAAAATTGACCCTAAATGGGTTTAACTTTTTTTTAAAAAATTAATCATATACATGCTTAAAATTTATCTCATATACCTTCTTCTTCTCTCTCTCAGTTTGGACTAAGAATACTCACCAAAGACTTAATTTTTATCTCTCCCTTTCTTCCTCCTTGCTCTCGGCTCAACACACCCACATATGGTTTTCCCTTTTTCTTTCAGTCTCCCACACTTTCGGTTCCTAGCAAGCCAGAACACACACACTGTTTTATAAATTAAACACACACACATATTTTACTCTTTAACACACACACGACATGCATACACAACACACATGGCACACACGACACACCCCTTTTTTTTTTTTTTTAATTTTGTTAGGAATAATGCTAGACTGACCAAATTTTAGGACCAAATTTGGAGCCTAAATGACATGACAACTAACTTGAGTTTCTTTTTTGGGTGTTATGTCATTTGGGCCCCAATGAAAACTCCAAATAATATGTTGTCATGTCATTTGAGATTCTAAATTTGGTCTTAAAATTTAGTCAGTATAACATTACTGCTTGGTTAGACTAACAACCGTAAAGGGGACTCAAAGTAATGGGCTAATTACACTTACCTCCCCCCAAGTTTTAAGTGGTTTCAAAATCGACCCACTAGTATTTTCACACATGAAATGTCCATGAATAGGTCTCACTAACACATTACTAACGGGTCCACATACCCAATGTATACTCACACATGTCATGGCTATAAAAGATTTAATTTAATTAACCCTTAATAATTTCACATAATTACAATTTAACCCACAAAGTTATGCTAATGTGCATGCTATGCATGATTGTGTCTCACATGTTGGGTCATGTAGGAATGACATAGCTTCTCTTTGAAGTGCTTGTATTTTTTATTCAACTATAAACAAAAGTTAATCCTAGCAAAATCTAATTGTTGACCAACCAAATAATGGGGGAAGCACCAAAAGAATCCATGACATTTGAAATAAATAGTCAATCAACAGTTGGTAAATAAAGCATATTATTACTCCATTTTAACCCATATGAAAGAGAAAAGTCAATGGTAGAGAATTATTTTGAAGAACAAATGGATCTTCCATAAATTGCTAATAAAAATGAATCTGTTAAGCAAAAAAAATATAGGAAAAGAGATAACTTACATGCAGAGAGAGAATCGTTTAACTATTAATCCCATGGCACAAACGGATGAAGAACTTGCTAGCTAAGCCTTAGATTCCACAGATTTTTCAATTATAAAAAATTAAAGAAAAGAAATCGTAGAAATAAATAATGAAAGTGAGTAATCAGTTTCAGTACATACTTCATCACATTATATACAAAGGTATAGACTCATCACCAAGTGATACTGCAATCCAACAAAGTGTTTATATCCAGAAAAAATTCATTTCAGTTTTCTATTGGTTGACTACAGAGGTAGGTACCCTTCTCCATTTAATAAGTCTGTTTGCTTCATCTTTTAAAAATGTTGGGTCATGTAGGAATAACATAGGTTCTCTTTGAAGTGCTTGTATTTTTTATTCAGCTGTAAAAAAAAAGTTAAAGCTAACGAAATCTAATTGTTGACCAACCAAATAATGGGGGAAACAAGCACCAAAAGAATCCATGACATTTGAAATAAATAGTCAATCGGCAATTAGTAAATAAAATATATTATTACTCCAATTTAACCCATGTGAAAGAGAAAAGTTAAGGGTAGAGAGAACAACTGAGAGTTATTTTGAAGAACAAATGGATCTTCCATAAATTGCTAATAAAAGTGAATTTGTTAAGCAAAAAATATAGAAAGAGAGACAACTTAAATGCACAGAGATAATCGTATGACTATTACTCCTATGGCGCCAACGGATGAAGAACTTGCTAACTTAGCCTTTTGCTTGCCACTTCTACTCTTTGTGTGCTGCTGAAAAGCACATGTTTATATATAATGGAAGAATTAAAGTAGATTCTACAGATTTTTCTATTATAAAAAATGAAAGAAAAAAAATAGGAGAAATAAATAAAGAAATAGTGTAGTCGATATTAGTAGATAATTCATCAAATTATATACAAAGGTATAAATTCATCGCCAAGTAATTTGGCAATCCAAAAAAGAGTATATATCAACAAAAAATTCATTTCAGTTTTCTATTAGTTAACCATGAAGGTAGGTACCTTCCTCCATTTAATAAGGCCAATTGCTTCATCTTTTCAAGATGTTGGGTCATGTAGGAATAAAATAGATTTTCTTTGAAGTGCTTATATTTTTTATTCAACTGTAAACAAAAAACCTAAAAAAGTCTAATTGTTGACCAACCAAATAATAGTGGAAGTAAGCACCAAAAGAATCCACAACATTTGAAATAAATAGTCAATCAACAGTTGGTAAATAAAGTATATTACTACTCCAATTTAACCCATGTGAAAGAGAAAAGTCAAGGGTAGAGAGAATGGCAGAGAGTTATTTTGAAGAACAAATGGATCTTCCATAAATTGCTAATAAAAGTGAATTTATTAAGCAAAAAATTTAGGAAGAAAGATAACTTACATGTAGTGGGAGAATCGTATGACTATTACTCTATAGCACAAACGAATGAAGAACTGGTTGGCTAAGCCTTAGATTATATAGATTTCTCTATTATCACAAATTAAAGAAAAGAAAACAAAGAAATAAATAATGAAATACAGTAATCAACATCATTAGATAATTCATCAGATTATATACAAAGGTATAAATTCATCACCAAGTAATTCTATAATCCAACAACGTGTATATATCTAGAAAAAAAATCATTTCAGTTTTCTATTGATTGACCTCGGAATTAGGTATATCCTTCTCCATTTAATAAGTCTGTTTGTTTCATCTTTTTAAGATGTTGGATCATTGATTAACACAAAATATTGCACATCATGTATGCTTTTATACCATTTTATATTTGTTTTTGTGGTGGAAATGGGAAGAAATACAATTAATCAAATAATCAATGAAGTTATTGTGTGATTGTAGGTAAAGAGTTAGATATGACTGGAGTTAAACTCTCATCATAGAGCTCAAAGTCAATGAAGATGGGGGTGGCTGAACGGGAGGCACTACAACAAAAAATATTTTTTGCGATTTTTTTTTTTTTGCATTTTTAATTTATGAAAAATTATTTTTAATTTACATTTTTAATTTATGGAAAATTATTTGCGACGATTATTTTTCCGTCGCTCAAAATTAATTAAATTTTTATTTTTTATATTTTTTATTTATGAAAAAGTATTTGTGATGATTTGTTTACGTCGCTATAAATCAATTTAATTACTATTTTCTATTTATGTAAAACTTATTTGCAATGATTTTTTTCGTCACTAAAAATTATTTAAATAATCATTTTTATTTTTTTTATTCATGTTAAAAATTATTTGCGACGATTTTTTCACGTCGCTAAAAATTAACTAAACTATTATTTTTTTTACATTTTCACGTTGTGCAATAAATTTTAGCTACGTTTTTTAAAATTTTAGCAATGTTTGACACAAATACAATTCTGTCGCTAAATATTTTCTGCGACGAGGCTATTGCGACGAAAAAATAATGTCGCAAAAAATAATTTGCGATGATTTTTTTTATTTTAGCAACAAAAAAAAATATCGCAAAAAACGATTTTTGTTAGTTAAGGCTTAGAAGGTGAAGAAATCGAAAAAAAGACAAATCAGGAGAAAACCTTTCGGAAGATTTGGTCATCGACCTTCTAGAAGGTTTACACACTGGACAGCTTCTATCTTTGCCCCTGCCAAAACCTTCCGGAAGGTTTTGCACATTGAAAAAAACCTTTCATAAGATTTTGCTGAAAAATGCAAGATTCTGCAATTTAAGTTCTCTTTGCTTGTGGGGCCCACCTTTGCTTTGTCCACATATCCCTGACATGTTTTACTTCCCAGCATGTCTCCCTACACCTAGGATTGGACTTTGGAGGACTATGCATTTATGAGGAAGAGAGAGAATGAGGGAGCCCAGTGGGTTACAGGCTAACCTCGTCCTAACCTATCCAAGCCCTCAATTCACCTCTCATTACTGGGAGACCTGGACACATAAGCTATACAGGAGCTTCATAGACGAAAATGCAAGAGAGTTACACCATTGTAGACCATTTTTTATCATTTTAGAGAGAGAAGCTCAAGGAAGAAGACATAGTTTAGAGAGAGAAAGTTTGGATTTTTGCATTTTCTACTCATTTCACTTGTAGTAAGCTGTAAGACTCTTGTAATCTTCATTTATTGCACTTTAATGTCATTTATTTTAAGTGTATTTCAAGTTTAATTGTGTATCCTTGAATCTACCATGTTTGCATTTAAGTTTTTCTTCTCAATCTTTTCAAATGGGTATTAAATACACTTATCTTTATAGTTAACTTTTCTTTGCATTATTACAAGTTTTAGTCTCCATTTCATTACCATGTTTGTTTCTACATTGTATGTTTTTTCATTTAATATGAATAGCTAAGTTTTACATTGGTTAATCCAAGGGAGATTTTCTCTTGGGTGTGCTAAATCAACTCTCCTACATTCTTCCTCGTAGTGTAAAGTGTATGGTTTGACTAGGTTAAGTGTGGATGTGGTTGTGAGCTCTTGATACACCATAAACTTGTCACGGGGTATGCTTGAGCCTACACCTCCACTTTAGTCCTTCTCTTTCTATGAATCAATCGAACCTATGCACAATTAGAAGAATATTTTGAGTTGATTTGACATTCCAATTGGAATGACCACTTCGGATTAGCCAACTTTGTTTCCATTGCATTTTAATCAAAAATGTCACTCACCAAAACACAAATTTACAAGATTTTACACTTTTTCATTTTTACAAAATCACATTTACACGATTCAACCTTCATTCCATGAGGAGACAACATTGGAATATCCATTCCAAGTAAAACACGACACTCGAAAGTCTCTCTTCGCTTGGAGAGCACTTTTGCACACACACACTCACATTTTTATCCACACACGTTTTTTCCATTTCTAGCATCGAACCCGAGAGAGAGTGACACTCGCCTACACTCATAAGTCATATACACATTCGAGGGTTCGTGTTTGGAGATTAGGGTGAGCGCGATCAAGCATTCATGTAGGAATAATATAGCTTTTCTTTGAAGTAGCTGTATTTTTTATTCAATTGTAAACTAAAGTTAAACCTAACAAAATCTAATTGTTGACCAACCAAATAATGGGGAAAGTAAGCACCAAAAGAATCCATGATATTTGAAATAAATAGCCAATCAACAGTTGGTAAATAAATTATATTACTACTCCAATTTTACCCTTGTGAAAGAGAAAAGTCAAGGGTAGAGAGAATGGCGGGGAGTTATTTTGAAGAATAGATGTATCTTCCATAAATTGTTAATAAAAGTGCATCTGTTAAGAAAAAAATATAGAAAGAGAGATAACTAACACGTAGAAAGAGAATCATATGACTAGTACTCCTATGGTACAAACGGATGATGAACTTGCTAGCTAAGTCTTTTGCTTGCCACTTCTATTCTTTGCGTATTGCTGAAAAATACATGTTTACTTATAATGAAAAAATTAAGGTAGATTTTGTAGATATCTCTATTATCACAAATTAAAGAATAGAAATCAGAGACATAAATAATGAAAAAGAGTAATCAGTATCAGTAGATAATTTATCACATTATATACAAATGTATTAATTCATCACCAAGTAATTCTGCAATCCAACAATGTTTACATAGAGAAAAAATTCATTTTAGTTTTTTGTTGGTTGACCGCAGAAGTAGGTACTCTACTTCATTTAATAAGTCTGATTGCATCATCTTTTTAAGATGTTGGGTCATGTAGGAATAAATTAGATTTTTTTTGACGTGCTTTTATTTTTTATTCCACTGTAAATAAAAAATACATCTAACAAAATCTAATTGTTGACCAACTAAATAATGAGGGAAGTAAGCACCAAAAGAATTCATAACATTTTGAAATAAATAGTCAAACAACAGTTGGTAAATAAAGTTATATTACTACTGTAATTTAACCCATGTGAAAAAGAAAAGTCAAGGGTCGGCCTTCCATGGGTGCATGCTTGGATCACTTCAATCACAGTGACAACATTTTTAGTCATCCCACCATTAGGTTTTCGGCTGCCTCAGGTCTTGGCATCATCAATGAACTCGCCGAGATGGCCCTCTTGTACAAGCTATTCGAGGAATGCCTTGTACACTCGACAATCTTCAGTGTAATGCCTGATGTCTCGATTATAGGAACAACGGGAAGTTGAAGTCCTGGTGGCAAGGGTCCCCCTACATCTTAGGCAACCACTTGAAAAATGACTCCTTGATATTGTTAATTAACTTGTAAATGGGTCCCCTAAAAATGATGTGCATCCCTTTAAAGGAAAGCTAAGTCAGAGCCAGAGTTGCCCCCCATCGCCATTTTGTGCTCAAGGCCTCATTCTCTTTCTTCTTGGCATCTGAAGCCCTTATTTTGGTCACAACACTACAGCAAAAATCGTTTTTTGCGACGTTTTTTTTCGTCGCTAAATTAAAAAAAATTGTCGCTAATCATTTTTTGCGATGTTTTTTTTTTCGTCGCAATAACCTCGTCGCAGAAAGTATTTTGCGACGTAAATTTATAATCGTCGAAAAAAAAATTATTTGCAACGAAAAAAAATCGTCGCTAAAACTAAAAAAACGTAGCTAAAATCTTTTCACCAAAGTAAAAAAAATAAGAATAATAATTTAATTAATTTTTTGCGACGTAAAAAAATCGTCGCTAA
>CM042201.1:10974347-10994970 GCA_023539305.1 Ilex asprella
CCCATTTCTTACTATTGTGGCTGACGTGGTCCAAATGAGCCAGGGGACCATTGCCTAAAGTTTTAAGGGAAAATTGTGAGATGGTACACGAAATTGGAGATACTGTTTAAAAGTATATAATTTTAAATGTTAAGTTATTAAGTCTTTATTTTAAGAATTGCATATTTTTTTTGATACTTAAAATTGATTTTTGATTTTATTTTATTATATTGAAGATTTCTTAATATAAAAGAAAAATTATATTATCACAAAATTTGTATCTAATGTTGATTGTGTATATTTTAACAATTTCAAATTTTAATTTTTTTGTCATTATCCTTATCATTAAATATATCTCTTTTATTCTTCTCCAAAATACCGGACATTATCATTTGGAAAAGCTCAAACATAACATTCTTCTTATTTTCCAAAATTCATCTCATTATCATGTTTGAATTTATACCTTCTTTCATTTTTTTTTCCATTCATACTGGTAGTTATTTTGAAGGTTTTTTTTTCACAGTTTTTGTATTTGATCTTGGAACACCACAGTGGATGGTGTTGTTTTGAGACATTATTTATTTTTGTTGGTTACCCACCCATGCACAGTCATTATTGTTTTTATATTTTTTTTCCCCAATTTTTGTTTTGATTTTGGAATTCCACATTGGATGGTGTTTCCATGTACTAGAACAATGTTGCAATACACTGAGAAATAAGTTTCAATGCATTATTAACCTAAAAATGTATCAATATAATGTTAGTGTCCATTTTAATCCAATTCAGACAAAGGTTAAAGAATTGTACGATTATGTCATTTTTATAAAACTTAAAAGTGTAGCAATATAGTGTACTAATGAGCCAAACTAGTATTATAGATGATGATACCTAAGAGGAAATTCAACTCAGTACGAAGTTTGGATATGAGCTCAGACCAGAAAGTCAAGAAAGACTTACAGAGCTCAGATGACCAGAGCTAGAACTTTCCCCCCATACCAGATAATAACGGGAATGATAAGGGAACAACTGAATGACAACGAGCACCTACGAAGCAATAGGAAGGAAGAGTCAAGGCATAAAACTCTGAACTAACCAGGATCCACTCCTAAAATCAAGGAAGATTCCACGTATGAAAGACAAGGACCTCGGCAGAAATCCCACAAAACAAAGAATAGCTCTATAAATACTGTATAACGCCTCCACTATAGAGGCAGAACCCTAATTTTCTCCACATTTGCACTGTAAAGCATCCAAGCAATCAATAAAGAAAGAGGAGGAAGAGCCTCCATTGAAGAGTGGATTAACCGAGCTCCCACGACGACGAACCATTATATTTTCACTGTGTAAACCCTCCAGCCCCCTAAGCCCTTACAATAACTCACGCACACCAAGCAGCTCTGATTCACATTGCCCACGAATACTTATACCTTATGCTCATCTGCGTTAAAATAACACCTTCAATTTGGCGCCGTCTATGAGAATGACTGTTCCTGTTAGAAATATGTTGACCCTTCAACGACTGATGGTCTCAACATGAGTAGAAGTCAAACCAATCCACCACGAATGCAAGACCAACAGGAAGCTACCAACGGCAGACAACCCGGGAATGACCTAGAGGCTAATCCACCCATAGAGAATCCCCCTACAAACAACGAGTGGAAGGCCCTTTGCCTTGTCAACCAGCGCCTGCTACAGCAGAACAAGAGAGATCTTGAAATGCCTACAGGAGGAACGATCGGCCCAAGAAAGCCAAAATAACCTCCCTCGCAGAGAATAACAACACCTCGACTCCCTTAGAAAAGTTAATGAAGGAGGAGAAAATAGCCGGACCATGGGGTAGGTTCCCCATCCACTCCCTAGGAATGGCCACAATGAATAAATGCAAAGTCAGAATGATGGGGCAGAAAAGAGTGTTTTCTTCCTTTATCAGCAGGAAAAAAGAGAACAGCACTAGGAACAGCGTTTCAAGGATATCATGCAAGAGCTCAGCCATATGAAAGAGGCTGTGAAAAGTAAAGCTCCAGTCATAATGGAAGCCTTGATACAGTAGACTGAGTCCCCATTCACCATTGGCATGCTACACTTTCCCTTATCTCCAAAATTCAGAATGCCACAGATTAAGACATTTGATGGGACAAAAGACCCTGTGGACCACCTCAACACTTACAAAAATCAGATGTAGCTGCATGGATACCAGGATTCAGTGCATTGTCACGCCTTTGCCATTACATTGAAGGGGTCAGCCTTAGCTTGGTTCAACAGGCTCTCCCCAGTCTCAATCTCTTCTTTTAAGGAGCTTTCTATATCCTTCGTGTCTCATTTCATAGGAGCTCGGACCTACAGAAAGCCGAGCTATCACCCATTGAATGTAAAGTAAAGACCCCAGAAGAATCTCAGATCCTACGTCCAAAGGTTTAATTCAGAGTCATTAAATGTTGATGTCCCAGATGAAAAGTTCGTCTTTACGGCCTTCATAGCGGGTTTAGGAGTGCAATTTAAAGATTTGATGTTCTCAATATCAAAGAATCCTCAAGCAAGCATGGTCGAGGTGTTGACTAAGGCAGAAAAATACATCAACGGTAAGGAAGCTCTTCTCTCAAAGGCATGGAGCTCGTCCACGCAAAAAGAGAAAGGGAAAGAAAAGAAAAAGAGGAACCGAAGTCCCAGAAAAGAAAGAGAACTAGATAGGTCTCCAAGAAGAGACAGAGATTGCTCCCCCAAAAGAAAGTGAGACGTCAGAAATCGTTTAGGTCCACCACAGCCAGAGTTGCAACCGAGGTACACACCTCGGCAGCTCCCTCCTCTCACCTCAACAATATCACAGATCCTATATAAGATACAGAACGAAAAGTTTCTGAGGTGGCCACCTCGGATGAAAGTAGATCCAGCAAAAAGAGATCCCACCAAGTATTGCGAGTACCATAAAGATTATTGTCACCACACTGATGATTGCATCCAATTGAAGAAAGAGATCAAGTTTCTGATCCAACGAGGGCATTTACGTCGCTACATAGCTCATAAGGATCAAAACCGAGCTCTATTACCACCACCACCTCAACAGCAAATCCCTGCACAACATCAAAAGCCTCTAGCAAAAATCAGAGTGATATCTGGAGGATTCACAGGAGGTAGGGAGTCTAGCGCAGCTAGAAAGGCACATCTGCAAAGAATCAGACCCGGCGAGACACTAGAAGTGCACACTGTGTCAAAGGCACCTCAGTTGAGCATAGTCATCACATTCTCAAACTTAGACTTGGAAGGTTGCCAACATCCCCATGATGACCCCTTGGTGGTAAGGGTTGTCGTGGCTAATAGAATAGTTCATCGAGTTCTGATTAACAACAGAAGCTCTGCAGATATCATTTTTACTTCTGCATTTGACAAAATGGGCATAGGTAGAGAAAAACTAGAGCCACTAAGTGTTCACCTGTTAGGGTTTTTAGGGGAGAGAATGTTACCTTTAGGATCAGTCCAACTTGTGCTAATCATGGGAAATCCACCCTTCCAAACCACCTCAACTGTGAGATTTCTAGTGGTTGATGTCCCTTCTCTGTACAACATGCTGCTTAGAAGACCTTCCCTCAACGCAATGAAGGCTATCCCCTCTGTCGCTCACTTGGTTATGAAGTTTCTTACCGAAAATGGAGTTAGAGTGGTCCGAGGGGACCAGCGCGTAGCAAAGGAGTGCTACATGGCTTCCACGAAGTAGAAAGAGGTTGAAAGCATCCAATTAGACGAACTCGACATGAGAGACGAGCTGGACACAAGACCAATACCATCTGAAGTGCTATAGCCTATACAGTTTGACGAGGAGCTAGAGCACCTTGTTTACGTCAGGTCTAGGCTGAGCAGTAAGATTAAGGACCTTTTAATCCATTTCCTGAAGCAGAACATGGGAGTGTTTGCCTAGAAGCAAGAAGACGTGGAAGGTATTGACCTCTCAATTATCACACACAAGCTAAGTGTGAATCCAACTTACAAGTCTGTTAAATTGAAATAGAGAAGTTTTGCCCCAGAACGCCAGAAGGCAATCAATGAGGAGGTCAGTAAACTTCTCCACGCCAAATCCATCAGGGAAGTAAATTACTCCACCTGGTTGGAAAATGTGGTTCTTGTCAAGAAAACCAACGATACGTGGCGACTCTGCATTGATTTCACTAATCTCAATCGAGCATGCCCTAAAAATAGTTTTCCCTTACTTCGAATTGATTTAATAGTGGACGCTACAGCTGGGCATGAACTCTTCAGCTTCATGGACGTCTTCTAAGGCTACAATCAGATCAGAATGGACCCTAGCAATCAAGAGAATGTCTCTTTTGTGAGTGAACAAGGAACATACTGTTACCAAGTCATGCCTTTTGGGTTGGAGAATGC
Organism: Ilex asprella; assembly: GCA_023539305.1. NCBI lineage: Eukaryota > Viridiplantae > Streptophyta > Magnoliopsida > Aquifoliales > Aquifoliaceae > Ilex > Ilex asprella. The sequence goes on from CM042201.1 coordinate 10,978,701, forward strand.
TGGAGCCATATACCAACGCCTGGTGAATCGGATGTTCCAAAAGCAAATTGGGACATCTATAGAAGTCTATATTGATGATATGTTGGTAAAGTCACTGAAGACAAAGCTCCACATCCAACACCTAGCAGAATTATTCCAGGTCCTTAAGGAGTACAAGATGAAACTCAACCCTGCAAAATGCGTCTTTAGAGTATTAACAGGAAAATTCCTAAGTTTTATAGTCAACAGTAGAGGAATTGAAGCCAACCTAGAAAAGATTAAAGTAGTACTCGATATGGAACCACCACCTAACATAAGAGAGATTTAATGTCTGACAGGAAAAATAGCTGTCTTAAGTCGTTTCGTGTCCAGATCAAGTAATAAATGGCAACCCTTCTTTCAGGTCTTAAATAAGACATTCCAATGGGATACACGATGTGAAGAGACGTTCAAAGCCTTCAAGGACTATCTGAGCTCACCTCCTGTTCTGGTAAGTCTCTTGAAGGGAGAGGTATTTACTTTCTACCTAGTTGTCTCAGACTTCTCAACCAACGCAACACTAGTAAGGGAGCAAGACAAAACTCAGCAACCAATCTACTATTGTAGCAGAGCTCTAAGGGGGCAAAGGAAAGATATCCTAAGATAGAAAAACTTATTTTAGCTCTTGTTACAACTGCTAGGAGACTAAGACCCCACTTCCAGGCTCATACTATCGAGGTCCCAACAGATCAGCCGATGAAGCAAGTGTTGCATAAACCAGAGTTTTTCGGAAGGCTAGTTAAGTGGGTTATAGAACTCAGCGAGTTTGATATCAAATATAAGCCAAGAACTGCCATCAAATGACAGATTTTGGCAGATTTTATTGCAGAATTTACGATAGCAGCAACTATGGATATGGAGGTTACATAGCTAGTACCTAACCTCCCTACGTGGAAACTTTCAGTAGATGGAGCTGCTAATGCTCAAGGAAGTGGGGCAGGCTTAATTCTAACCTCTCCAGACGAGATAGACGTCGAGTACGCCATCAAGTTTGGGTTTAAGGCTTCAAACAACGAGGCAGAGTATGAAACTGTCATTGTAGGACTCAACCTTGCTCACTCGATGGAGGCAGAGCAACTAGATGTCTGTATTGATTTTCAGCTCGTGGTAAAGCAGATAGAAGAGTCCTATAAGGCTAAGGGTGAGAAAATGACCCTTTACCTCAGGAAGGTACAGGAATTAATCAAGAAGTTTGTGCAAATTAAGATGAGACACATTCCCAGATCTGAGAATTCACGAGCAAATGCTTTGGCGAGGCTTGCAACTGCTTCGCAAGAAAACTTGGATAGGCTAATAACAGTGAAACATCTAGTGGAGCCATATGTAAGTGCTGAGGAAGAAAAAGTGTTCCCTGTTTTGACCCAACCAAGCTAGATGGATCCCATCATAGGGTATCTGCAGATTGGAACCCTGCCAAAAGATCCCAAGGAAGCTGCAAAGCTCAGAACCAGGTCAACTAGATTTTCTATTTTGCAGGAAAATTTGTATAAGCGAGGTTTTTTAACGCCTCTCCTTAAATGCGTGGGAAGTGAGGACGCCAACTACATACTCAGGAAAATCCATAAGGGAGTCTGTAGTAACCACCTTGGAGCTCGGGCTTTGACAAAAAAGGCACTAAGGCAAGGGTATTACTGGCCCACCATGCTCAAAGATGCTGCAGATTTAGTCAAGAAATGCAGGGTCTGCCAAGTTCACGCCAACGTTCTCCATTCTCCACTAGTGCTCTTAACTTCAGTGGTAAGCCCTTGGCCTTTCCAACACTGGGGTTTGAACATACTTAGACCCCTTCCTACTGGCATTGGAAAGTGCAAGTTTGCCATCATTGGAGTAGACTACTTCACCAAATGGGCAGAAGTTGAGCCCTTGACGACAATCATAGAACAAAAGGTTCAGAACTTCACGTGAAAGTCAATAATTTGCAGGTTTGGGATCCCCAGAGAAATAGTCTCTGACAATGGGAAGCAATTCGATAGCCCTAAGTTCAAGAGATTCTATGCTGAGCTCGGGATAAAAAATTACTTTTCAACTCCAGCTCATCTACAGTCCAACGGACAAGCAGAAGTCACAATCAGAACCATCAAAGCATCTCTGAAAACCAAGCTTGAAGCTCTGAAGGGAAAATGGGTGGAGCATATCCCAAAAGTATTATGGGTTTATAGGACAACATCCAGGTCGGAAACTCTGGAAACACCATTTGCCTTGGCATTCGGAACTGAGGCAGTGACGCCTGTAGAAATTAGAATCTCATCTCCCAGGGCTGAGTTCACAGAGCCTGAGCACAACGACGAGTCACTCCTGCTGAACCTCGATCACCTGGATGAAAAGAGAGACAAAGCTCTACAGCGCATCCAGAGTTACCAGAGGAAGACAGCAAGGTACTACGACAAAAGGGTCAGACACAGGAGTTTTAAGTTTGGAGATCTGGTACTTAAAAAGCTCCTGCTTGCAAGAAAAGACCCCTCTCATGGGAAATTAGTTCCTAATTAGGAAGGCCTTTTCATCATCTCCAAGGTAATAAGACTTGAGAATTACGGGTTGTAGACCGAAGAAGGGAAAATCCTACCCCACTCTTGGAACACAGAGCATCTCAAAAGATTTTTTCAGTGAGTTTCTTTTGTAAGAGAATCGTTGTCAATAGAATAGTAAGTTTTTCATTTATTTCAGCAAGATTCTTCTAAGTAACCAAGTAGCTACCGATGAGATCAACAGCTCAGGAAATTTCTAAGTAGCCAATTAGCTACCGATGAGGCCCTCTGACCTTGAGGTCCACAACACCACGAAATAGCTAGAAAGCTAATGATGGACTTTTCAATTCATAAAATGAGCCACGTAGCTCAGGAGGAACTCCTAACTTCATAAAACAATGATGAGCCATGCAGCTCAGGATGAACTCCTAACTTCATAAAACGAGGATGAGTCACGTAGCTTAGGAGAACCTCCTAAGTTTATGAAATGAAGATGAGTCACGTAGCTCAAGATGAACTCCTAAGTTCATATAAGCGAGCTTTGCAGCTCATGATGAACTCTAGATTCCATACAGATGAGCTCCGAAGCTCACGATGAACACCTCGTAAAAGTTAAAGCGAACACTTGGGTACAAGATGAGCCTAATAGAGCTAAGATAAGCCATACAACTTATAGACATGCATCAAAGCAAGAGATGAACTTGTTAAAATCCAATGTTCATAAGCACAAGCAAACATTCAATAGAGAAGACCTAGAGTTTGTTACATCAAAGTTGATAAGAACACAAGAAACAAAAAAAAGGGGGGGGAAGCTTCTAGTTTTCCCCAAGTCGCCTCTTCAGACATGCATTCTTCTCTCGCAGATCATCTCTTTCTTTCTCCATCTTTGCAAGCATATTGAGAAGCTCATTCCCAATAGAGGAGAACAGAACTATGCCAAAAGAGGAGTCACCCGAGGAAGAGGAGTCATCAGACCCATCCTTCCTATGTTTCCTTATAAATATTCCTGCATCTTCATCAGACTCAGGAATGGAGGAAGCAGGAGACTCTAGAAACAAAACAAAATCCATGACAGCTGCTGCGGTACTAAATAAGAAGAGGTTGTCCGATGTCATCAGCTCAGGGAAAGACATAGGCTTAGCCTGGATTATCTCCCCAACTCTCATTGATTCCAAGGGATCAAGGTCAGGAGCACCTATGTAACAGCAACATGATGAAAACAAGTCATTAAGGACCTAGAAAAAAACACTCCACACACTTACCAGTATAGGAGAAACTTCCCCAAGATCTAGGAACTCTACACTCTCGATAATGCAGCTCGAATGATCTCTAAGAATCTCTGGAAGCAAAGAAAAAGTGCTTAGCCCACCCTTCAGGTGGCGAAGGAAGGTCATACACCAAGGGATGTAAGGGGGAACGCCTCCAACGGAAACAACTGAAGCAGAGGACCTCGTCATCCTCTAGCTCATAAAAGGAAAGGAATTCAGTGACAGTGGGGAACTCCTTATTACCCTGCAGTCTCCAAAAGATAAAAAAACTGATCAAGGCACCCCATCCCTTGGGAGAAAGGCGAGAAGGGCACAACCCGCAATAGACCAGAATATACCCAACAAAAGGATGAATGGGAAGCCAAAGACCCATCTCCAGGGCACCTTCAAAGAAACATACACCCCCTCGAGGAAGATAGTTGCAAGGTTCATTTGAGGTAGGGATTCTTAGAGGTAAGTTTAAATTGGGGAAGAACCGCCTTTTTATCACATCCAAGTCTGAAGATGTCACCACTGAGGGAAATATGTAATTGCATTGCCACTCCCACTCAATTCCTGAGGAACTTCGTTCCTTGAACAAGGAAGAAAGGGGGACAACCATTAGAATTTCGAAGGAAAAGAAAAACAAAGAACAAGAACTCTTCAAGGGTCAAGAAAAGCCCCAAGGTTCAAGAATAAAATAATCCTGGAAATTATGGAAAGCCCAAGTAAACTCTAGGTTTTAAAGAGCCAAGAAGCACGTGGAATTGGAGTTTCCAAATTAGAATGAAAATGGCGATTTTAGAAAGTAAAAGGGTGTGAGCAATAAACTTCACCATCTGATGCTCCCTCGAGGACACCAAAGGCACGATCACCAGAAGTTGTTCGTACAAAGCCAACGTACAGGGGAGCTCAGAAAGGTCTTCTGTTTTCAGTTGACCTAACAAAGAAAAATTCCTAAGTATCTCCGAAATTTTCCTGATACTCCTCATCCATCTTAAGTATCCTCAGCACTCAGTGAGCCAGGAAGACCTAACTTCAAGACCATATCGAGAAAAATCACAATGGAGCTCTGCCGATCAGGTTCAACTAGCTCAGAAAGACAAGATAATTCTGGGGAAAAAACCTCTACCAATCTTCGCCACCTTTATCTTTGGGTGCATTGACCTCATAGTATCTTTCCTTAAGGAGACTTCTCAGATTTCTTTGGGCTGAGGTCAGCTCGCATGGACTCATGGACCTCCTCACATATCTCCTCAAGGCTGTTTACCTCAAGATGCATCTTTATGTTCTGGCTAGAAAGGAGCTGATATTTCTCAGGCTCATCTTCCATCAAAGTTCTCACATACAGCAGCATAAAGTACACAGTTGCAATGAGAGGAGGCCTAAGCTTCAAATGGCTTACTCTCTTTGCCAAATTCAGCAGACCTCTAGTCACTGTGAGGAGTAGAAAATGACTAGTGCTTCTATAAGACCACCAAATAACAGGAATGAGCTCTTGAGGCATCAGCTCCCAGGCTCTACAACTCCTTGGGAGCTCTTGTCAAGTATACTTCAAGAGGCGCTAGGTATTCCTTGTATCTCAACACCCCAATTGGCCCCTCAAACTCAACAATTTTACTTCAAAAAGAACTAAAGTACTTCTCGAAGCAAGGGGCAAGGGGAATACAGAGCAAAGGAAAGCAGGATTACGTCTCAAATCAGAGTTACATTGCATTTCAAAAATATAAGTTGCATTTCAGAATACAGAGTCAGATTATATTGAATATGAAATCAAAGTTACAAAAAAAAGCCCTAAGCTTCCGAAGAAGATGTTAGTGAGGGATTCTACAACTCAGTAGATGAGCCTTCAGCAGAAAGAGGCAAAAGAGGAGAACTTTCAGGGGTACTAGTCACAGGGACCTCTACTCCTATCGTCGATAAATCCTAAGCAAGGGCCTCATTCACAAGGTCGATAGAGAATGGCACAGTAGCAGGAACAACAGCAAGGATAGCTGGAAGCTTGGTAGTTGATGGAACAGAGGCTTTCCCAAAAGGGAGAGCTACAAAAATATCCTGAGCCACTATCCCAGCAAGAGGAGTAGATATCTCAGCACCTTCTGGAGCCACATCAGAAGCAGGAAGAGCCAAGATGTCATCCTCACCCTCTGTATCAGTCTCCTCCAACTCCTCCTCAATGGGGATCGCAAATTCGAAGTCGAGCTCTGAATAGGTCCTCCTGGATTTGCGCTGAAAGGTAAGCCATCTAGTGACCCACTCGGTGGTGACATCATCCTTCAGCTCAGTGATTGTATCATCCTTCTGCTTGATGGTGAGTCTCTGCGCTTCGAGCTCTCTGCAGAGGTCCTCATTCACCTCGGTCACAATGACATACTCCTCTTCATGCTCTCAAGGGAGCTCTGGGCCTCAAAAGCTTCCTGGCTGGCCTTAGCCCAAGCATCGGCTTTAAGCTTCAGCTCTTCCCTGGCGATTCTTAGTTCATCATTGGCTTTCCTCTCTCTTTCCTTAGCCTTATCTTTTGTAGCTTGTAAGCCCTGGAAGGAATAAGCATGACTATCCATTTTGTCTTTAAGATCTGTCACCTCAGCTAGGAGGTCATCGTTGTCTAAGGAGAGTTCGACAACCTTAAACTCGTATGCCTTTAGAGCTTGACAGAGTCCTTCGAAGATTGGATCCTACTCTTTAAGCCCTTCACATGGATAGCCAACTGAAAACATGGAGGAAAACGAATGAGGGTTAGAATAAAATTACAGCATAAGGCTAAATGGGCGTGTAAAAATACTAAAACTTACAGCAGCTGCTCCCTGGAGAGATGAGCTGATGGACTCCTCAAGGGGCATAAAAGAGGCCCTTTGAACATCAAAATCAAGAAGAACAAGAGAAATGGCCCTAGCAACAAGCTCAATGTTCTCAAAGAAGGAGTCCTTACACTTCTTTACCTAGAGACGTTTCCCTTTCTCAATCCCGAAGCTCATCAGAGGTGATTCAAGAACCTTCTCAGGAGGCCCATAAGAAGCAGTATCAGGTTGAAGGTAGGGGATCAATCCCAAAGCCTTCTCAACCTCAGACGAGGAAGGAGAAGTCATGCCTTGCTTGCAAGCTTGCCCAGAAGCAGGCAGAGCCTCTGGGGAAAGGAGGTCTCTATGACTTGCGGAGTGCTCGATGGTGGGGCTAGAATTTTGGTAGTTGAAACCGGAGAAGGGAAGGGCACCCCCAATCTCTAGACCTTAGCCCGGGTGATGACACTACTCCCAGGGCCGACCTCAACTTTTCGTTTGCTACCCTTCCTACTCTTCTATAACTGATTGATCTTAGCTTGGAGTTCCTCTATGGTAGGCTTCATTATGGAAGAACCTGGAAGAACTAAACTGAGCAAGTTAAAAAAAAAAAAAAAAGTCAATGGAGAAAATACTACCTTCCACTCCTTTAGCGTTAACAGTAGAAAGTAGGATCGCTAACGTCACCGCGAGGAGGCTGAACCCTTGTTCCACAAGAACCCAAGGCCTGATGAGCTTAGAATAACTTTCTGAATTACACTCCTCCAACTTCTGCAGCACTCGTCTGTCCCTAACACTAATCTCAGGGCATGCACTTGAGAAGTAATGAAAGCAGAGTAAAATCAATAAGGCAAATCACCAAATCTGACCTCAGACAGTTCAAACAAGAACTTACCCATGTTATCAGGGACAAACCAGGCTCTAAGAATTGGAAGGGTGTATGTCTTATCCATGGGGCTATACTCTCATTGAGTGTCTCCCACAAGAAGAAATCTTTTTTCCAACCCTTGAGGGAGCTCGGGAGTTCGGATATAATTAATTTAGCCTTTGTCCGTTTGGAGATATACAAAAAGCCCTCAGGGGAATTGAGCTTAACATTGAAAAGCTCCTTGAGTAAGGACACGGTGGAAACCCCAAACTTATGTTTCTTAAAATAAACGAGAAGACCTACCAAGACACCCCAGAAGTTAGGAGAAAGCTGGGCAGGATAGACATTAAAGTGTTGTAGAACATTGTTAATGAAGGGGTGCATAGGGAAGCGAAGACCGTTCTCAAAGGCAGCCACAAAAATAGATCTTTTTATGAACCTGGGAGATATATGGAGTGAATCTATCCAAGCTCCAAGGTTGGACACCGGAAGGAAACCCATAACGAGCACTGAAAACCTTCAGGAAAGAGGGATCGACCTCACTGGAACCCACGCATTCTACAGCTTGGAAAGCAGCCCCAGCACCCTCAACACATTCGAAGATTCCCACGCCACTTACCTTTGTCAGAGTTCTTTGGCGCAAGAGAGGATGGTGAGGGAAGCTCCTCAATATTGTCTCGGCGTCTATATAATCTACGTCAGGGAAGTTGTTAATTTCATCACCTACGTTCCCTAAGTCAGTATCATCATCAGCGAACCTAATCCCAGTGAGGGAAACAGATGAGTGAGTAGCTCTAGAAGAAACGGATATGATTGGACAAGAGAAATGTAGATTGAAAGAATGGTAGAGAGGAGGAACACTAGTTGAGTACTCCCTAATAACTCTAGGATCAACACAGTAGCTTCCAACTCCGAGGATTCGCACAAAAGAACACCAATCTAAGAAAAGGGGAAGGGGAGACAAGCAATAGTCCCGATTCTAGAAATAAAAGAACCGAAAAGCCCAAAAATGCAACCACCACCTCGAACTCGAGGGATCCAGGACGAGAAAAGAGGTGAAAGGGACAAGAAGCGTACCTAGCCTGAAATGAACAACGAACCGTAGCCCAGAAGCCAAGAATTCGAAGAGAACCAAAGGAAAGGAGCAGGAAAAATCCTCGAATCATACCAAGAAAACCCAACTCCGAGGAAGAAACCATAAAACTTCGAGCCAAGAAGCCAAGAATTCGAAGAGAAAGGGACAAAGATGGAGGTTGAACAGTGGAAGAATGCGGTCCTTGTAGCCGTTTGGGCATTTATAACTTGAAAGACGTAGGCTGAAACGTGCACAGGAATCGAAGAAACCATGATTTTTGAAAATCATCAAGGGACAACTCCCACGTGCGAGTCAAGGCCAGCCATGTGCTGGTCTAGATCGGTTATTAAACAGTTCGGCCCTTGTCTAAGCCAACTTGAACCAAAGGCTAGAGGGGAACTGATGATACCCAAGAGGAAATTCAACTCAGTATGAGGTCTGGATCTGAGCTTAGACCAGGAGGTCGGGAAAGACCTACAAAGCTCAGATGACCAAAGCTAGGACTCCCCCCATGCAAGATAACAGTGGGAATGATAAGGGAACAACTGGATGACAGCGGGCACCCCCGTAGCAATAGGAAGAAAGAGTCAAGGCATAAAACTCTCAACTAGCCAGGATTCACTCCTAAAATCAAGGAAGATTCCACGCATAAAAGGCAAGGATCTCGGCAGAGATCCCACAAAACAAGGAATATCTCTATAAATACTGTATAACGCCTCCACTGTAGAGGCAGAACCCTAATTTTCTCCACATTTGCACTATAAAAGCATCCAAGCAATCAATAAAGAAAAAAGAGGAAGAGCCTCCATTGAAGAGTGGATTAATTGAGCTCCCACGTCGGCGAACCATTATATTTTCACTGTGTAAACCCTCCAGCCCCCTAAGCCCTTATAGCAACTCACGCGCGCCAAGCAGCTCTGATTCACATTGCCCACGAATACTCACACCTTCTGCTCATCCGCGTTAAAATAACACCTTCAATAGATATTAAAAGTAAGGTAATACAGTCTATCAAAACAATGTAGCAGTAATAAAAATTAGGTTTTTCTTATATTAGAACTTTTATATACATATTAGCACATATATATGTTACCAAATTAAATCTAATACAAAATCTAAATTCTTTAATTTTAGTGCTTTCTAAGATAAGTTAATTAAAATTCCTTAATTGTAGTTGTCAAATATCAAAAGGTTTCCAAAACAATTTAGATATATTTCTTAGATAAAATAATTAAAATTTTCTAATTTTAGTTGTCAAATTTGAAAAGATTTTCAAAAATTTTAAAAAAAATTCCTAAAAAAAAGGGATGAGATTGACGGTTATGGAGATGATTTATTATGGGTTTTGGTTTTTCAAAACCGTTTAGGCAAGTCTTTCTAAATCACTAAGAAGACTTTTTTACAAAATATTTTTCACTATGGACTTATCTACCAATAAGTCTAATTTGATGTACCTAACTTCTGAAGGACCCAAGTTTTAATGTTTATGGAAGTCCAAAATTAAAAAAAAAAAAAAAAAAGATTGTTATGGATTTGTGAAAAACTGGCCCTGGTTTTAATGAATTCTAGAAAATATGTCTGATTTAGGCCAGCTTAAACGGCTATTTGACGGGTTATTTACTTGAACGATCCAATTTAAAAATCGGTCCGATTCAGCAACTACTTGGACGGTTCTCCAGGTTAACTCGATGAGCTGAGCCAAGATTTAAAACATTGATTCCAACTACCATTGAGCCCCCCACCTGACTATTGCACACCACTATCATGATCCTAGTTCAACTAACTCAGCGTGTCCAAAACAAAAATATTAGGGTTTGTATTTTGCACCCTTAAAAATTAAAGAATTTTGACTTTATATTTTCAAAAATTAAATTTCTCATATTGCACTCTCATTGTATTAAATGCGTTGCAATGTGATCGATCCGTTAGTTTTTTTTACTCATTCTGTCAACTTCAATGAGTTGGGTTTTAACAGAGTAAGCAATGGAAAGTAACAAAAGGGCCACACTGAAATACTTTTAATACATTGATGCACAATGTGAGAAATTTCATCTTTGAAGATATAAAGAAGAAAAAAAACATAAAGATTATATGCTTATGTACAACCAAATCTAATTCTCTAGAAGTTGTCGGATATATAGATTCCAACTTTGCAGGATGCCCATATAGCAAGAAATCTACATCAGGATATATATTTTCACTTTCTAATGGTGCATTCTCTTGGAAGAGTACAAAAAAAAATTAGCAGTTGTTTCTTCTATAGAGGCTAAGCTAGTTGCATGATATGAGGTGATTACACATGCAATTTGCTTGAGGAATTTTATCATTGGGTTAAAGGTTGTTGATTCTATTTTAAGGCCCATAAGGATGTTATGTGATAATACAATAATCATTTCCTCAATAAATAATGGAAAAGTATCAAATAGTAATAAGCACTTGGATATTAAATACCTTGCCATAAATGAGGAATGTGATAAGCATAAGGTGTCGATTAAGTACATCAGTATTGTGCTTATGGTGGCACACCCTATGACCAAGGCTATAGCTCTAGGATTATATAAAGATCATATGGGTTTTATGAACAATGTTATTGCTTAGTGTACTATTTGTACACTTTTGGAGACACTAACAGATTATTGTACCACATTTGCTATGTTATTTGCTTATTATAGCTTTTGTGGTATGGATATGTTATTAGTAGACTAACTAATGGATTTTATGAGAAATCCATTTATAAAAAAAAATATCCTAAAGAGTTATTTATGAGGGTTTGGTGATATTGTGATCATGGAAGGTTATATGTTATTTATTGGTATATATCCCTCATAGTCCATATTACCATTCTCAACTAATCAAGAATAAAGTTTAGTTTACTCATATTGGGATAATTTTGATAAAGTGCGTGTATAACTTTACCGAACTCAAGCATTTGCTTATTTCAAAAATATAGTATTATTACTATTTTGTTTAACTTTCTTTATCTATTTGGTTTAAATGGGAGAAAGTTGGGACTTAATTGGAGGGACCCATATGTGGACCACAATTGACAAGATACAAATTTGGATTTTTGGGATAAGGATATCCTAATTAAAAGACCTCCAAAAAGTCACTTCCATGACTTAAATGGGTACAGAAAGAAGTGAGACCTTTCAAGAGGATCGTTTTTTAGGCTTGATTTTGAAGCGTAGTTTTCCACTCTATACCTACGTTGGTTTGATTAGTGGACAATTTCCTTATGAAAGTGGTATTCTAGGCACAAGGGAATAATTTAATTGATAGTCAGTTTCTCTAAAAGTTTACTTGATGGGAGAGAATAGTTTCTGATTATTTAAAATTAAGGCAATTGGTTACCAATGAGAGAGATTTAAGTTGCCTAAGAGACTCGATCTCTCATCCATGCTTACAGACATCTTTTATTCTCTAGAAAGACTATATTTGCAATCTACAGGAAAGATTGTGAGTAAATTCAGTATTTCTGGAATTTTCTTGTGAAATTTTTCACTATAAATGTAACACCCCAATCCCACTACACTATTAGTATAAAAATAAAATTTAGGCAATCCCGTTATTAATAAAATATTATAACATGAAATTTAAAGAAAAACTCATCCTAAAAATATTTATCTTAGGTTCATTTTTTTTAAAAGAAAATTCATATGCGCATAGCACACAAGCCTGCTATCATGTAGAATATACATATCCTAAAAATATTTACAAGTGTTACTTACATGCCAAAACTAAAATATTGACATCTTATACAACTCAAAAAAGTTTTTTTTTAAGAAACTGACACAAGCCCTTCCCGACACTCTTGACTAGACTTCTAGTTGCGACAGTGGATTGCAAGCTTGTGTACAGTTTGCCTGAACAGATTTTCAAGAAAATTTTTTGGTGAGTTCTCAAAAATGATTTCAGGGATAGAGCAAGTAAAATAATGTGATGTCCTTGCTTATTTATGGAATTTTAATATTCGTATTTCCATATCTTTTCTCAAAATTCTATTTTATTACGTTACGATTTAACACAGAAATAACCATCTTGTCACTCAGGCAACAAAACATCATTCAATAATATTCCTGACTCTATAACTTTTCTTGAAATTCTATGTCATTGTGCTATGGTTTTACACAGAAATAATCGTCTTGCCACTCATGTGACAAAACACCACACAAGTCTATCACCATGTCAATATATGATCATCACTTAGACAACTTAACAACATATATCTTTTTCTCGATATTCTATTTTTTTTTTGAACAACTCACATCACATCACATCAAAACTTTAGCTTCCATCACTTAGACGAAATTAGCTTTAACTTATCTCAGTCACGAGGATAAACTTGAACACTTGGGTTACTTTTAGTCACGTAGACATCCCAATCTAACAATTTGCTTTCATCTCTTTGACGTCTTCACTATGCAAATAAAATACGTCACTTAGACACCCGACGCTTTATCGTCTCAACCATTTGATTTTTCTTTCTGCTTGTCACAAAGACAACTAACCATAATGTTATAATCTGTCACGAAGACATCGTATTTCTATCGTAACATTAGAACATTTCAACCATTTATCCACAATAGAACTCATAAGCTAGACCGACACATAAAAAAAAATTATTTACATGTAGATAAAACCAAATATAGCGTACATACGTACCTTGCTGAAAATTTATTGTGTTGATGACTCTTCTGCCGGAGCTTTTTGAGCAACGTTTTTTACGGTGCTTGTTCCTGGACCTGACACCCATTATTCAAAATCGCATTCGAGTATTAATAAATAATACCGCTTTACTCGAATTGGTTTACACAAAGCAAATTTCTTAATTAAATCATGCCTCATTCAATATCTCATCCACATCTAGTAATATAAATTACTCAAACAAATTAAACTAGCAATTATAATCAATTCGAGTCCCATGAAAATAATTCATTCACAGCGAGTAAGATTTCCTACTCGAATTCATTACCTCCAAAGTAAACATTTCTCCTAAAATTATAATAACTAAAATATAGTTGAATCTACATAATTTTCTAATAAAATTATAAAATTGCATGAAAATTTCATACCTATGAATTTCATGAAAATTCAATAACAATTAACGAAATTTCTAATTATAAATACCCAATAAAATCATAAAATCGCATGAAAATTCCATATCCATGAATTTCATGAAAATTCAAGAACAATTAACAAAATTTCTAAGTACCCACCACACTTCAATTTTTTTTTTCAACAATACTAACTTAATTTACACACCCACATAAATATCAAGATGTAACCTTCATGCATTAATCAAATCTCATACCCAACATCATACATCAATATACAACATCTAAATACATACAAAATATCATCCTTGAAACACATGCAACACTCAAAATGCATAAATAAAAATAGGATTTCTACATCTTAGAAGGAATAAAATGAATCATAATTCTTACCTTGTAGCCACACTTTTATTGTTTTTTTTTCTTCTTTTCTTCTCTTTTCTTTTCTTTCTTTCCTTCTTCTTCCCTTGGTTTTCTTCTTCTTTCCCTCTTGGTTCTTGATCTAGCCGAAATGTTCAAGTGAAAAAAAAAAACTTTTTTTTTCTTTCTTTTTGCATGCAAGACATGCCTTGCATGTCTTGCAAAGTGGAGACTATAATCATGACCCAATATTATAATATATATATATATATATATATTATATAAATACATATATAAAATTATATATATATGTACCCATTTTTTCTTCTTCTTGTATACATTTTATGCATGCACATGTATATACTTATATTCAAATTATTGACAATCTATTAAATTAGTCTCTTGGACCCTTAACTACTCCTTGTATATACTAATACATTTTATTTCATTATTATTATTATTTTATAACAATAAATTGATGTCACATGCTTGTCACCCAATTAATTTCACATGCGCTAATGTACATAAAATAATAAAAGAATATCACATGTCAACATTCTTATTTAATTTTTCACACTTTAAATAAAACAATTCTCCCTATAATCATTCTTTATAAAATTATACCTAAATATTAAAATATTCATCGTTCAGGTTCAGGTCTCATATTCTTACTCGTAATTAAATACTAATCGTCAATCTTACGCATGCATGTCACTTGTGAATATGTTTATGACAAATATTATATATTGGTCATGCGTGTTCAAGTCTTATAACAAATATCAACTAAGAATCATTATTATGAATCATGTGAGTCAAGGTTGATTTTCTATTTGATTTGATTTATGATCATTAGGTCTATCAGGAATCACATTCAATATCGGGAGAGAAGTCCAAGTAATGCAACTATCGAGAGAAATCGATATAAAGTCGTTAGGGTGAGTAAGAATTCGATATATATTCAAGGTTCTCTTGTACTAGTATTTATAGACATTCAAGACACTCATTCAAGTAAATGGACACAATCTTTTGGTAAGGTTGCAACTCTTGACACACTCACAACCCTTCCAAGAGTTATGTTGGTTTAAATTCAAACCACCAATCTTTTTCACTCTATCTTTATCCTCATGCATGGAAAAATATGCGCTAAGCACTGTATCATCCATGAGTTATATGTATGAGTATGATCACTCCATTCATGGATCAACATTGTGAACTGGCACTAGTATTATAACCAACAAGGCAAAGCCAAAAATTTTGCTGAGAATGGGCACTTTAATTATGCACTTTATTTTTTTTTATTCATAACTAATTGCGCTATAATATATATATTTATTATATCACATTTGATATATGAAGTCTATTTAACATAAAAAATGCCAAAAAATAATGCAATATTATATGTACAAAAAATGAATAATTATCACCATCGTAAAAAATGGAGCTAATTGTCATTTTTGTAATTAAAAAATATCAGTTATTCCCTAACAATCCATTAATTTTTTCAATAAATAATGTTCAAAACACACTGAGATTTTAGTATCATAAAACTATTAAACTAAAATTAAAGAGCTAAACATAGTAAAAAAAATTTAAATCTATTGACACATCGTAAAAACTATAATCAATACTTGAATAAAAATAGAGACGATTTCTTGCAAAAAAAAAAAGAAGTTTAACGAAGGTTAATTATAAGAACTTTTACTTACAAAAATCTATATAATAAAGTAGTTAGATTTATTTGTCTTTAGTTTTTTGTTGTTCAAATTGCATGACGATTATTGATCTGACGGTTCTTATGCCAAATTTTTCTAAGACTCCTATCGCTCATCTAACTCTCTTTATATCTATCTTATGCTTTCTCTCTCTCTCTCTCTCTCTCTCATATTATTATCTTATTTTTTCTATTTTCCAAGTGTTATTTTTTTATTATTTACTCCATAAAACATATGAAACTACATGTTATGTAATTATTTATTCCATAAAATTAATTCAAATTTTTATATATCTAACAGTATATATTTTGCTACTTGCTTCTTAATTTGTAAGTAACATTTAATGTAAATAAAAAATAGCACACATTTTTCACAATTTGAGGAATTTTTTATCTGAGTTTCACATCTTTGCCTGAAATTAAGTCTTAATTGATTCAAGACCTAAATTCCTCTAAAATTCTCATTGATAATTGTTTTTATATAGATTTTTTTTTACTTTTTTTAATGTTTGCTCTATTTGTTATAATTTTGTTACTAGATTTTTTTAAATTTTTTCGATCTATCAATTTTTCAAAATTTTTTGTCAATTTTTTAATTTACTTTTACTTATTTTCATGTGAACCAGAAATTTTTTAGTTTAACAAGTGGAGGTGAACGATTCTCTTAAAAAAAAAGTGGGGGTAAACAATTGGTT
>CM042201.1:10995070-11012057 GCA_023539305.1 Ilex asprella
CCCATTTCTTACTATTGTGGCTGACGTGGTCCAAATGAGCCAGGGGATCATTGCCTAAAGTTTTAAGGAAAATTTGTGAGATGGTACACGAAATTGGAGATACTGTTTAAAAGTATATAATTTTAAATGTTAAGTTATTAAGTCTTTATTTTAAGAATTTAATTGTGTCTAAATACACAATTTAATTTTTTGTGATTTTACTTTGACATATTTGCCCTTCCTTAAATTATGCATATTTTTTTTATAGTTAAAATTGATTTTTGATTTTATTTTATTATATTGAAGATTTCTTAATATAAAAGAAAATTTATATTATCACAAAGTTTGTATCTAATGTTGATTGTGTATATTTTAACAATTTCAAATTTTAATTTTTTTGTCATTATCCTTATCATTAAATATATCTCTTTTATTCTTCTCCAAAATACCGGTCATTATCATTTGGAAAAGCTCAAACATAACATTCTTCTTATTCTCCAAAATTCATCACATTACCATGTTTGAATTTATACCTTCATTCATTTTTTTTTCATTCATACTGGTAGTTATTTTGAAGGTTTTTTTTTCCACTGTTTTTGGATTTGATCTTGGAACACCACAGTAGATGGTGTTGTTTTGAGACATTATTTATTTTTGTTGGTTACCCACCCATGCACAGTCATTATTATTTTTATATTTTTTTTCCCAATTTTTGTTTTATTTTGGAATTCCACATTGGATGGTGTTTTCATGTACTAGAACAATGTTGCAATACATTGAGAAATAAGTTTCAATGCATTATTAACCTAAAAATGTATCAATATAATGTTAGTGTCCATTTTAATCCAATCCAGACAAGGGTTAAAGAATTGTACGATTAGGTCATTTTTACAAAACTTAAAAGTATAGCAATATAGTGTACTAATGAGCCAAACTAGATGATGATACCTAAGAGGAAATTCAACTCAGTACAAGGTCTGGATATGAGCTCAGACCAGAAGGTCAAGAAAGACTTACAGAGCTCAGATGACCAGAGCTAGAACTTTCCCCCCAAACGAGATAACAATGAGAATGATAAGGGAACAACTAGATGACAGCAGACACCTCCGAAGCAATAGGAAGCAAGAGTCAAGGCATAAAACTCTCAACTAGCCAGAATCCACTACTAAAATCAAGGAGGATTCCACGCATGAAAGGCAAGGATCTCGGCAGAGTTCCCACAAAACAAGGAATAACTCTATAAATACTGTAAAACGCCTCCACTGTAGAGACAGAACCCTAATTTTCTTCACATTTTCACTATAAAAGCATCCAAACAATCAATAAAGAAATAGGAGGAAGAGCCTCCATTGAAGAGTGGATTAACCAAGCTCCCACGCCAGCGAACCACTATATTTTCACTGTGTAAACCCTCCAGCCCCCTAAGCCCTTACAATAACTCACGCGCTCCAAGCAGCTCTGATTCACATTGCCCACGAATACTCACATCTTCCGCTCATCCGCATTAAAATAACACCTTCAGTTTGGCGTCGTCTGTGAGAATGACTGTTCCTGTTACAAATACGCTGACATTCCAGCTATTGATAGTCTCAACATGAGTAGAAGTCAAACCAATCCACCGCGAACGCAGGACCAACAGGAAGCTACCAACGGCAGACAACCAAGGGATGACCCAGAGGCTAATCCACCCATAGGGAATCCCCTCATAAACAACGAGTGGGAGGCTCTTCGCCTTGTCAACCAGCACCTGCTAAAACAGAACGAGGAGCTCTTGAAATGCCCACAAGAGGAATGATCGGCCCAAGAGAGCCAAAATAACCTCCCTCGCAGAGAACAACAACACCTCGACTCCCTTAGAGAAGTTAATGAAGGAGGAGAGAATAGCTGGACCATGGGGCAGGTTTTCCATCCACTCCCTAAGAATGGCCACAACGAAGAAGTGCAAAGTCAGAATGATGGGGCAGAAAAGAGTGATTTCTTCCCTTATCAACAGGAAAGAAGAGAACAACACTGGAAAATAACGTTTCAAGGATATCATGCAAGAGCTCAGCCATATAAAGGAGACTGTGAAAAGTAAAGCTCGAGTCACAATGGACACCTTGATACAATAGACTGAGTCCCCACTCACCACTGGCGTGCTACACTTTTCCTTCCCTCCGAAATTCAGAATGTCACAGATTGAGGCATTTGATGTGACAAAAGACCTTGTGGACCACCTCAACACTTACAAAAACTAGATGGAGCTGCATGGATACCAGGATCTAGTGTGTTGTCACATCTTTGCCATTACATTGAAGGGGTAAGCCTTAGCTTGGTTCAACAGGCTCTCCCCAGCCTCAATCTCCTCATTTAAGGAGCTTTCTGTATCCTTTGTGTCTCATTTCATTGGAGCTCGGACCTACAGAAAATCGAGCTATCACCTATTGAATGTGAAGCAAGGAGCCCAAGAGAATCTCAGATACTACGTCCAAAGGTTTAATTCAGATTCATTAAAGGTTGATGTCCTAGATGAAAAGTTCGTCTTTACGGCCTTCATAGCGGGTTTGGGAGTGCAATCTAAAGATTTGATGCTCTCAATATCAAAGAATCATCAGGCAAGCATGATCGAGGTACTGGCTAAGGCAGAAAAATACATCAGGCAAGCATGATCGAGGTGCTGGCTAAGGTAGAAAAATACATCAACGGTAAGGAAGCTCTTCTTTCAAAGGCAGAGAGCTCATCCATGCAAAAAGAGAAAGAAAAAGAAGGACCGAAGTCCTAGAAGAGAAAGAGAAAAAAATAAGTCTCCAAGAAGAGATAGAGATCGCTCCCCCAAAAGAAGGGGAGATGTCAGAGATCGTTTAGGTCCACCACAGCCAGAGTTACAACCGAGGTATGCACCTCGGCAGCTCCCTCCTCTCACCGCAGCAATATCACAAATCCTATATAAGGTACAAAACGAAAAGTTCTTGAGGTGGCCACCTCAGATGAAAAAAGATCCAGTGAAAAGAGATCCCACCAAGTATTGCGACTACCATAAAGATCATGGTCACCACACTGATAATTGCATCCAGTTGAAGAAAGAGATCGAGTTTCTGATCCAACGAGGGCAATTGCGTCGCTACGTAGCTCATGAGGATCAAAACCGAGCTCCATTACCACCACTACCTCAGCAGCAAATCCCTGCGCAACATCAAAAGCCTCTAGGGGAAATCAGAGTGATATCTGGAGGATTCGCAGGAGGTAGGGAGTCTAGCACAGCTAGAAAGGCACATCTACGAAGAATCAAATCTGGCAAGACACTAGAAGTGCACACTGTGTCAAAGCCACCTAAGTTGAGCACAGTCATCACCTTCTCAGACTCAGACTTGGAAGGTTGCCAACATCCCCATGATGACCCCTTGGTGGTAAGGGTTATCGTGGCTAATAGAACAGTTCATCAAATTCTAATCGACAATGGGAGCTTTGTAGATATCATTTTTACTTCTGCATTTGACAAAATAGGCATAGGTAGAGGAAAGCTAGAACCACTAAGTGCTCACTTGTTGGCGTTTTTAGGGGAGAGCATGTTACCCTTGGGATCAGTCCAACTTGTGCTAATCATAGGGAATCCACCCTTCCAAACCACCTCAATTGTGAGATTTCTAGTAGTTGATGCCCCTTCTCCATACAACATGCTGCTTGGAAGACTTTCTCTCAACGCAATGAAGGCTATCCCCTTTGTCTATCACTTAGTTATGAAGTTTCTAACGGAAAATGGAGTTGGAGTGGTCCGAGGGGACCAGCGCGTAGTAAGGGAGTGCTACATGGCTTCCACGAAGCAGAAATAGGTTGAAAGCGTCCAATTAGACGAACTAGACATGAAAGACGAGCTAGACACAAGACCAATACCATCGAAAGTGTTATAGTCTGTACAACTTAACGAGGAGCCAGAACACCTTGTTTACGTCAGGTCTAGGCTGAGTAGTGAGATTAAGGACATTCTAATCCATTTCCTGAAGCAGAACATGAGAGTGTTTGCCTGGAAGAAAGAAGACATGGAAGGTATTGACCTCTCAGTTATCACACACAAGCTAAGTGTGAATCCAACTTACAAGCCTGTTAAACAGAAACGGAGAAGTTTTGCCCCGGTAAACTTCTCCACGCCAAAGCCATCAGGGGAGTAAATTACCCCACCTAGTTGGCAAATGTGGTTCTTGTCAAGAAGACCAACGATAAGTGGCGACTCTGCATTGATTTCACTAATCTCAATCGAGCATGCCCTAAAAATAGTTTTTCCTTACCTCGAATTGATTTAATAGTGGACGCTACAACTAGGCATGAGCTCTTCAGCTTCATGGACGCCTTCTAAGGCTATAATCAGATTAGAATTGACCCTAGTGATCAAGAGAATGCCTCTTTTGTGACTGAACATGAAACATATTGTTATCAAGTCATGCCTTTTGGGTTGAAGAATGCTGGAGCCACATACTAACGCCTGGTGAATCGGATGTTCCAAAAGAAAATTGGGACATCTATAGAAGTCTATATTGATGATATGTCGGTAAAGTCACTGAAAACAGAGCTCCACATCCAACACCTAGCAGAATTTTTTCAGGTGCTTAAGGAGTACAAGATGAAACTCAACCCTACAAAATGTACCTTTGGAGTATTAGCAGAAAAATTCTTAGGCTTTATAGTAACAGTAAAGGAATTGAAGCCAATCCAGAAAAGGTTAAAGCAGTACTCGATATGCAACCACCATCCAACACAAGAAAGATTCAACGTCTGACAGGAAGAATAGCTATCTTGAGTCGTTTCGTGTCCAGATCAAGTGATAAATAACAACCCTTCTTTCAGGTCTTAAATAAGACATTCCAATGGGATACACGATGTGAAGAGGCATTCAAAGCCTTGAAGGACTATCTAAGCTCGCCTCCTGTTCTGGTAAGTCCCTTAGAGGGAGAGATACTTACTTTCTACCTAGTTGTCTCAGACTTCTCAACCAACGCAATACTAGTAAGGGAGTAAGACAAAGCTCAACAACCAATCTACTATTGTAGCAGAGCTCTAAGGGGGCAGACGAAAACCTTCTCGACCTTCTCGACCTTCTCTAAGGGGGCAGAGCTCTAATCAGGTTGAAGGTGGGGGATCAGTCCCAAAACCTTCTCGACCTCAGATGAGGAAGGAGAAGTCAGGCCTTGCTTGTAAGCTTGCCCAGAAGCAGGTCTCTATGACTTGCAGAGTGCGGAGTGCTCGATGGTGGGGCCAGGATTTTGGTAGTTGAAATCGGAGAATGGAAGGGCACCCCCAATCTCTGGACCTTAGCCTGGGTGATGACACTACTCCCAGGGCCGACCTCAGCTTTCCGTTTGCTACCCTTCCTACTCTTCTGTAACTGATTGATCTTAGTTTGAAGTTCCTCTATGGTAGGCTTCATTATGGAAAAACCTAGAAGAACTAAACTGAGCAAGTTAAAAAAAAAAAAAGGAAGTCAATGGAGAAAATACTACCTTCCACTCCTTTATTGCTAACAGTAGAAAGTGGGATCGCTAACGTCAACGTGGGGAGGTTGAACCCTTGCTCCACAAGAACCCAAGACCTGATGAGCTTAGAATATCTTTTTGAATTACACTCCTCCAACTTCAGCAGCACCTGCCTGTCCCCAGCACTAAGCTCAGGGCGTGCACTTGAGAAGCAATGAAAGGAGAGTAAAATTAGTAAGGCAAATCACCAAATCTGACCTCAGAAAACTCGAACAAGAACTTACCCATGTTATTAGGGGCAGATCAGGCTCCAAGAATTGAAAGGGTGTATGTCTTATCCGTGGGGTTATACTCTCATTGAGTGCCTCCCACAAAGAAGAAATCTTTTTTCCAACCCTTGTGGGAGCTCGGGAGTTCGGATATAATTAATTTAGCCTTTTTCTATTTGGAGATATACAAAAAACCCTCAGGGGAATTGAGCTTAACATTGAAAAGCTCCATGAGTAAGGACATAGTGGGAACCCCAAACTTATGTTTCTTGAAATAAACGAGAAGACCTACCAAGACACCCCAGAAGTTAGGAGAAAGTTGGGCAGGACAGACATTGAAGTGTTGTAACACATCCTTAATGAAGGGGTGCATAGAGAAGCGAAGACCGTTCTCAAAGGCAGCCACAAATAAATAGACCTTTTTATGAACCTGGGAGATATATGGAGTGAATCTATCTGGGCTCCAAGGTTGGAGACCAGAAGGAAACCCATAACGAGTATTGAAAACCTTCAGGAAAGAGGGATCGACTTCACTGGAACCCATGTATTCTGCAGCCGAAGATTCCCATGCCACTTACCTTGGTCTTACCTTTGTCAGAGTTCTTTGACGCAAGAGAGGATGCTGAGGGAGGCTCCTCAATATTTGTCTCGACGTCTATATAATCTACACTAGGGAAGTTGTCAATTTCATCACCTACGTCCCCTAAGTTAGTATCACCATCAACGGACCTAATCCCAGTGAGGGAAACAGAGGAGTGAGTAGCTCTAGAAGAAATGGATATGAGTGGACAAGAGAAAGGTAGATTGAAAGAACAGTAGAGAGGAGCAACACTAATTGAGCACTCCCTAATAACCCTAGGATCAGCACAGTAGCTTCCAACTTCGAGTATTCATACAATAGAACACCAATCTAAGAAATGAGGAAGGGGAGACAAACAATAGTCCCGATTTCAAAACTAAAAGAACCGAAAACCCAAAAATGCAACAACCACCTCAAACTCGAGGGATCCAGAATGAGAAAAGAGGTGAAAGGGACAAGAAGTGTACCTAGCCTGAAATGAACAACGAACCGTAGCCCAGAGGAGAATCAAAGGAAGGGAGCAGGAAAAATCCTCGAATTGTACCAAGAAAACTCAACTCCGAGGAAGAAACCATAAAACTTCGAGCCAAGAAGCCAAGAATTCGAAGGGGAAGGGACAAAGATGGAGGTTGAACAGTGGAAGAAGGCAGTCCTTGTAGTCATTTGGGCATTTATAACTTGAAAAACGTGCGCAAGAATCGAAGAAACCATGATTGTTGAAAACTGTCAAGGGGCAACTCCCACTTACGAGTTAAGGCGAGCCATGTGCTGGTCTAGATCGGTTATTAAACAATTCGGCCCTTGTCCAAGCCAACTTGAACCAAAGGCTGGGGGGCAACTGATGATACCCAAGAGGAAATTCAACTCAATATGAGGTCTGGATCTGAGCTTAGACCATGAGGTCGGGAAAGGCCTACAGATCTCAGATGTCCAGAGCTAGAACCCCCCCCCCCCCAATACAAGATAACAGTGGGAATGATAAGGGAACATCTAGATGATAGCGGGCACCCCCGAAGTAATAGGAAGCAAGAGTCAAGTTATAAAACTCTCAACTAGCCAGGATTCACTCCTAAAATCAAGGAGGATTCCACGCATGAAAGGCAATGATCTCGGCAGAGATCCCACAAAACAAGGAATATCTCTATAAATACTGAATAACGCCTCCACTGTAGAGGCAGAACCCTAATTTTCTCCACATTTGTACTATAAAGCATCCAAGCAATTAATAAAGAAAAGGGAGGAAGAACCTCCATTGAAGAGTGGATTAATCGAGCTCCCACGTTGGCGAACCACTATATTTTCACTGTGTAAACCCTCCAGCCCCCTAAGCCCTTACAGCAACTCACGCCCGCCAAGCAGCTCTAATTCACATTGCCCACGAATACTCACACCTTCAATAGATATTAAAAGTATAGTAATACAATCTATCAAAACAATGTAGCAGCAATAAAAATTAGGTTTTTCTTATATTAGAACTTTTATATACATATTAGCACATATATATGTTACCAAATTAAATCTAATACAAAATCTAAATTCTTTAATTTTAGTGCTTTCTAAAATAAGATAATTAAAATTCCTTAATTTTAGTTGTCAAATATCAAAAGGTTTCCAAAATTTTAAATATATATTTCTTAGATAAAATAATTAAAATTTTTTAATTTTAGTTGTCAAATTTGAAAAGATTTTCAAATTTTTTTAAAAATATTCCTAAAAAAATGGGATGAGACCGACAGTTATGGAGATGATTTATTATAGGTTTTGGTTTTCCAAAACTGTTTAGGCAAGTGTTTCTAAATCACTAAGAAGATTTTTTTACAAAATATTTTTCACTATGGACTTATCTACTAATAAGTCTAATTTGGTGTACCAAACTTCTGAAGGACCCAAGTTTTAATGTTTATGGATGTCCAAAATAAAAAAAATAAAAAAAAGATTTTTTCTGGATTTGTGAAAAACTGGCCCTGGTTTTAATGAATTCTAGAAAATATGTCTGATTTTGGCCAGTTTAAACGGCTATTTGACGGGTTATTTACTAGAACGATCCAATTTAAAAACCGGTCCGATTCAGCAACTGCTTGGACGGTTCTCCAGGTTAACCCGATGGGCCGAGCCAAGATTTAAAACATTGATACCAACTACCATTGAGCCCCCACCTGACTATTGCACACCACTATCATGATCCTAGTTCAACTAACTCAGCGTGTCCAAAACAAAAATATTAGGGTGAATTGTATTTTGCACCCTTAAAAATTAAAGAATTTTGACTTTATATTCTCAAAAATTAAATTTCTCATATTGCACTCACATTGTATTAAATGTGTTGCAATGTGATCGATCCGTTAGTTTTTTTTACTCATTCTGTCAACTTCAATGAGTTGGGTTTTAACAAAGTAGGCAATGGAAAGTAACAAAAGGGCCACACTGAAATACTTTTAATACATTGATGCGCAATGTGAGAAATTTCATCTTTGAAGATATAAAGTGAAAAAAAACATAAAGATTATATGCTTACATACAACCAAATCTAATTCTCTAGAAGTTGTCGGATATATAGATTCCAACTTTGCAGGATGCCCATATAGCAAGAAATCTACATCAGGATATATATTTTCACTTTCTAATGGTGCATTCTCTTGGACGAGTACAAAACAAAAATTAACAGTTGTTTCTTCTATAGAGGCTAAGCTAGTTGCATGATATGAGGTGATTACACATGCAATTTGCTTGAGGAATTTTATCATTGGGTTAAAGGTTGTTGATTCTATTTTAAGACCCATAAGGATGTTATGTGATAATACAATAATCATTTCCTCAATAAATAATGGAAAAGTATCAAATAGTAATAAGCACTTGGATATTAAATACCTTGTCATAATCGAGGAATATGATGAGCATAAGGTGTCGGTTAAGTACATCAGTATTGTGCTTATGGTGGCACACCCCATGACCAAGGTTATAGCTCTAAGATTATATAAAGATCATATGCTAATGAACAATGTTATTGCTTAGTGTACTATTTGTACACTTTTGGAGACACTAACTGATTATTGTATCACATTTGCTATGTTATCTGCTTATTATAGCTTTTGTGGTATGGATATGTTATTAGTAGACTAACTAATGGATTTTATGAGAAAACCATTTATAAAAAAAATTATCCTAAAGAGTTTTTTATGAGGGTTTGGTGATATTGTGATCATGAAAGGTTATATGTTATTTATTGGTATATATCCCTCATAGTTCATATGACCATTCTCAACTAATCAAGAATAAAGTTTAGTTTACTCATATTGGGATAACTTTGATAAAGTGCGTGTATAACTTTACCGAACTCAAATATTTGCTTATTTAAAAAATATAGTATTATTACTATTTTGTTTAACTAAAAAATATAGTATTATTACTATTTTGTTTAACTTTCTTTATGTATTTGGTCCAAATGGGAGAAAGTTGGGACTTATTTGGAGGGACCCATATGAACCACAATTGACAAGATACAAATTTGGATTTTTAGGATAAGGATATCCTAATTAACAGACCTCCAAAAAGTCACTTTCATGACTTAAATGGGTAAAAAAAGAAGTGAGACATTTCAAGAGGATCCTTTTTTAGGCTTCATTTTGAAGCGTAGTTTTCCACTCTATACGTACGTTGGTTTGATTAGTGGACAATTTTCTTGTGAAAGTGGTATTCTAGGCACAAGGAAATAATTTAATTGATAGTCAGTTTCTCTAAAAGTTTACTTGATGGGAGAGAATAGTTTTTGATTATTTAAAATTAAGGCAATTGGTTACCAATGAGAGAGATTTAAGTTGCCTAAGAGACTCTATCTCTCATTCATGCTTACAGACATCTTTTATTCTTTTAGAAAGACTATATTTGCAATCTACAGGAAAGATTGTGAGTAAATTCAGTATTTCTAGTATTTTCTCGTGAAATTTTTCACTACAAATGTAACACCCCAATCTCACTACACTATTAGTATAAAAATAAAATTTAGGCAATCCTGTCACTAATAAAATATTATAACATGACATTTAAAGAAAAAACCATCCTAAAAATATTTATCTTAGGTTCATTTTTTTTAAAGAAAATTCATATGCACACGGCACACAAGCCTGCTACAATGTAGAATATACATATCCTAAAAATATTTACAAGTGTTACTTACATGCCAAAACTAAAATATTGATATCTTATACAACCCAAATTTTTTTTTTTTAAAGAAACTGACACAAGCCCTTCCCGACACACTTTACTGGACTTCTAGCTGTGACAGTGGACTGCAAGCTTGTGTACAGTTTACCTAAAAAGATTTTCAAGCAAATTTTTTGGTGAGTTCTCAATAATGATTTCATGGATAGAGCAAATAAAATAATGTGATGTTCTTGCTTATTTATCGAATTTTAATATTTGTATTTCCATATCTTTTCTCAAAATTCTATTTTATTATGCTATGGTTTCTCATAGAAGTAACCATCTTACTACCTAGGCAACAAAACATCACTCAATGATATTCGTGACTCTATAACTTTTTTCGAAATTCTATGTCATTGTGCTATGGTTTCACACAGAAATAACCGTCTTGCCATTCAGGCGACAAAATACCACACAAGTCTATCACCATGTTAGTAAATGATCGTCACTTAGACAACTTAACAACATGTATCTTTTTCTCGATATTCTTTTTTTTTTTTTGAACAACTCACATCACATCAAAACTTTAGTTTCTGTCATTTAGACGAAATCAGCTTTAACTTATCTCAGTCAAGAGGATAAACTGGAACACTTGGGTTGCTTTTAGTCACGTAGACATCCCAGTCTAACAATTCGCTTTCGTCTCTTTGACGTTTTCACTATGCAAATAAAATACGTCACTTCGACACCCGACACTTTATCGTCTCAACCATTTGGTTTTTCTTTCCGCTTGTCACACAGACAACTAACCATAATGTTATAATCTGTCACGAAGACATCGTATTTCTATCGTAACATTAGAACACTTAAGCCATTTATCCACAATAGAACTTATAAGCTAGACCGACACATAAAAAAAATTTATTTGCATGTAGATAAAATCAAATATTAGCGTACATACGTACCTTGCTGAAAATTTATCGTGTTGATGACTCCTCTGCTGGAACTTTTTGAGCAACATTTTTTACGGCGCTCGTTCCTGGACCTGACACCCATTATTCAAAATCACATTAGAGTATTAATAAATAATACCGCGTTACTCGAATTGGTTTACACAAAGCAAATTTCTTAATTAATTCATGTCACATTTAATATCTCATCCACATCTAGTAATATAAATTACTCAAACAAATTAAACTAGTAGTTATAATCAATTCCAGTCACATGAAAATAATTCATTCATAGCGAGTAAGATTTCCTACTCGAATTCATTACATCCAAAGTAAACATTTCTCATAAAATTATAATAACCAAAATATAGTTGAATCTATATAATTTTCCAATAAAATTATAAAATTGCATGAAAATTTCATACCCATGAATTTCATGAAAATTCAAGAACAATTAACGAAATTTCAAATTATAAATACCCAATAAAATCATAAAATTGCATGAAAATTCCATACCCATGAATTTCATGAAAATTCAAGAACAATTAACAAAACTTCTAAGTACCCACCACACTTCAAATATTTGTTTTTCAACAATACTAACTTAATTTACACACCCACATAAATATCAAGATGTAACCTTCATGCATTAATCAAATCTCATACCCAACATCATCCATCAATATACAACATCTAAATACATTCAAAATATCATCCTTGAAACACATGCAACACTCAAAATGCCTAAATAAAAATAGGATTTTTACATCTTAGAAGAAATAAAATGAATCATAATTCTTACCTTGTAGCCACACTTTATTGTTTTTTTTTTTCTTCTTTTCTTTTCTTTCTTTCCTTCTTCTTCCCTTGGTTTTCTTCTTCTTTCCCTCTTGGTTCTTGATCTAGCCGAAATGTTCAAGTGAAAAAAAAAGAACTTTTTTTTTCTTTCTTTTTGCATGCTAGACATGCCTTGCATGTCTTGCTAAGTGGAGGCTATAATCGTGACCCAATATTATAATATATATATATTTATTATATACATACATATATAAAATTATATACATATATATGTACCCTTTTTTTTATTCTTGTATACGTAGTTATACATACACATGTATATACATATATTCAAATTATTGACAATCTATTAAATTAGTCTCTCGGACCCTTAACTACTCCTTGTATATATTAATACATTTTATTTCATTATTATTATTATTATTTTATAACAATAAATTGATGTCACATGCTTGTCACCCAATTAATTTCACATGCGCTAATGTACATAAAATAATAAAAGAATATCACATGTCAACATTCTTATTTAATTTTTCACATTTTAAATAAAATAATTTTTCCTATAATCATTCTTTATAAAATTATATCTAAATATTAAAATATTCATCGTTCAGGTTCAAGTCTCATATCCTTACTCATAATTAAATACTAATCATCAATCTTATGCATGCATGTCACTTGTGAATATGTTTATGACAAATATTATATATTGGTCATGCATGTTTAGGTCTTATAACAAATATCAACTAAGAATCATTATTATGAATCATGTGAGTCAATGTTGGTTTTCTATTTGATTCGATTTATGATCATTAGGTCTATCAGGAATCACATTCAATATCGGGAGAGAAGTCCAAGTGATGCAACTACCGAGAGAAATCGATATAAAATCGTTACGGTGAGTAAGAATTCGATATATATTCAAGGTTCTCTTGTACTAGTATTTATAGACATTCAAGACACTCATTCAAGTAAATGGACACAACCTTTTGGTAAGGTTGCGACTCTTGACACACTCACAACCCTTCCTAGAGTTATATTGGTTTAAATTCAAACCACCAATCTATTTCACTCTATCTGTATCCTGAAAAAATATTCATTACAACGGTGATACCACGTGGTAAGATGACGTGGTATCACCAACTAATAATACTATAACAAATAAGCACATAGACCCCACAAAAATCAATAACTAACTTGTCATGTAAGCAAATAACTTCCCACTCTCTTGCCATGTAATTCCAAGTGGGGTTCACCTTTCCCATTTAGGGTTTTATAATTGGTTGGTGATACCATGTCATCAATTGTGACATGGTATCACCGTTGTATTCAATATTTACTCCTGTATCCTCATGCATTGAAAAATAGACGCTAAGCACTGTATCATCCATG
Organism: Ilex asprella; assembly: GCA_023539305.1. Taxonomy (NCBI): domain Eukaryota; kingdom Viridiplantae; phylum Streptophyta; class Magnoliopsida; order Aquifoliales; family Aquifoliaceae; genus Ilex; species Ilex asprella. Next base: position 11,008,623 of record CM042201.1, read on the forward strand.
AGTTATATGTATGAGTATGATCACTCCATTCATGGATCAACATTGTCAACTGGCACTAGTATTATAACCAAGAGGGCAAAGCCAAATTTTTTGCTCAGAATGGGCACTTTAATTACACACTCTATTTTCTTTTATTCGTAACTAATTACGCTATAATATATATATTTATTATATCACGTTTGATATATGAAGTCCATTTAACATAAAACAATGCCAAAAAATAATGCAATATTATATGTACAAAAAATGAATAATTATCACCATCGTTAAAAATGGAGCTAATTGTCATTTTTGTAATTAAAAAATATCAATTATTCTCTAACAATCCATTAATTTTTTCAATAAATAATGCTCAAAACACATTGAGATCTTAGTATAATAAAACTATTAAACTAAAATTGAAGAGCTAAACATAGTAAAAAAAATTAAAATCTATTGGCACATAGTAAAGACTATAATCAATACTCGAATAAAAATAGAGACGATTTCATGTAAAACAAAAAAGAAGAAGTTTAATGAAGGTCAATTACAAGAACTTTCACTTACAAAAATCTATATAATAAAATAATTAGATTGCTTTGTCTTTAGTTTTTTGTTGTTCAGATCACTTGACGATTATTGATCTGACGGTTTTCATACCAAATTTTTCTAAGACTTCTATCGTTCATCTAACTCTATTTATATTTATCTTATGCTCTCTCTCTCTCTCTCTCTCTCTCACACACACACACACACACATATTATTATCTTATTTTTTCTGTTTTTCAAGTGTTATTTTTTTATTATTTACTCCATAAAACATATGAAATTACATGTTATGCAATTATTTATTCCATAAAATTAATTCAAATTTTTATATATCTAACAGTATGTATTTTGTTACTTGCTTCTTAATTTGTAAATAACATTTAATGTAAATTAAAAATAGCACACATTTTTTTATCTGAGTTTCACATTTTTGCCTGAAATTAGGTCTTAAATGATTCAGGGCCTAAATTCCTCTAAAATTCTCATTGATAATGGTTTTTATATAGATTATTTTTTTTCTTTTTTTAATGTTTGCTCTATTTGTTATAATTTTGTTACTAGATTTTTTAAATTTTTTTGAACTATCAATTTTTCAAATTTTTTTGACAATTTTTTAATTTACTTTCACTTATTTTCATGTGAACTAGAGATTTTTTAATTTAACAAGTGGAGGTGAGCGATTCTCTTAAAAAAAAGTTGGGGTAAACAATTGGTTTGCTTTAAGTATATGTGTGGTTGACTCTTGACCAAAAGAAAATTTATCAAATGAATACGCTATGCTATGAAAACATCTATATTTAAAGTTTATGGGTTAAAATAAAAAATTTTAAGTTTATATACTACAAAAAAATATATATAATTTAAGGTCAATTTCATGTTGATTTAATCAACAACAAATAATATTCAACACGAAATGAACCTTAAATTGTAAATTAATATATATATTTATCAAAAATTGACATTTAATTTTGTCCAATTTATATTCAACTTTGTCGAATTAATATCAAATTAATTTTTATTGTTATCAAATTGGTACTAAATTATATCAATTTTTTGGGTTACTAAATTATATCAATTTTTTGGTTACTACATCAAATCTTATTTTATTTTATTAAATTTTTAATTTTTTTTGGGTTCTAAAGTTGAAGAAATGCAATTATAAAAATAATAATTTTTTTAGGGATAAAATCATCACTTTCTGTTAGCATATTGAAGGAAGGGAGACAAAGGGGGTCTTTGTGTAATAAATTTTAAACTTCAGGAATCTCCATGTTATTTATAAAATATCAGGGGGTGTCCGAATTGTCAAAACTCAAGGGAAGTCCATATTTTTAAAATTTTAAAATAAAAATTTGAATTATTATATTTTTAATAAAATCAGTTATTGGTTAGAAAAGTTTGTTGGTAGCCAAAAAATAAATGTGTGAGTATGTTTTTGTGCATATTTATATGTGGAGGATTAAAAATTTGGTAATTAAATTTATAATTTTATTATGCCATTTGGGGTTGAATGGTGATAGTGTTGTTAAATTCATGAGTTTTGTAAATGAGTAAGATTTTGTTGATTTTATTTATCACTTAAAGATTGTGAATTTAATTATGCTATGTTAAAAATTTTTTTGTGCTTGAGATATTTATTACATTGTGATAGTGTGGATTGAAAATATAGTGATTGAGTTTAATTATATTCTATTATTGGATTGAGTGGTGGTAAATGTGATAAATTCACGAGTCTTATAAATGAGCAAAATTTTATTTATTACATAAAAATTGTAAATTTCAATAGATTATGTTAGTATTTATTTTTTTCGGAGGCATTTGCATATATGATGTTATTTTAAATTTTTTTATATATTTTTACAACAATTCTATTAATATGGAGGATATGATAAGCAATATATTTCGAGTCATTTTAAAAGAAAAATTAGTATGAATATTTTTAGACCATTCTTTTTGAATTTGGACAATTGTGTAAGAATATTTTATTTGTTATATAGTGTCTTCAGACACAGGTAATAACTAGTTCACAAATAATAAAATTCATGTCATCTAGAGAAAGCCTTAATAAAATAAAAAAATTGTCTCATTGTTCTATTTCCCTTTACAATACTATTCAGTATAATCTATAAGACTGCAAGTATTGCAGAAAAATTTAAAATTTCATACTACACCCATAAAAAATTGAGAAAATATGATACACCATGATCAACTGACAACTCAATTAGTTAAAAAATTGAATAAATACCAAATTTCAACAATTTGGAATCCATCCCAAGTTTTGGAGAATAATCCTAATTCAATTCCATTGAGTCGCAACTTAATATGTTTGAGTCATAACTTAACGTTATTAAGTTTTATTTTATGAGATAATGTGATGTGAGTACTTTTTTAAAAATTTATTTGGCTTTAAGTACCACATTCAAACTTATCCTCCTTTAAGTCATATTTTTCATCAAATAGTTGTCAATAAGTACACATTTTAAAATATTTTCAAATTTTTTATAAAATATATTTCATAATTACCCCTACCATAAATAGTGCATACCTAATTGAATGTGAGACTTTTAAAATTAGAATATAAGACTTTTAAGATTTCTTTTGATATTTGTGTATCATTTGAATTTTAAAATTTCATATATATATACACACACACACACACACACACACACACATAATAATATCAAACAGTAATACGCTCAACAAAAAAATAGTAACATCAAAGATTAAATTATTGAGTGTGTTACTGTTTAATATTATTATATACACACACACACACACAGTAATACGCACATGTGTGTGTGTGTATATAATAATATTAAACAGTAATACACTCAACAATTTAATCTTTGATGTTACTATTTTTTTGTTGAGCGTATTACTGTTTGATGTTACTATTTTTTTGTTGAG
>CM042201.1:11021720-11052232 GCA_023539305.1 Ilex asprella
CTGCTGACGGTGAGAAGGAGGGGGCCATTCCTGCCTGGGAGCAGAAGGAGGGGGGATGATTGGTCCACTGCTCGGGGACCCTCCCAGTCCCGAGAGTCTATTCCTTCGCCGAGAGGGGGCTTCCTCCATATCGGCCGCAGAGAGGGGAGGGATGTTGAACATGTCTATTAGTGGTGGCACTGCTGACAAAGGGGTTCTCTCGGTGTCTTCTTCCGATGAAAAGTCCTCCCAGCGTCTCGGGTCGAAGGGCGAAAGAATCTGGGAGAATCGGCTGTAAGAAGGGGTGTAGCTGAGTTAGACGTGAGCGGCACGGGCAAACTCGTTTGACGGGTTGGACGACCAGACCTTCAACAAGTCGTCGAATTTAACTTGTGACTTGAGAGGTTGAGCAGAATCGCGCCGATAACCCTCTGCATAAGTAAGGAACATGGTTAGAAACAGAAATTGGACAACGCCGAGAAAAATTTAGTTGATACACAACACACCTTCATCTCTCGGCACTTTGGGGCAGTATAATCCGTCATACTCGGGCCCTGTCCCCTTCTCCCAGCTTCCGCCGAGCATGACCAGATCATCAAAGTATCCCTTGTCTGAGTCTAGCATGTGCGTGACCAGGTACATTGAGGTGTCTCTGGCTTTGAGGTAGTACTTTCCCCCGGCTATTTGCCTTAGGTCGTAGCAGAATAGGATTTCATCCAATTCTAAGTCTACCCCGAGGCGAGCATTAAGGGTAATTACACCCATGACTATCCTAAAAAAATTTACCCCACATTGGAGGGGGAACAGTTTTAGCTGCATTAACAGCCTCAGTACGAGGGGGGGAGGGGGAAGGTCAGCCCCCCTTCCGTGATGGCCTTGGTATAGAAAGGCATCATTTCCACACTCCCCCGATCCTTACTATGGAATCTGGGGTCGAAGGGGAAGGTGAATACATGCTCGGGGATTTGGTGTTTGGCTCTGAAGACGTCTATGTTACTCTCGTTCACTGTGGTCTTCTTGAGTTTATGAGCTCTGGGTTGTGGAGGGTCCCTCACCTCACTTCTACCGGTCCTGGCCATAGGAGGGGATGATTAAAGGAGAAGAAGAGATTTGAATGAGGAATACTTACAGGAAAATCTTCATAGAGTTCTCGGAGGAAAAGAAAATGGTTCTCAGAGGATGATCGCCTGATGGAAATTTGTAACTACAAAGTTCTCAAATGACCAAGATTTCTCATATTTATAGGCAGGAAAGGAAGCGGGAATCGAGAAGACACTATCATTAGGAGATTTGAAAATAGCGGCTCGAGACGTGCAAGTAACCGCCCTTCATTTAATGAACGTGTTCAGCAAGCCTCCATTCTCTTTGCGCCACCTGTCCCACGCCACAACCAGAGTGAAGGCTGGGGGCAGTTGAAGGGACTCAAGGCAACTTGCCAGCCTAGAGGGCGGCACGTGTACAAGTAATGATGAAAAAATGAAGCCGAATGAAGAAGCCGAGAGGAAGGGCTTTGTTAAAAGCCGAGTACAACCTCTGGCGGGTAATTAATGCGATCTGAGCCAGCATTTATGAAGATATGACTCTGATAGTGCATTTATTGAACTTCTGCAACCTTGAAGGCCTGAGCTGGCAAGCCATGAGTGGGTGCATTGATGGTTAGGACGCCGAGGACAGGGCTAGTGGCGATAACCCCTAGGCGCCGAGTTCTATAAAGTAGGTGCCGAGCGTCGCCCATTGCTACTCGAGTACTCGGATATAGCAAAGGGGTTCCCGGCGGAGCCCCGAGGGCTGATCTCATCCACCGATCATTGATGACACGAGAATCTAGGCAAAAGTAAATCATCACGCATGGGCAACGTCTGAAGAACATTAAAGTGCTAAGGTGACCTCCGTGTCAGAACAATCATTCCAAGTCCAGGTATAAATACCCTTAGAAAATATGAACAAAGGTACGCAAACTAAAACCGAGAGTGATACTGAACTAAGCTGATTCCCTCTATTCTTACTGACTTAAGTTTCGAAGGGGATACGCTGGGCAGACGCCTGGCTCCCTTTTCCTAACCTTGTGATTGTTTCAGGGTTCACCAGCCGTACGATCGTTGCCTCAAATTAATTGCAGGAATTATCCCGTGCAATTATGTAACATATACATTTAATTTTCACAGTAACATCAAATGTTTGTGCTCAATAACACATCCACTTTTACAAAATACAAGGCAATATGGTTTCACAATAACATAAATTTTTGAAAGATTATAGTGAAAATATGATCCACAAATTGAAAATTTACAAAATTTCTAATAGTAACACACCATTGACAATTGAATCAGGACACTCAACAACAATCAAGAACATCAACACATCAAAATTCTGAAATCTATTTTTCAGTTATCACACAGTAACATAATCGATTTCACAGATACACAACCAAAGTATTTCACAGATACACAACAAAATCGAATTATATAACACTTTATTTTAGTTTAATAATTCTCAATTTTTAAATTAGTAATGCAAAAAATAAAAAAAATGGACAGTTTAAACTATATATTATGTAGAAGTTTTTTAATACTCGACAATGAATATCAACTTTTATACAAAATTACATACCTTAACTCTATTTCTGAATCCCAAAATTGTGAAAATATTTTGAATGCAAAGAATCAACTGTAACTTTGTCAATGGATTCCACAATAAACTTGAAGAATAAAATCGAAATTGGGGTTGAGTTTGTGTTACTATTTGAAATGGTGAAATTCTTCATTTTGGGTATTGAGGGTTTTAAATAAAACAATCCTATACATGTCACTATAGTAACAATAATGTTAAGAAAATTTTGAATTGTTAAGGAAATTTTGTAATCTGATTTTGACTTAATAGACCAATGATTTATTCGTACATTAAACTATTATATATAACTATCAGAATACATAACTTTCATATAAAAATTTCGTTAATTATCATAATATTTAATAAACGGTTTTCATATATAACTCTATCAAGGATTTTCATATATACCTTAAGTATCTAACCACATGTGACTTTCCATAACTGGACAAAACTAGCATCAGTAGGGGTAATTTTGAGACTTAAAAAATAAGTGAATTTAAGTACTTACATATAAATTTAACCATGAACTTACCCCCAAATAAGTTTCCTTTCAAGACTCAAGTCATTATAAGTCTATTTAAGGGGAATCACCTTCAATTTTAAAAATGTGATAATTGAGGGTGAGTCCCTCTAGATGGACTCATAATGACTTGAGTCTTAGAAGAAAACTTATTTGGGGATAAGTCTATGTTTAAACTTATATGTAGGTACTTAAGTCCACTTATTTTTTAAATCTCAGAATTACACCTAACGGTGTTTTTGTTGTCCAGTTATGAAAAATCACATTTGTTATATTATTGAGATATATATAGAAACCCTTGATTGAGTTATATATGAAAACTATTTATTAAATATTATAATAATTAACGAAAGTTTTATATGGAAGTTATATATTATGATAGTTATGTATGAAAGCTTGATGTAGGAATAAATCGTTGGTCTATTAAGTCAAAATTAAATCACAAAATTTTCTTAACATTAGTGTTACTATAGTGACACAAATGTGATTGTTTTCCTTAAAATACTCAATATCAAAAATGAATAATTCCACCATTTCAATTAGTAACACAAACCCAACCGCAATATCGATTTTACTCTTCAAGTTTAATGTGGAATCCATTGACAAAGTTACAATTGATTCTTTGCATTCCTTAATTTAAAAATTGAGATTCATTATTACTAAATTAAAGTGTTATATAATTCAATTTTGTTGTTTTATTTGTTGTGTAAGACATTCGAAATTCCTTGATTGTGTGTCTGTGAAATATATTATGTTACTGTGTCATAACTGAAAAATAGATTTCAGAATTTTGATGTCTTGATGTTCTTGATTGGTGTTGAGTGTCTTAATTTAACTGTCAATGGCGTGTTACTATTAAAATTTTTGTAAATTTTTAATTTGTGGATCATATTTTCACTATAATTTTTTGAAAATTGATGTTACTATGAAAACCATATTGCCTTGTATTTTGTAAAAGTTGATGTGTTACTGAGTATACAAATTTGATGTTATTGTGAAAATTAAATGTGTATGTTACATAATATGTGTCTAAATATTTAAAATTGGGGTTGACTTTGTATTATTATTTGAAATTGTGGAATTTTTCTTTTTGGGTATTGAGTATTTTAAGGAAAATAATCTCATTCGTATCACTATAGTAAAATTAGTGTCAATATAATAACACTAATATTAAGAAAATTTTGAATTGTTAAGGAAATTTTGTGATTTGAATTTGGACTTAATAGACTAACGATTTATTTGTACATAAAGTTTTCATATATAACTGTCAGAATATATAATTTTCATATAAAATTTTCGTTAATTATCATAATATTTAATAAACGGTTTCTATATATCACTCAATCAAGAGTTTTTATTTATACCTCAATGATTTAACTAATGAGAAAGAGACGATAAGTTAGACGACAGTTATTGCTTTTCCAAAGAGTAGGGGCATAATAATAAGTTTTCTTGTTGGACTTATCTCCAAATAAGTCTATATAAGAAGATCGACCTCTAAATTTCCCTTTAAAAATTATATTGCCCTTGGTGATAGGCCAAGGATGATCTTCTTTCGTTGGGATTGGCCACGTTTTGACACTAGGGCCCTTGGGCTTCCAAGATCTAAGTTCTGTGATCCATGAAATCCAAAAGGCATATGAGAATTATGTGATTTGATGTAAATGGATATTTGGCCGTGAGTATATTTTTTAGAACTTATTTGATTTTAAATAGCACAATCAGACTTATATTCCATTAAGTTCTTTTTTTTTATCAAATAATTGTTATTAAGTACATATTTTAAATTCTTTTTTTATTACCTAATTACCCATACCATAAATATTGCATAGCATTGTTAGTTTTAATGTTTATAAATATAAAAATTCTTAACTTGGGAATCATGCTAGTATTAAAATTATTTTTCTATAATATCTATCTATTTATCTATATATATATAGTAACATTAAACTGTAATATGTTTAACAAAAAACTAATAATATCAAACAATAACATACTTAACAAAAAAATAGTAAAATGCTCAATAAAAAACTTAATTAAAAATTTAATCATTGCGATAGAGTGACATTATATGTGAGTTCTTAAAACTCTTTTTTTGCCCATAACAAAAGAAGTACTCACTATATGGTGTCACCCTATTGTAAATGATTTAAAATTTTAATTTTTTTTTTGTTGAGTATGTTACTATATATATATATATGATAGAAAAATAATTATAATGCTGTCACAATTCCCAAGTTAGGAGTTGTTAATACTAATACAATTTCCAATTTAGGAGTTGTTAGTTTTTTCAAACAATATTTGATTAAGTATAACTATTGAGGATATTTTAGATAATGAAGAACAAAATGGACTTATCCCAAAATAAAAATTTTGAGTGTATTTAAATTCAAATAAGTCTACATAAAAAGACCAACCACCAAAGGACCCTTATGTAAATTATTCGTGTAATGTTGAAGTGTAGGGTGGGTAGAACTTTTTTTTTTTAAAATTTTTTTGAACAAAGTAGGATGTGTAGAACTTGATGGACATTAGACACAAATCCATTTTTGAAAAAATATATACATGTAGGATGTTTCAGAAATTTGGGATGGTGGTTGTTTTGAACGTTCACTGATATGCTGGGCCTTGGTGGATCAAACTTGATGTAATCCGCCCTCGCTCGCTACCATAGAGACCTAAAGTTGTTGATTTAATGATGTGGTGGTTGAGAAAATATAATATTATTATTATAACTATAATTGTTAGATTTCTTTATTGAAACAATATCACATAACACATTCTTAATTCAGAAATTTTGATTATATTTTAATGTGCAAAACTGATGTTTATCGTATAGATAGGTATTACAAAAAAAGAGTGATTTTATGACTGCATTTGGTGAATTTAAGTTATTTACTAATATAATTTGCTGACATAAATACATCACTTTATAGAAATCATTGAATCAATACCAAGTTTTAATGTTTGATGGAACTTACAGTCAATTCAAAGGTTACAGTAAATTACGTCAATAAATTATATCTCAATAACATTACTCTATATTAAATTTATCCTCCTTTTCTTTTATTCAACATTTAATCATGCTTCCAAGTGAAATAGGTAGTGAAGTGGATGGCAAGTCAATGGCCAATCAAGACCATAGGACCAACTATTCCATCAATGTACTTGGACAAACGATTGCAAGATGACAAAGACTATGGCCTCAGTCTGTTCAAGCCAAATGCCGAAGCCTGCATCAAGTGGTTAGACGCCAAGAAAATTGGCTCGGTTGTTTATGTATCGTTTGGGAGTTTAGCCACCCTTGATGAACATCAAATGGAGGAAGTAGCTGGCGGTCTAATGAAGAGCGACTGCTACTTCTTGTGGGTAGTCAGAGCTTCCGAAGAGAGCAAGCTTCCGAGCAATTTTATCGGCCAAATGTCGGATAAAGTTCTTGTTGTGAATTGGTGTCCTCAGCTCGAAGTTTTGGCTCACAAGTCAGTGGGGTGTTTCATGACTCATTGTGGGTGGAACTCGACACTAGAAGCATTGAGCTTGGGAGTGCCATTGGTTGCAATGCCACAGTGGACAGATCAAACAACTAACGCTAAGTTTATCGTAGAATTGTGGCAAGTAGGGGTTCGAGCCAAGGTTGATGAAAAGGGAATTGTTAAGAGGGAAGAAATTGAGAATTGTGTGAAACAAGTGATGGAAGGAGAAACTGGTAAGAAGCTTAAAAGGAATGCAGCCAAGTGGAAGGAATTGGCCAAAGATGCAATGGATGAAGGTGGAAGTTCTGATAAGAATATTGACGAATTTGTTTCTCAACTTGTTTACACGTAATGTGAATGTATAATAGAGCAGGAGTGGGGCAATCCTAGTGCCATCCCAGAGTAAAGTAATCCTGTACCTCAGACATAAGGTTTGTTCGTCTGGAGTATTTGTTTTCCTTGTCTTGTTTTCTTTTCTTTTTATGGTTGCTGGCTGTTTACCATGGGTCAATAGTTCTTCCACTCTTCTTCTTCCTGTTTTAATCTATGGTACCGGCCAGGGGTAAAAGAAGAATGATTTGTAAAGAAAGTGTAGGCTGTATCTATATATGGCTTTATTTTGGCTTGTGATTTTCAACAAGAAAATAAATGGCTGCACAAGTGTTTCATGTACCTTTCATGACCATTTTGGTCCTTATGTACTGTTATGAAGAGTGTCTCTTTTAATATGTAAGTTTCTATTTAACGTTGTACAAGTTTGTAATTTAGTGATTGTTCAAGTTAATAGATGTTGAGCACTCGTGTTACTAAATTAACAACGAATCTTGGGAGAAGGTGCGAAGAAATGATTATGTCTCACATATTTAAGTAGTTCACCTAATTGCTTAGTTTTGTGTTGTTTTGTATAAATCTCAACTTAATTTTATGGTCATGATGCTTTAAATATCAAGATCTTTAAGCGTTAAGGAATGGAGGAGTTCAAGCTAAAAAACCTTATCAAGTGTTTTCCGATACACCTTAGAGCTTAGGACAAATGTAATTACCTAAAGATCTAAGAACCCTTAATTTAATTTTAGAATTAGAATGATTAGGATTCTGAAAATGGCGGGTTGTTCATTGAAAAAGTTTTTCTAAACCTTAAATGTGTTTTGAAAATATAGATTGAGTTATTTATTGAATCCTACTTCAGTTACACCTTTTAGTTCTCAATAGGACTAGTTTTTACTAGGTTTTGGCAGCATGATTTAGTTGTTTGTGTATCATATATTTAAATAAATTTGGATGTACAATTTACAAGAATTTTTCCTTGATGCAAGTAGTACAATACTACTACTTTCTAAATTCAGAAGAGGAGTCAATGAGATCAATGTTCATCTGGCGGGAATGATGGCATAATCATTGTGAGGAGATTGAGCTCCCTTTAACTGAGAAGAATTGGAAATAATAACAACCATGTAATTGGATTTGGCTTCCATTAATTTAGGAGAATCAGAATCATGGATATGCTTAACATCCCCCCTCAAGCGAATGGGGAGAGAACGAACCATGAGCTTGTCCCAGAGTAGAAGTAAGTGAGAAGAAGTATGACCCTTAGTGAAAATATCAACTACTTGATCAACAGTGGAGATATACTTAGTAGTGATATCATTGCGAACTACCTTTTATCGGACAAAATGATAATTAACCTCAATGTGCTTGGTTCGAGCATGAAACATGGGATTAGAAGCAAGAGCAAGGGCACCAACATTGTCACACCATAACACTGGTGGAGATGTGATGGGGATATGAAGATCCTTAAGCAACATATGCAACCAATATAAGTCTGCAGTGGCAATGTCCACGGAATGATATTCAGCTTCAATGCTAGAACAAGAAACTGTAGATTGTTTCTTTGCACCCCAAGAAACAAGACATGGTCCAAGATATATGCTGAAATCACTGGTGGAGCGACGATCATCAGGGTGTTCCTCCCAATCCGAGTCACAATTAATAGTTAATTGAAGGGATCCTTTAGCATAATACAAGCCATGATCAAGGGAACCCTTAAGATACCGAAGAACAAGTTTGCAACAGTCTAATGAACAATGGTTGGAGAAAGCATAAATTGACACAGTTGATTGATAGCAAAAGCAACATCTGGTCCTGTCAATGTACAATATAGTAAAGCTCCCACAACCTGTCCATATTCAGATCCATTTGGTAAAGGATCACCATCAAATTGAGACAATTTAGAGCTTGAGATAATGGGAGCTGAGTATGGTTTGGCCCCAATCATCTTCGTACGGTGGAGAAGATCAGTGATGTATTTGGATTGAGTAAGATAAAGCCCATTTCCATCCTGAAATGCTTGAACACCAAGAAAGTAACTGAGTGACCCAAGGTCTTTCATTGCAAAATCTTCCTTCAACCAATTTATGAGGGTCGCGATGACATCTTCATGAGTATATGTGACAAGCCAATGAAGTCATCAACATATATAAGCACAAAGATGTGAATGGCCTTATCATGAAAAGTAAACAATGAATAATCAACTTGAGATTCTACAAGACCAATAGTAAGAAGTGACTGAGATAGCCTAGTAAACCAGGCTTAGGGAGCGTGTTTGAGCCCATAAATTGCCTTATGAAGGCGACAAACATAGTCAGGATGTGTGGGATCAACAAAGCCTTGTGGTTGCTCCATAAAGACCTCTTTCGTCAGGGACAAATGAAGGAAGACATTAGAAACATCCAGTTGTTGAGTTGGCCAATCAAAGTGAACTGCAAATAGCAAGTACAAGATGTATAGTTGTTGGTTTAACAACTGGGCTAAATGTCTCAGTGTAATCAATTCCATCATTTTGATCAAAGCCTTTTGCAATAAGGCGAGCTTTATATCAATCAATGGAACCATATGATTTCTGCTTGATTTTGTAAACCTATATGTTACAAATCACATTGTAATGTTGAGGTCGAGGAACACGAGACCATGTGCCATTAAGTTGAAGTGCATCAAACTCCTCTCCCATTGCAATTCTCCAATGGGGAATTTTAATGGCTTGGGTATAGCAAGAAGGTTCAGAGGGTAACTTAAATGTGTGAAAGGATTTTAAAGGATGTTTTGTAGAGTAGTAAAGCTGATAATCATGAAAATCTTTTGAACAAGAAAAACCTGAGCATGCTCGAGTGATCATGGGGTGAGATGGCTGGGCGGGTTCATAAGTGTCATTTGAAAGTATAGCTTCAGAAGGAAGAGCGATACAAGGGGAAGTTAATGAGTCATGGGGCAGTGGTGAATGGGACTGTGGTGGTATTGGGGGATTTTCATGTATAGGATGGGACTGTGGTGACTGTGGTGAATGGAACTGTGATGGTATTCGGGTATTTTCAGGTATAGAGTGGAACTGTGGTGAGGTTTCTTGCGTTATAGGCAGAGCTAAATGTTCAAATGGAGAAATGGGTGTGCAAGAAGCACATTCATGAATTGGCCTTATAGACATATTCTTATCTTGAGATGAAAATGAGATTTCATCAAATACCACATGACAAGAAATGCAGATTTGATCTAAGTCTAGGTCAAGACATCGATAGCCCCAGTGATTGGAACCATACCAAAGGAAAATGCATTTTTTTGCTGTGAAATGCCAATTTGTGTGAATTGTATGGGGGCAATTGTGACGCCCCAAAATTCAGGAGTCCTTTATTAACAGTTGATAACCCATCAATCCGCAGAAATACTCGTGAATGCCGCATAATCTGATACCACGTAATAGCATATTCTAACCCGGATTGTAACCCACGGGGTTCAATTATTCATTGAATCCAACTAATGTCCAATATATCATGATTTATATTTCATTATGGTCCATTTACATCATTGGAGAGAAGAAAAACATAGACCGAAAGTGTGGCAAGTAGTTTTAAAATTTTTGGATTTTAGAAAGAGTACCGGTATACGTACCAGTACGACTTGCCTATTGGGCAGCAGCATACCGATACGCGTACCAGTACAGTTTGCCCAAATTTGCCTATTTGACCTATTTTTCATTTTCAATCAATTTCAAACCTTCTCAAAACTAACCTAAATTTATACAACATACATTTGTACATCAAACATAGTTTATACAAGTTTCATTTCAATCATTTGCATGAGATTACATGCCTAAAATATAGTTTTAATAAATATTTTATAAAAATCAAGGTTAAAGGCCACAATCCGGCCTCTCTTCACCCTTGCGGCTCCAAATGAGGGTCGTCCACCGTTGTGTATGCTGCACCTGAAATATTTTTCCGTATAGGGTGAGCCACGCTCAATAAAGTATCCTCTACAGATATTACTCCCCCTAGATGCATATGAAATGTTCACATGCAACAAACAACTATCCACAACGATTTCAATCAAAAATATGCACTCCATGATGGAATTTACTATGACATGCCATGGAAAGAGATGAGACTCACTCATACAACCCAACCCGAGCCTTTCCCTACTCCTCAACACATGCAGATGCCAATGTGTATGAGTCCGTCATCTATATTACACATCAAATGACGTTTACCAATCTAGGGTCTTTCTTGGGTGGATATTCATGGACTTACACCAAGGGTAACCCGACCCACACGGAATTTACGAACTTTCACTGAAGATTTCGTGTACACCCACACACTTATGGACCGAACCAAAGGAGTATGTACCTCAACTACCGGGCCTTGCACCAGAGGGATCTTTGAGCCCCTTCTTGCTATTCTAACCCAATTTATCATGCAACCATGCAGCTCAGCTAGGCCTTCGGACCAACTTTCTCATGAGCCACCTGTCATCCACCAAGTGTGGTGTTGATGACAACCATGCACACATGTCCCTGTGTATATGCAATGCAATGTACAATTGAAAAATCAATATCATATCTCACATGTGATGAATGTCATATAGACTAATTTCACACATAACAATCCATTTCCATGACAAATTATATCCTAAGTGTATAATTTTCATAAGTTATCACATAAATCAAACATGTTATACCAATTTAATCAAAACAACAAGCTTCTAACATTCAAAGAATTTTATCAACACTTATACAAGGCACATCTCATGAAACACATAGAATGCCTCAATTATCACTTTCCAAGAAATTACAAATGTAACTTCTACACATCAAATTCAAACTAGAATTTGGCTTAAGTCATTTTATACCGAATTTTCCTCATTTCCACGATCATAGACACATTTTAGGTCAATTTCTATATCTACCCCTTTGTCTATCAACATCAAAGGGTGGAATAAAACCATAGTAGGAAGAACCCTACCTCTTGGAGCATAAATTAAAGAGTAGAACCTCAAGATCTCCAACCAAAACCTCCAAAACTTGATTTCTCCAAAATCTCCCATTTGGATCTTTGGTGAAATCCTCCGTTCTTGGTATGGTAGCGTATCCATTGTTGAGGAGAATGACTTTAACTCTTGGCTCGATGGATTTTGACCGATGGAACTCCGTGAATTGAATGAAGAAATTTTGGATTTATTTTTTTTCTCCCTCTTTCTCCCCATCGTTGAAACCAACAGATTTTAGAAGATATTTTCTGCCAAAATATTTGATTTTAGCCCTATTTATAATTTTCATGGCTTGACTCTCATCGCAACAAGTGTCCCCCACTTGTTCGTGTCCGTTTTTATCCCGAAACGCTTTATTTCATCCTGATTTAAGTTAAATTAGGAAAGCCCTAGGATGCCTTCATTGGACTCTCCCTCGGGAAGTGGTGGCCCCACCTCAAGGGGAGACTGCTCTCCCTTGGTAAATTCGGCGATAAAATTCGCTAACACCTACCCCTTAATGGCAGTTCAAGGCTCATAGTGAATATCATGTTTTCCCATCTCCAACGCCCATTTGGCTATTCTTCCTAACAGGTCTGCCTTCCTCAGAATTGCGTTCAAGGGTTGATCTATCTGGACGATGATCAGGTGTGCTTGAAAGTAATGTCTTAACTTCCTTGTGGTTATGACCAAGGCCAATGCTAGTCGTTCTAGGGGCAAGTATCTTGTCTTCGCATCCAACAGGGCCTTGCTCACGTAATACACTAGCTTCTGCTCTTGGTCATGCTCATGGACCAGTACACCACTAACAGAAAACTCTGATACGGCCAAGTAAAGGAACAACATCTCCCCCTTTGCTGGTATATACAGGGTTGGAAGGACCCTGAGGTACTCCTTGATTCCGCCGAGTACATCCTTGTATTCTTAATTCCTAGCATCCATTTCAAACTTTCTGATTGCCCTGAAGGAGGGCTTACACTTGTCCGACGACTGCGACATAAAACGATTCAGCACCACCAGCATCCGCGTGAGCTTTTGAACTTTTCGTACTGTCCGGGGGCTTTGTATGTCTATGATGGCTTGTATTTGACCTAAATTGGCTTCGAAACCACGTTCACTTACTAGTTATCCAAGGAACTTCATTGAGTCAACTCCAAAGTCACATTTTGTGGCGTTTAGTTTCAGTCTGTATTCCCAGAAGGTGGAAAATGTGTCTTCTTGGTCCGTGATGTGATCATCTCCTTCCCAAATTTTGACCAACATTTCATTAATGTACACCTCTATGGTGTCCCATAGCTGCTACTTAAACATTCAGTTCATGAGCCTTTGGTACGTAGTTCCTACTTTCTTAAGACCAAATGGCATGACTATGTAACAATAAATTCCTTTTGGGGTGATGAGGACAGTCTTCTCTTGGTCGGTCGGATGGAGAGGAATCTGGTGGTAGCCAACCCTGGCATCCAGGAAGCTTATGCACCGGTGCCCTACCCTGGCATCCACTAGCTGATCCATCTTTGGAAGAGAAAAGTTATCCTTAGGACATGTCTTGTTTAGGTCAATGAAGTCCACGCAGAAGCGCCACTTCTTTCCCTTCTTCTTTGCACAAACTATGTTTGACAACCATTATGGGAACTGTACCTCCCGGATGGTGTTAGCCTCTCTACATCTTCGTTCACTACTCGAATGTGATACAGCGTTGTGCGCCATGGTTTTTGCTTCACCAGCTTATAGGTGGGGTCAACATGAAGCCTGTGGGTTTCTCTTCAAAAAATTAGTCATATGCTCCTACTCAGCTAGGAACATGGTAGAGCCAATTAGAAGTACCTTTCCTCATCTCCATCCACCAAAAATACCTTCCAAAGATAATGTACTTTGAAGTAAATTACCTCGGAGGAACTCGTGGAGTCCACCAAGATTCTTTTGACATCAAAGTTGTCAATCTTTAAGGTCAGGATCAAGGTATCCTTGTGGGGGAGGACCACGACTGCCAAGTTGGCATCGAAAAAAGTAATGTTTTCCTTGCTAATTCAAGGCCTCTTGCTCGGCCTGCCCTCATCTCTCTCCTCCATCTTCCTTTTGAAAACTACTTTCTTAAGATCGAATCTAAGGGTTTTGGACATCGAACGCACTAGGCACAGATGTAGATGATGTTGATTATATTGCCTCGGACGACGATTTGGTCGTTGGTGTCGTGGGCCTTCATTGACGTTGCTTCCTCAATGTATTCCTTTAAGTGTCCCTCTTGCACCAGTTTCTCCAGGAAATACTTATAGACCCTACAATCTTCGGTGAGGTGTCTAAAGTCTTGGTGGTATGAACATTTCACCTTTTGGTTTCGGGTGGACATATCGCCTTGTATCTTAGGCGACCATTTAAAGAAAGGTTCCCTCTTGATCTTGTGGAGCAGTTTGTAATGGACTCCTTGAACACAGTGTGGAATTCTTTGAAGGAACTTCCTAATGGGGGCATCAAACCTTTTTGGGAAGGGGCTCATTCCTTCTCCTTTTCTCTCTTCTTCGGGGTAAGAGACTTCCCCTTGCCTACATCATTTCATCCTCTATCCAGGAGTATTTATTGATTTGGGCCATCAACTCTCCTATATCCACTGGTGTTTTCTTGGTTAGAGATTGGTAGAGATCGGTGTCTCGTGAGAGGCCAAGCTTGAAGGAGGTGAATACAATGACTTTACAGCATCCCTCGACCTCTTTTACCTCTTACTAGTAACACGTAGCGTTCTGGCGAAGGTTGTCTCCTTCCTTTCGCTTTAGGATCAGTAGGGATCCAACTTCCTTGGGCATCCTACTCCCTATAATGAACCTGGCGAAGAACTGTCTGGTTAGCTCCTTCCAAGACCCTATGCTGTTGGGTGGAAAGGTTTCAAACCATTTTATGGTGAAGTCTCCCACACTCATTGAGAACACTCGACATAGTAGTCAGTGGTCCGAGTGGTACAGGGACATCATTTGCTTTGTACTGTCTAAGATGGGTTTTCGGTTTAGAACGTCAGTCATAAACTTTGAACTTTGGTTCCACAAATTTCTTTGGTACCTCCATATCCGCAATACTCCTTGTGAAGGGCGACTGGATGGCCTCATCATCCGTGTCCTCTTCTCGTATAGCCTTATTTCTCCTCGTGGAATCTAGTCACACGCTAAGGTCCCCCCTCTACTTGGAAGGCAATTCTCTGCCTTCTCGGCATCGGCCGACATGGTCCCTTGTCACTGGGTGTCGAAAGGAGAGGGTTGACCTTTCCTCTGACTCCTCCACACTGCCTCGCCCGGACAGACCCCAACGGAGGTCATTCCAAGCCAATGGCCTTGCCCTCTTGGCTGGAACTTCCGGGAGCTGCCCATTGGCCCTCAGGCGTTTTGGAGTCTTGGAACTTCCTACTTTGTTACTCAAGTGGTTTCTAAGGTCCTCAGGGCCCACCTCCTTAATGGAGGGTTCCTGGGACTGTAGTAAACCCTGAAATCCTCTGCCGGAGGAAGCAAATTCATCGAGCCTATTAAGAACATTCACATTATCCTTCTCTAACTGTTGTAACTGATCTCCTAATTTTTCCTCGATCACATCAGCCAATTGACGAGACAATGGGTTCTATTTTTCAAACTCGATACCCATACATGCTTGCCCCCTAGAGTGAACGGACAATTCCCTACTGAAACTTTCAACATGGTTCTTTGTTCTTGACGTGGAAGGGGCCAACAAAATCCGTATTCCTTTGTTGAGGACCTTTCCATTTTTGATGAGTATTTGCCATGGTCACTGTTCTTCAAAAAATTTAGTCATTTCCCACAGACGGCGCCATATTGTGCGCGGAGATTTTTGCACAATAGTTGAAAAAGATAGATCTCTCCCTTGGTGAGCCTGTGTTCGCCTTGAGTGTCAAAGATCTTGTGGCAAGGAAAGGGTTGAGAGGGCCAAAAGGGCCTAAGAAGTGGTGATGAATTATTTTTAGGACTGTCCTGTTGATTCTGGCGAGTCGCAGACAGTTCCTGGTACATAGAAAAAATGGGTTAAAGGGCGCCAAAGTATTTTCTGGCGTATCCTCTTTGATGGTTAATTCAGTTCTTTGAGAGAGGGAAAAAGGAAAACACTATTTTGTGTTCTTCAGAGATGGTTTTGCATACCTTTGTTTTACATTTTTGGGGGTCATTTATACCCCAAAAACTCATCATTACTGATGATCTAGAAAATAGGTAGTGCCCAGACATGGGGCAGTGTGTCCCTATTTTTCATAGAAGAGGCCCCATTATTAATTGCTCGGGCTTCCTTGCAATTAATGTTCTTCCTCCGATATAGAGACACTAAATGTTCGGCCCTCAGAGCATTAAATGTCCATGTGTCCTCGGCTTCCCAAATCATCATAGGCGTCCTATCACTGAAGATTCATTAAATGCTTGCCTAAGTTTTTCGTATGTCAACAGGGGTAATTTTGTCTATTCACCCCTCAGCTTGTACTTCATGTCACGTGTCTAATTCCCCTTGGTGGAGTGTCTTGTTCATTCTGCCATTATGAATTAGTTGGGGAGAGCACCCTCATGATCTCTAGTCTAGCTCTGACACTCATCAGCTGTCAATCAGTAGCCTCTCCAGAGACCGAAGACACGTGGCAAGACTAGTGCAGTAAGTGCCTTTGATGCTGAGGACATGTGGCTACCTTTGAGCGGGAGCGTCCTCGGAGCTGAGGACATGCGCCTATCATGGGACAAGGGGCACCTCGACGCCGAGTGCACATGTTAGGTAGAACAATGAGGTGCCTTCAGAGTTGTGGACTTGTGCCTTCATCAGAGACGTGCCCTCAATGCCGAGGACACGTGTTGGCGACCTATTCCTTTTGTAAAAGTGTCTCATCACTCCTCCATCTTTCTTTCTTGGAAATCTTCTAGAAGTACTTAAGAAAACACAATCCACAGTGTCAAAGGCAACCCAGAAAAACAATGAGCTGATAATGACCCATGATTCCTCCATTATCTTTCCATGTTTTAGGCCATGGCAACAGAAATATGGTATAGTTTCTTAATCAATAAATGCTTAATTACATGTGTGCACACATTTTTTTCTATATCTAAGTGTTAATGGGATGAACAATGCTATTGGGATCTAATTTACTGACTTAATTCACTATTACCTTTGGATTGACTATGAGCTCCATTGAACATTAGAACTTGGTGTTGATCTAATGGTTCCCCTGAAATCACATCATTATGTCAGCAAATTAGGTCAGAATTTTAAATTCAAATAAGATTACTCTAATGAGATAGCCTTTTTGTGTGAATACTGTAAAGTTTTAGATCTGTACAAAAAGTAGTTCCAAAAATCAGTCATTAAGGTGTGTCACAACTAGTACAGTTATGTAACTGAGTCTCCAATTAAATTCGGGCCGCTCAAGGCAATTTGAGGTATAAAACGACAATTTTAAATGAGGTTTTTTTTTCTTTTTAGCATAACAAAATTATTTAAAATTAATTCGTTTCGTTTTTTGAGTTACCAAAGTGTTAATTAAAATTTTATATTCAAATTTTGCTACCGTAGTTTTTCCAATTGATTGTATTGTTATTCTGGTTAATCTTTCTTGTGACATAGTAAATATGAAGTAAGATTTTATCAACTGTAATATTGAAAAACATTTTTTTTTTGTGTAGAAGCAACTATTATAGGAATTTTAATAATATTATTTGAGTAATGCATGCATTTTAAAAAGAATCTAGCATTTTATATAATTTAGTATCTCAATTGAAGTATTTTCTTTTATTTGTAAAATTCCTTTTAGAACATTTACTTTTGAAAATAAATCGGAAACATTCGATATCATGACAATAACTTCTTAAACTATCATTTTTTAATAATTTTAATTTTTTTAGTTAAATAAAAAATAAATATATTTTAGTATATTTGAAATTGAGGGAGAGAGAGAATGTGGGTTAAATTTTGAGTTACCTTTGAGTAGATTTTTTTTTTTTGGTACAAATAGTTTTTTTTTAAAAAAAACTTTTGATTTTGTTTTATTTTTTAATGTTATAAGTTGGATTATAGATTCAAATTATTGAAATTAAACTTTTTTGATTGGGCTTAAAATTTTTATGGAACCTTTTTGTGGAGCTTAAAATTCTTTGGGATTTAAAATTTTAATTTGTACTAACTATGTATCTAAAATTATAGTATACAGAGCCTAAATGGCTAAGCTATATTTATCTTATTATTGGATCGATAGCTTTGATACCATGAAAAAACAAGGAGCAAAGAAAGATTAGCATTGTAGTAGAATGATGAAGATAGGAAAAAAAAGGTTTTCTCATTGATTGTGTTTTCTCACGTCTATGCGTGTACATATATACAGTAGGTGGACACTCAATCCCATGAATCATGGGATTTGTACCAAGAGTTTTGCTATGCAAATAAGGTGATTGCTAAAAATTCAAACTAAATTAAATTCGAGGAATAGAAAGTTCAAATTTCAAAAAATAATTAGAGAGGGATTTTGGCAAACGTGTTGCATGTATTGATCTCCTAAGAGCTCAAGAGAAAGAAGTCGAGAAGCTATCCCTCAATAAATTTGGTAGTTTAGGGATATCAGTCTCCTCCTCTCCCAAGGGCAGGTTCTTACACCTTACTCACCCTTTCGCCATTGGAAACACCACTTCCTATTTGAATTACATGTATTAAGCTTACTGTCAGCGTTCATCTTACACCAGGATCGAATGACTGATCAATGAATGACAAATATAGTAATCACTTAAATAAAGAAATACATTTTTAATGGCATTGATAATGAAGTTATTATGTTGTGTTTTCAAAGTATAAAAACTCACCGTGGTCAATTTTAAATGGATATAATTAGCCTTATTTTATGTGAAGAGTTATATTGAAACCTTTTTTGTTGTTGTTGTTGTTTTTTTTTTTTTTTGCATAGGCTATGTGTAATGGTTTTTTGGCCTTTTTGTATTTAATGAATTTTTTTCTATCAAATATGTGTTAAAAATACAAATGTCACACATTTTTTTTATTTATTAGAGAAAATTTTTAAATCGTGTAGTTAGAGTATGCCCATTTAAAAAAAAATTAAAAAATTGGCTCCGCTACTAGAAGGCCAGTGCCTTGATAAAGTGGTGAACTATATGGGTATGTTGATATTAATAAATTGAAAGATTGGTTTCTGAGTGTCCATTTTTACCATGTTCACAGGTCCATTTTTCATATTTTCCATGGGCAACCTACAAAATTTGTATATTATTGATCCTAAAGCATTGAATGAAATTAGCACATCCACATCCCTAGACTTCGGGTGACCATTCTTTCAATAGAAGATTCAAGAACCTTTTCTAGGCCAAGACATTGTCAATTCTAGTGGTGCAATATGGGCCTATCAAAGAAAAATCATAGCTCTTGTACATGGACAAGATCAAGGTACAATTTCTACATGAAACTCATAGTTGTCAATTGTAGTGGGTTGTTGAACTGTTATTGGATGTTTGTATAGTTGGTGGCTATTTGTGGCATGTGTTGTTGGGTTGTTGTTCTGTAATTAGATGTTTGTATGGTTGGTGGATGTTTGTGGCAAGTGTTGGATTGTTATTACTGTATGAATGGAATAAAATATGCAATAGGTGTTTCTGAAAAAAATTTGGGGTCATACTTATAGAGGAAATTCTGCCAAAATTTTTATGTAATGCCTTGTAACAATAATTGACTTTCTTATATTGCAGATGATATGCCCACCAGATTATTGTTTGCGGGGTCGGGAAGTATGGGCTACACGGACACCGCTCATTTGTTTTGATGTGGTATAGTGACATTTTGACGATTGTGTTCTTCGACAGTTTGGGTGCAGAGAATCGATACTAGCAGCATGCCACAAATAGGCATAGTAGACCTAGTTATGAATGGACCACTGCACATCAATGCTACATCATCATGTGGGAACAATGATGGGATACTATTGTTCATAACAAGCCTATCCTCGACATGATGGATGTCACTGATCAATACATGGAGTGGTATCGATGCATTACGTCTACTTATTGGAGCACCCATGCTGCGACCTGATGTCGATTTTCTGCCAGTTGGCAGTATCATCGAGTTATTGGTATGCCTTGCTTAAATTTTAGTTAAAATGTGTTACACAAATTACGTAATTTTTTTGTAATTCATTAATTTATGGTGACACAAGAACATATGTGACGCTCCAAAAATTGGGGGTCCTTTATCAACTGTTGATTAACCATCAACCTGCAGAAATACCCGTGAATGTTGCATAAGTCGACACAACGTCAATAACATCCTCTTAGTCGGGATCATAACCCACAAGTGCAACTCATGTTTATTTTTCCATTTGAACCAACCAAGGTTGAATGTACCATGATTTGTACTTCATTATAGTCAATTTATATCATTTGAGAGAAGGAATGCATAGCCCGAAAGCATCGCGAGGCAGTTTTAAATTTTAAAAATTTTGGAAATTGTACCAGTACGGATTGCCTGCTAAAAAAGTTATACCGGTACTCTGTACCGGTATGGTTTGCCTTCTGGGCAAGGTTGTACTGGTACTCAGTGCCGATACTCTCTACCCAAATTTGCTTGTTTAACATGTTCTTGATTTTCAATTCATTCCAATCCTTTCAACCACCATCCAATACATATTTAATATCATTTCCTACCTAAAACTTGATACATACAATTTCTATTACATACGATTCCATATAATTACATACCACAACTAAGTTTTCATAATAGTTTTACAAAAACTCAAAGTAAAGCCACATCACGGCTTTTCTTCAACTTTGATGGCCCGAATGAGAACCCTCCACTGGCGTGTAACCCGTACCTAAAATGTTTTCCCATATAGGGCGAGCTATACTCAATAGAGTATCACTTACAAAAGCTACTTCACAACCTAGATGCATATGAAATGTACACATGCAATAATAAACTACATTTATCCATTCCAATTAAGAACATATGATTACATGTTGGAATATCACCATGTCATGTCATGAAATGAGATGAGACTCACTCATGAACCTTAATCTGAGCCCGACCAGCTCCCATGACACAATGGAATGTCAATGTGTGATAAATTTATCATTGATGAAGTACATCCAATGCTAGTTTAAAATAAAAGTCATATGTTTATAAAACAAAGCATTGTTGGATGTTTCAAATGAGTTTTTTTATTAAACAAAATCTTGTGTCTTTGTTGGGCAACGAATTTTGGAATCGCACCGCTGGCTCCGTATGCCATTACACTTTTTTAGACTTACACCGACGGAAGTGTATAAACCAGTAGTTGGGTCTTGCACCCAATTGAGAGTCTAGCCCTTCTTATTTTACTCGACACAAATTTTTCATGCAACCATGCAACTCAATGGGATCCCGAGTCCACACATCAATCACTAATTATGGTGTTTGATCAACCATACACATACACCCTATTCATGCCTAGTGCCCATGAATGTGATGTCTCCGTGCAAATGCAATGTAATACACAATTACAACATTATTCCCATGCTCCACATATAATGAATGTTATATGAACCATATCCATCACAATTCAACATATACCATGACAAACTATATCATATGCATATAATCACCAAATTTTATCAAGATGCCAATATATTAACAACATATATCAACACATCTTTTTAACTATAACATGCTCAAGTATGTCATAACACACTTAATTCTCACATAGACATTTAACAACACCTTCAAGACACCAATCATGTTATCACACAATATTGCCCACATAACATCAAGTGTCCACATATCAAATTTATACCAGAATTTGGTGTGAGTCATTTTTATACCCATTTCTTCATTTCCATAACCATAGACAAGTTATAGGTCATTTTATACATCTAACCCTTTTTCCTATGGATACTATAGGGTAGGAATAAACCAAAGTAGGAAGGAACCCTACCTCTTAAAGCGTGAGATGAAGGATAAAACCTCCAAGAATACCAACACAACTCTAACTCTTGATTTCACAAAAATATCCTCCTTGGATCTTCGGTGAAATATTTCGTTCTTGGGGTGGTTGCGTAACCCTCCTCATGGTGATCAACTTTGATTTTTGGCTCGACGAATTTCGACCTATGGAACCCCGTGAACGTAGAGAAAAGCCTTGAATTTCTCTATTTTCTATCCCTCTTTCTCTCCAAGATTGAAGACCAACAACCAAAAGAGATATTTTTGTCAAAATATCAGAAATTTTTCGATATTTATAATTTCAAGTCTTGGCTCACGTCACGCCACACACCCCTTATTTGTCCGGGTCCGTTGTCGCCCCGAAACGATTAATTTTATCACGGTTTAAGCTCAAATTGATTTTATTTGAAATTTCCTTCAATTATAAGAAAATTTATAATTTTTATTTTTGGGGACATTTGTGAAGTCACCCGACCCCCTGTTGTCTAGTAAAACGTGATAAATCCGATTATCTCAGAATTCAATAAAAAATTACTAGGCAACTCGGTTTTGCAATACAAATCCAACGGCGAAGTACATTGCATCATACGACCTCTAGAAAATTACATATTTTAAATCTTTATTATAGTGATAAATTACTATTTTACCCTTTTTAAAAAAAGAAATCAAATTTTCCTGGATTTTACAACAAACACTGACATTGATATATCATACAACATGTGATATTGTTGGTGGCCAGCCTGATTTGAGGACTTGTTTGGAGGCCAATAGTCGGATCGGGCATGTCAGTTACAATTGTTTGTCATCTATTTATCAGCACTGTCGACTTGTAAATGCACCGTCAAACATTCAACAGCCATCAGTTGCAGCATCAGTGCCTATACAACTGCGAGCTGTACGTATTCCATAACAGCCAGTTGCACGCTCACGTGAATAGACATCCTCATTGGTCATGGATATTGCGTCGACATCATCACATGTAGGCCCATCAGCTTCATATATTCCACAGATCGCAGGATCATGTCCACCTACACCGTATGCCCCCATTGCTAATTATTACAGTCCACCACCTATCGTTGACCATGCCACTACACCACTAATTGACCCTCTTACACAACCACCTACAGTGATATCATGTGGTCTACCATTGACCTCACCACATGTGGATACATCGCCGTCACCATACATACCTTCACAAGAGTTGTTGGTTATAAGAGATGTGTTACATGTACAGGACCTCACAACTGCATCACTTCCTGATCTGGCTTGTATTCCATAGATTGTCCCACCGCTGTCCCATTGACGTACTTCTCCTATCCTATATAAGGACTCTTTTGATGATGTTAAAGTTCTTACTGAGGGAGTGATACAAGAGTCATCACTTTCACACAGGGGTATGGAGTTAGTCATCCTAGCCATGTACATGATTCTGTACATGGTAGAGTGACTCAAGAGATTTCGGCTCCTCTTGATGAATGACGGCCCAAGCGACAGATGAGACCACCACTTTGTGAGACGTAGTCCAATTTTTTTATTATGTTGTATATAAATTATGTTAATTAGTGTTGTATATACAAACTCTTTTGGTTCATAGTTTGATATAGTGTAATTCCATTACTGCTTTTCATAGAAACATAATAAAGAAACACTAACTAGAGTAATACACCATATTTCATAGAAACATAATAAAGAAACATATTAAAAACACAAATACATTAATAATGTCTAAATGTTATAACAAAAGAGTTGCATAACACTTTTTCATGGGTCTTTATCTTCGTCATACATCTCCATATCAGAAATACATCCTGCTTCCCCATTCAATTGGAAGCTTAAAATTGCTACTTGTATCCTCTATTTGGCTGCACGGTCTCTTGCGATGCTACGAAGGTTATACTAATTGTAACAGATTACCATTCGATTGTTCTTAGCTCGAATATGAAATAATGATCGCTCTAATTTTTTAGGAGTGATAATAGGCATATCAATGACAACTTGCCGATGCCTTCTTATGTTACAAGAACATAAATCTAAGCTTAGATTTTCTCTTTCTGATAGTGTTTCTAGTCATTTATGAATAGCGTAAGCACTGATTCATTGGATAAAAGAACTGATCCTGTAATGTCCAATGATAACCTAGAGTTTCAAACATCGTTCGTGGACTAAAATTTTTGGTTAGAGATGTAATGTGTGTATTTTGAACATTGCACATGCGTTGAAACTTAAAGGTGTTATGGATGTTAGTAAGCTAGTCTATAGCCTCAATAAATGACATTGAACCAGGGTGTAGTCACAATGAATGATAGTGAACCAGTGTGCAGTCACAATGAATTAATGACATTGATGCGGCTGTCATTTTGGACATGTTTGTTATGTAGCCAACGTGAATGAAGTGCATCAACACTGTTTGAAATAAAGACAACCTAATAAATTAACAACACACTTCATCGTACTTCAATACACCGGCGTGTAGTCACAATCAAACTCCTATGACTACACATTAGTTCAATGTCAAAAAATAAGATATTGTTGAATATTTCATAGACCTGAATCAGTGTGAACCAAGGTCTACTACCTTCAATGAATGATATGTCTTAGTGTGTAGTCACACTGACAGGGACAAGTGGGTAGTCACCTTGACAGGTAACAGTGTGTTGTCACAATAACTGACATTGAACCAGTGTATAGTCACAATGAATGACATTGACACAACTGTCATGTTGTTCCTATTTCTTGTTCAACAATCCATGTGAATAAAGTGCATCAATACTGTTAAAAATAAAGACAAACCAATAAGTTGACAACACACTACATTGCACTTCAATGCCCCAGTGTGTCGTCACAATCTAATTCCTGTGACTACACACTAGTTCAATGCCAAAAAGCAAGATACTATTGAATGTTTCATAGACGTGAATTAGTATGAATCAGGGTCTACTATCTTCAATGAATGACATGTCTCAGTGTGTAGTCACATTGACAGGTAACAACGTGTAATCACATTGACTAATAGTGAACTAGTGTGCAGACACAATGAATGATATTGACTCAGCTGTCATGTTGTACCTATTTCTTGTTTATCAACCCATGTGAATGAAGTGCATCAATATTTTTTGAAATAAAGACAAACCAATAAATTGAAAGCACACTATATTGCACTTTAATGCACTGGTGTGTAGTCATAATAAAAATGTTGCTTAGAACACAATGAAACTACTATAATAACACAATAATCAGTAGTTCATATCTCATGTATTGCACATTATGTCTACATCAAGACCATCTACCATTGATAATAGTTGTAGACCTCAACGAGTGTGGTTGTTACAAGAGCGAAATGATGATTATCAGAGTGAGAGATTTTTCAATCCAAAAGAGTATTATGCCAAACTCCGACGAGAGTGGACTTGTCGTGCTATTGAATCACATTCATTATGCACAAATCTAACAGAGTTTGGTATACAAGTGCCACATGGATTTTCATTTACCATGCCATGAAGGAATAAAGTGGACTGTGAAGTAGCAGTTAAAAGTGTACGAAAGGAAAATTATAGGATGATGGGGCGTAAGTATCGATATATGCTCCAATTAGCAACTGACATGGTGGCCACTACATTTGAAAAGGAGTTGACAACTATTGAGTGATCTACTGTATTGTCTAATAAATAATACCTATCAAATGAGTATATGTAAGATGATGTCATAGCTTTATTAGTCTATTCAATGTTTTGTCGCATCACAACTTTTTCATTGTCAAATCATATCCCAACTGTGCAGTGTGTTTTCATTTCAATGTTTTAAATTGCTAAACCGAACCTATATATACTAACATTCTTAATTGTGTAATGGATACGAAACAAAATGTTTAGACGAACATCAAATACACAACAAAGCGACACCAATGAAGTTTCTTCTTCATGCAATAAACAAAATATTTCATCTACGGCCAACTCAACATACAAATCAAGATTGTTGAACAGAGTTCTTTCTATTGGATCATATGCAGATTCCAGTGGTGTAACGTGGTATGGATGAAAGTGTGAGTTCCGCAATGCGCTTATCACTCATTCGTTCAAGTTGGGCATATAATTATTGAGCCTGCAACTGACTATCAACCTCTAGGTGCTCATATCGAACCCACACTAGATGGCGGCAATTATATGACAAAGGTCGTGACCTTGAAGTATTTTGTCAATGGCAAGGACTTGCAATACCGAAAGCACATTCGACTGATATTTACGATCCAAAAAATTCAAACAATTATGACAATATCATATTAAGGCTTGAACATGAAAATGATCAAATGCACTGTCGACTTGATTGTTTGCATGCAATTGAGTACGCAAAAACAGAACATTTTGATCATGAATTTACCAAAATTAAAATTTTATAGGATCTGTTACTTTTTTTCGATCTTGAACTTTTTGGTTTCCCTGATTTGGATGATGATGCATTAGACACTTTTATCGCATCAAGTTTATGTCTACTCAGTAATCCTCTATGTTGTTTTGAACATCAACCACATTATTGACACACATTTACCCCATCCATTGCACTAGAAAGTGTTATGAAATAAATGCTCAGTTTTTTGGTCAAGAATAAATTAGATTTTACATCGCTTTGTCTTAATAAACATTATTGTCGACATCAATCACAACATCTAATGTTTGAATGTTAAATTAATATTAATTAAATGTTTACGTTTCAATGTTTTAATCTTAAAATGATCAAAATATATTTATTTTGAATATAATTAAATATTCAATAAATAAAATTAAACATTAAAAAAAAATAACAATGTGATAAGGATAAATAAAAATAGAGAGATGAATATATAGGTAGCAAATGAGCATAAAAAGTTGGTTCAACCAACGTTTTTAAGGAGACCATAAAACGTTGGTTGAACCAATGTCTTTAACAAGATGTTGGTTAGACCAACGTTTATGTGACTTTTTAAAAAATAAATGTTTTCCTAAAACGTTAGTTGAAATGACTTTTTAGAGAAAACGTCGGTTAAAATAATGTTTTTAAAATTGTCTAGGTTTGAAAAATAGTTTGAAAACTTCCATCTTTTGGGTATAAATTTGAAAAAAACATGGGATATGGTAAAACCTACAACACTTGGTAGTACAAATTATGACTTGGTCTAGTGGTTATCTTTTATCTCACCTTTTAGGTTAAGAGGTATACATTGAACTGTTAGAAAAAAATGGTATTAAACAAGATTATTTGAGCAATTTGAGGCTTAAATAAAAGTGGGACTCATACCTCAAAATTGGTAGGACCAAGTTTAAACTTGTTCTTTGTTGCGAGGAGATGAACGTCCAATATTTATTTGTTTAAAACCATTAAATATTGAATGAGAAATTATGTTTCAAAGTGATCTGTTTGAAGTGATGAAATAAACTAAGATAAGTATACTAGAATAAGACTTATCCTATATTGGAAAAAGACCGACACTTTGATGAGTTAATATACTCCTAGTTGACTTTATGGGTTGAACCCCAAGGGGTTTCACATTTTTGTGAGCAAAAAGAGCACTTACACTACCTTAATTATCACACACGCGCCGCCCACCACGACCCAATTAGGCTTGGGCTTGGGTCAAAAAGATATAATTTTTTTAGACAAAAATCATTTGGTGCAATGTAAATTGTGGGTCAATCCAAACGGTTCAGTCTGCAGATCGATTTCATCTTCCAACAAAAATTTAAAGTCCAACCGGATTAAATTCCAACAAAAATTTAATTTCTCCTTGTGCCCGTTAGTTTTAATAATGTAGAAGATGAGAGCATTTTGTATCAATGAATTTTGATTGCAACATATGAAAGGGAATGTGAAGTTCTTATCAATGTGACAACTCTTCCATATGCTTACCTTTTCTGTTTCGTATGATCTATGGATCCTAATTTGTGCACCAATGCGTACATATGTGCACTTAATTCCCAATATGTGATCTGGCAAACTGCGAAAATATCTCCAATTTCACTGTCTTGGACCATGAAATGTAGCATATTCACTGTCTCATACTTTGAAATGTATATATTTCACTATCCAGTACACTATGAAAAGTGTATGCATACTATAATCAGATTTCTTTTAACCATATTAAGCAGTTCACTGTTTAGGGTGTGCTTGACATGACTTAAAAAAGTGTTTTTAAGACTTTTAACTTATGAAAATTACTTTTTCAAAAAAAGTAGCGTTTGACTTAACTTATTAAAAACACTTTTTGATAAGTAAAAGTAATTTGAGCACTTAAATAAGTTAATAAAAAAAAGTAAAAAAAAATAACTTTTACTTTTAAAAATCACTTCTCACTTTCACCTCTCATTTTCCCTGACTCCCCCCGATGGTAAAACCTCTCTCTCTCCCTCTTCACAAATATCACTACGATACTCGACTTGCTCCTATAGTCTCTGTTCTTTGCGATTCGTCTACCTCCGACCCTCTTTCATCTTACTCCAATGACGACCACCTCGGCTTCCACAAGCTTTTCGATTCTTTCCTCGTCCTCTGCACCTCCATTGCCTTGTCTTTCTCTCTCTTCGTCACCGATGTTGATCCGGCATTAGCCTTTGTAGTGGCTATGCCTAGAAAATTACACATATATATTGGCATATAACCATTCAGGGTTTATCTAAAACAAACAAAAATCAGAATTGAGCTAGCACAATGCATAACAGTTCTCTGCTTATATGGATGCATACTCGTATGGATCCATAAAGATCAAATTTAATAATGTATTCTTTGTAGTTGTCTTCGTAGAGAAATCAATTCTGCAGCCACTGAGCGTCCAATACAGGATGTTATCCAGACAGATGCTGCCATCAACCCTGGTAACAGTGGAGGGCCACTTCTTGATAGTTCAGGCATGGTCAATCCAACTCTACATTTCTGTTGGAAGTTGGATCTGGCTCTTTTGTGAAGCGCTATGTATTGAGAAAGAAACTCCTTGGGAAATTGCTTGAATCTTCCCATGCCGTCGAGAGAGAATTTCGGGTTGCACTTTTCTCTTATATTTATATTTTATCAACTTTTTTCCCTTTTTCTGATGGAATGAAACAACCAGTGATTGATAATATGTGTTTTATTGACCTTTAGTATGTCATTGTGATAGTTGGACTATGTAATTTTTTCGTATGATACATTTATTAATATGATATTTTTGTAAATAATTTTTTTTTGTGTGTATTATTGTATGTGTAGTATATATTTGTACATTTAATGCTATCAACAATTGAAACACAAATAAGTGTTTTCACATTCAAACGTGCTTTTTATAAAATACATTAATTTAAGTACTTTAAATTTTGAGTATCCAAACAATATTTATTTAATAAAAGTGCTTTTCTTATAAACACTTTTTATAATCATTTATTAAAAAAGTACTTTTTGAATTTCATAAGTGATCCCAAACACACCCTTAGTCTACTAGAGTAGAGTATATGAGTAATGTGATTAAGATCTAAAAAGATTAATTTAATTTGTTGATATAATGATGTAACAGTGATATGATCTAATATTATTGTTGTGATGATAACTCTTAAACTTCTTCATTGAGAATCCATCACTTAATACATTATTATCTCGATAAATTAAATTAATTTTTTAAATCTTAATAATATTACTTGGGGTCTCAATTCATTATATATTCTCTTCGTCTAAGTACTAAAGCATACAATAAAGAATTAAAGAAATCATGTAGGAACCCTTCTCCACACATCACATCATTCCACTCATTTCTACGTGAATGACTCCTTCCCTCAATTCCATAACTCACCTCTTTCTTTTTTATTCTTAGATTTCTGTCTTGCACGCTTTTATCTAGAATCTTGATTAGGGCAAATAATTGGACTGACTTACTCGAGTTTAATTTGTTTTGAGTTATTTTCGGGTTTAATTTATTTTTAAATAAATCGCGCTTGAACTGAATTACTCGAGTTTGGCTTGTTTTGAGCTCGGTTTCGTTTTTCTTAATTGCATGTTTTTCTACAAAATGTTAGTTTTTTATAAACTCAATTTTTAAAGGGTAGTTTTTGTATTTTTGGGTTTATGATAAGTCATAGTATTTGAAGAGTCAGTCACTAGAAGTGTCTAAATTTTTTTTGAAAAATCTATTCATGTGTTTGGGAGGAGTGTTCATGTACTACTACATGGAAAAACTGAAGGGACAAAATCTGATTTAATGCATGAAGTCAGCTGGACATTGAATGAGCAGATTCAATGATTTTTTGACCAGAAAACAGAGGTATAAAAGGGGCTGATCTGTTGCAGCTAAAGCAAAGAGTTTGTGAGCAAAAAAAACAGAAAAAAGAGAGTAAAAAAACAGTGTTGCTGCCAGAAAAAATAGTAGTCTATTCAAGAGCACAAGTTCTAGTTGATAGCTTAGTTTGTGAGTTGTTCTTGCTAAAAAATTTCAGATTATCTTCCCCTTTGTATTCCTTGATATTGTGATCATTATTGATGAAATATTGAAGTGTTTCTTGCGTAAAATTGGTGTGATGTATAACATAATTTTTGTCCTCTGTTTTTTGGTTCTTTGGTAATCTATTTTACTTCTAATTTCCAACAAAGTCGAACACAATGTTGAAAATTGTGCACCACCTACTCTCTTAAAAATTGTCTCGACTCTATTAAAATTGGACAATGACACATAAATTTCACTGTCAAAAATGGATAGTGAAACTTATATTTTGCTGTTAGAA
>CM042201.1:11052332-11079567 GCA_023539305.1 Ilex asprella
TGGTACTTAGTGGTAATTTTTTTTTACTCTGAGCTTTAACCCACTTTAGCCCACTAATAAATCCATCCTTGGCGGTTGTGGTGTTGGGAGTGCAGCGTGGGGGTATATATACTATTACTAGGAACTACACTAACTTACCCAAAACAAGGAACTGCACTATAAGGGAATACAGGAGAAAAGAGAAGCTTTGAGGCATTGAATTTCATTTTCTTTGAATCTCATATCGACAGAGGAGTGGAGAGAGGGATCTTTAGTTGCCTATAAAAAAGGTAGTGGGCCTCTTCATATTAGCTAATCTTTGTGGCATGACTTTCTCATGGGCTGTTGGCTGGAACTCCTCCAATTGAGGAAAGTACAATTGGAAGCAAAGAAAAAGAGTGTAAAAATTTGTTAAAATAATATATATTTTTTTTGTTTTTAAACGGGTTAAAAGAGTCATGTTGTTTTACCTGTATATTAAATGGTTTGTCTTGAAATTTTTTATCCGTTTATTAAACATGTCGTGTATGAGTATATATGTTTTTAGCCTGTCATAACCCGACATGATTGACACTCCTATTTTCAACCGGCAAGGGTCATACTTCTTATACCTCTAGCGGTCCTGACATCAGTCCTAAGCTAACGTGATGATAATTATGGCTGTCAATTTTCGACACGACACGAACCAAACACGAAATAAATGAGTCGAACACGAAATTAAATGGGTCAATGGATAAAAACGGGTCAACACGTATAACCTATTTATCCAAATATATAAAAACAACAAAATAAAACATCCGAGTTTTTTTTCTTCATGTTTTTAATGCCCATATAATAAATTTCTAGTTTTTTTTTCATGTTTTTGATGGATTAAAGTCGTTTAATTAGAAATGGATGTTAGGAATTGATTTCCTTTTGTTTCTTGTAATTCTTTAAATTTTATTCAATAAACTCTTTTGATTTTTTTAAAGTTGTTAAACAAATAGAATTTGATATGTGGGTTAAACAGATCGGGTTAAACAAGTTAAGCAGGTTAACATGTCGTTTTATGTGTTAACTCAAAAATGACCTATTTATTAAACGTGTTAAACATGTCAGGTTTGGATAACACGTTTAATAGCCAGGTCAAGTTAGTGTTTACACATCTTGACACGATTATTAAACAGGTCAGGTTAGTGTTTACACATCTTGACACGATTATTAAACATGTTAAGTTTGTGTTTAGAAAATTTTGACACAAATTTGAATCAAACTCGACACGAAATTATCCAATCCGACACGTTTGACACCCTTAATGATAATGATTGCTCATCACATTAGCACTCTACATAGGACACACTTCTCGAGGGTAATTAATTCGTGAGATTAGCCGTGTACCTATCTGTTTCTTTCTGGATCATATTCACTCGGTCTAGGAGATGACTCTTGCTCGGCCACCATCTTTGAAAACTCGGGGGACGCTTCTGTTTGCTTCAATAATTGATTTGTGAGTGACGAGTCCACGTCCCGTCAACTTTAATAATGTAGAATAAGAGAGCACTTTGTGCAAATGTATTTTGATTGTCACATATGAAAGGGAATGTGAAGTTCTTACCAATCTAACAATCTCGTCCATGTCAAAAGATGTGATATGATTTCTATTATGGAATATTAATAATATTTATTTATTTAATGGTGAAAAATTATAACACATTATTTGTGATGGATGTTTAGTAATAAAATTTAATAAATATAAAATTGCCCATTCCCAATATTTGATCTGGCTAACAATGAAAATACGTCCAATTTTACTGTCTTGGACCATGAAATATATCATATTCATTGTCACATACTTCGAAATGTTTATTTCACTGTCCAGTACATTATGAAAAATATGGGTATCAAACGTGTCGGGTTAGGTCATTTCGTGTTGGGTTGATTTCGAATTTGTGTCGAAAATCTCAAAATTCAAACCTAATATGTTTAATAATTGTGTCGAGATATGTAAACACTAACATCACCTAGCCATTAAACGTGTTAACCGAATCCGACCTGTTTGACATGTTTAATAAACATGTTGTTTTTAGGTTAACATATATAACATGATCTGTTTAACTTGTTTAGCACACTTAACACATACCTGTTTCTACACCGGTTCGTTATTATTAAATACATCATTCAATCATTCATCGAAAATTTCTAATAATTTTTTTATAAATAACATATCATATCTCATCAATAAAATTAACTACAATGTATTCAAGTTTCAAATCATAAATTAAAACAAGAATTATATTAGTATACTGTCATAATAATGTTAAGAACAATACTGTAAATTATCATAGTAGATGTAAGAACAAATAAGTGATAATATTAAGACTATATATGCCATACATAACAAGTAAATTATACTATCATAAACGGTTAAACATGTCTACAATGAGTTAAGTCCGGTTCATGTTCGAATCATGTCAACCCGTTTAAAGTATACGGGTTAATCATTGACATGAACCCGAAATGATTTTTTTCGTGTTTAAGCGTGTTGACCATTTTTAACCAATTAACTTGTTTAATTTTGTGTTCAACCTATTAATTTTGTATTCGGTTTGTGTCGTGTCGAAAATTGATTGTCCTAATAAAAAGTGTATGCATATTATAATCAAATTTCTTTTAACCATATTACGTAGTCCACTATTTAGTACAGGACAAAGGAGTTTATGACTAATGTTATTGGGATCTACAAAATGAATCTAATTTGTCGACATAATAATATGACAGTGACATAGTCCAATATTTTTGTGAATATAACTCCTAAAATTCTTAAGAATCCATCACGTGATATATCATTATGTTAATAAATTAAATTAATTTTTTAAATTTCTATAGCATTATTCGGGTTATATTCCACTGCCCCATTTTATTTCACTATACAGTCTCTTCGTTTAAGTACTAAAGCATAAAATAATGCACTAAAGAGATCACGTAGGAACCCTTTTCCACACACAGTATATCATTCCACTCATTTCTACGTGAATGACTCCTCCCATTAATTCCATAACTCACCTATTTTTTTTTTCTTCTTAGAATTCTTATCTTGCACGCTTTTGTCCTGAAGCGTGATTAGGACTGATAATCGAATTAAATTACTCAAGTTCGGCTTGTTTTGAGTGTAGTTTGGGTTCAATTTATTTTCTAAATGAAACGAACTTGAATAAATTTTCACAATTTATTTAAAAAAATTATAATTTATAATTTTTTAAGCTCGTTTTAGGATCCCGTGACCCGCTCTTGAAATTGTGTACCACTTCTTTTTTTTATCTTTTCTATAAAAACCCTGACACACTCTTGAAAACTATGTACAACCTATTCTCTTCAAAATTGTCTCGACTGTATTAAAATTGGACGATGAACATAAATTTCACTGTCCAAAATGAAAGTGAAACTTATATTTCGCTATTTGAAATAGATTGTAAAACCATCGAAAACAAATAATTTACACATATTTCATTGCCTATCAATTATCATTGGATTTTGAAACCATCGCAACCCAATAATTCAATCATGACCTAAAAACATAACAGAATACACTAAAATTGCGTAATTTTACAATCCCAAAATATGTATTTCACTGAACCATCTATGCCTCCTCCAAACTTTAGGGCAACATCTAAGATAAAACCTTACTGTCCTCCCCCCTAAATTAACTAACGGTCACACTGCCATCCATCCAATCCATGACTTCACTACACATAAGCCCTCCAGTGACGCTAAAACAATAATAGCCATCGCTATGTCACTCATGATTGAAGGCTTGCCTATGATACCTTCTCTTGAGTTCATCTTCGTAAGCGAATATTTTTTCAGAGCAAATGAGATTCTTGGTGGGGGTGGGTGTGTAAGCTTTAGAGATTAAAATCCGTGAAGAAATTGAGATTGATAAGGATGTGGGCTTGATTGGAGAGAGTCATTACCATTGGACAAAACGTGCTCGTTCACTAGTGTGATGGCAATTACATGGCGTATAAGATGAATGTGACTCCGACAATATATTTGTCTCGTATGTTCATATCCGAAACATGTCTTGAATAATCATCTCAAAAGTGTACACAAAATAATGGATTGATTTCTTGGTGAATAAGCATTTTTGTTGACATACGAATATTTTAGCAATAGCCAAACATGCGTGCTCGATAGTACAATATTTTGTACTATGTTGTCAACTAAATTGTATCTCTCTCCAAAAAGCACAAGCATATGGGACCATTATAAATCATATCAGTAACTGTAAGTCTTTTACCCCATGGCATTATCCCATGACAGCTGCAGCTAACTTTCTCTTGTCTGTTCTCATCAACGTTATGCTACCACAGAATACCTACCATTTGTCAGTTAAACTTTATAAAATTTTCTCATATGCTTTAGTGCTAATTACGAACAAAGTACACTCTGTGTGTGTGTGTGAGAGAGAGAGAGAGAGAGATAGGAGGAAGAAGAAGAAGAAGGAGAAATGGATGCGAAAACTCATATTCTAGTTATCCCTTTCCCCATTCAAGGCCACATAAATCCAATGTTGCAGTTCTCTAAGCGCTTGGCTTCCAAAGGTACTAGGGCCACTCTTGTCACCACCACCACCATTAGCAAATCCATGCAAGCCCTACCCAACTTAGTAGAGATCGAATCAGTTAATGACGGCTTCAATGAAAACGAGAAACCCGAGACCGTCAACGCCTTCATCGAGAATTTCCGAGTGGTCATTTCAGAAAGTTTGGCAGCTATCATCAACAAACATAGGACTTCAGGTTACCCTGTCAAAGTCCTTGTGTACGATTCAATGGCCCCATGGGCTTTGGACTTAGCCCATCAGCTTGGCCTACGTGCAGCCGCGTTCTTCACACAATCTTGCAGTGTAGATGCCATCTACTACCATATGCAACAGGGAACATTGAAGATTCCTAATCCTAAGGAAGAGTGTTCAGGTTCAATGCTGGTGTCGATTCCTTCATTGCCACTGTTGGCAGTCAATGATCTACCTGACGTGCACTTATACCCGTTATTATTGAGCGTCAATATCAGCCAATTCTCAAATTTTCAGAAAGCTGATTGGCTCTTGTTCAATACGTTTGACAAGCTGGAAGAGAAGGTACCGTTCTCATTACATATGTTCAACCGACTGACACTGCAAAACTAGAACTTGATAGGGTTATAATACCCACAAATTGAACATGAACTTAAGCTGACAACATCATTCTTGATTTAGTTGTGAAACCTACTTGAGATTATTCTCGATTTAATAGAGAAATTTACTGTTTGAAATAACGTAAAATACTTTTAGGTTATTGCATGTTACCTTTTGGATCTAATCATACTACCCTGTTAGACTACAAACTTATCAAAAAGTGGTAAATGATAGCTATAGAGTTGCATTTATAAAATATGGAATATTGTTAGTTGGAAGAGAAGTTCTGAATTTTATTGACACAGATCGAAAAGTGAGGGAACAAGTTTTCCTAGGCCCAAAATGGCTCCACCACTGTTTATAGTTATGCTTTCACCCAAAAAAAAGGAAAATTTGGAGGCATGTCCCTTATATAGACTTATTTAGAGATAAGTTCGGTAAGAAAATTTATTTGGTTTTAAGTCCACTTTTTATCAAGTTTACTATTGTACCCCTACCTTTTGGAAAAACAATAACTGACGTCTGACTTACCGTCTCCTTCACATATGTTAAATTATTGAGGTATATATGAAAACTCTTGATTGAGTTATATATGAAAGTTATATATTCTTATAATTATATATGAAAACTTGATGTACAAATAAATCGTTGATCTATTAAGTAAAAATTAGATTACAAAATTTCCTTAACATTAATGTTACTATAGTGACACGAATGTTCTATAGTGACACAAATGAGATTGTTTTCCTTAAAATACTTAATACCTAAAATAAATTCAAATAGTAACACAATCTCAATCCCAATTTTCACTTAAATTACCAATTGCGAACCTTTAGACGTATATTATGTAACATATACATTTAATTTTCACAGTAACATCAAATGTTTGTGCTCAATAACACATCGACTTTTACAAAATACAAGGCAATAAGGTTTTCGCAATAACTTTAATTTTCGAAAGATTATAGTGAAAATACGATCCACAAATTAAAAATTTACAAAATTTCTAATAGTAACACACCATTGACAGTTGAATTAGAAAACAAAACACCAATCAAGAACATCAAGACATCAAAATTCTGAAATCCATTTTTCAGTTATCACACAGTAACATGATCTATTTTACAGATACACAACTAAATTATTTCACAGATACACAACAAAATCAAATTATATAACACTTTATTTTAGTTATAATGAATCTCAATTTTTAAATTAGGAATGCAAAAAATAAAAAACAATGAACAGTTTGAACTATATATTATGTCGAAGTTTTTTAAAACCCTACAATGAATATCAACTTTCATGTAAAAATACATATCTTAACTCTACTTTTAAATCCCAAAGTTGTGAAGATGTTTTGAATGCAAATGATCAACTGTAACTTTGTCAATGGATTCCACAGTAAACTTGAAGAGTAAAATCGAAATTGGGGTTGAGTTTGTGTTACTATTTGAAATGGTGGAATTCTTCATTTTGGGTATTGAGTATTTTAAAGAAAACAATCTCATTCGTGTCACTATAGTAACACTAATGTTAAGGAAATTTTGAATTGTTAAAGAAATTTTGCGATCTGATTTTGACTTAATAGATCAACGATTTATTCATACATTAAGCTACCATATATAACTATCACAATATATAACTTATATATAAAACTTTCGTTAATTATCATAATATTTAATAAACGGTTTCCATATATAACTCAATCAAGGATTTTCATATATAGCCACATGTGACTTTCCATAACTAGATAAAATTAACACCGTTAGAGATAATTTTGTGATTTTAAAAATAAGTGAACTTAAGTACTTACATATAAGTTTAAACATGGACTTACCCCTAAATAAGTTTCCTTTCAATGCTCAAGTCATTATAAGTCCATTTAGGGGGACTCACCTTCAATTTTAAAAATGTGATAATTGAGGGTGAGTCCCCCTAAATGGACTTATAATGACTCGAGTCTTGGAAGGAAACTTATTTGGACGTAAGTCAATGTTTAAACTTATATGTAGGTACTTAAGTCCACTTATTTTTTAAATCTCAAAATTACCCCTAACGGTGTTTGTGTTGTCCAATTATGAAAAATCACATTTGTTATATCATTGAGATATATATGGAAACCCTTGATTAAGTTATATATGAAAACCTTTTATTAATTATTATGATAATTAACAGAAGTTTTATTTGGAAGTTATATATTCTGATAGTTATATATAAAAGTTTAATGTAGGAATAAATCGTTGGTCTATTAAGTCAAAATCAAATCACAAAATTTTATTAACATTAGTGTTACTATAGTGACACAAATGTGATTGTTTTCCTTAAAATAC
Source organism: Ilex asprella (assembly GCA_023539305.1). Taxonomy (NCBI): domain Eukaryota; kingdom Viridiplantae; phylum Streptophyta; class Magnoliopsida; order Aquifoliales; family Aquifoliaceae; genus Ilex; species Ilex asprella. The sequence continues at coordinate 11,059,800 of CM042201.1, forward strand.
TCAATACCAAAAATGAAGAATTTCACCATTTCAAATAGTAACACAAACCTAACTGCAATTTTGATTTTACTCTTCAAGTTTATTGTGAAATCTATTGACAAAGTTACAGTTGATTTTTTTGCATTCCTAATTTAAAAATTGAGATTCATTATTACTAAATTAAAGTGTTATATAATTCGATTTTGTTGTTTTATTTGTTGTGCAAGACATTCGAAATAATTTAATTGTGTGTCTGTGAAATAGATCGTGTTACTGTGTGATAACTGAAAAATGGATTTCAGAATTTTGATGTCTTGATGTTCTTGATTGATGTTGAGTGTCTTAATTCAACTGTTAATGGTGTGTTACAACTAAAAATTTTGTAAATTTTTAATTTTTGGATCATATTTTCACTATAATTTTTTAAAAATTGATGTTACTGTAAAAACCATATTGTCTTGTATTTTGTAAAAGTTGATGTGTTACTGAGCATAAACATTTGATGTTATTGTGAAAATTAAATGTGTATGCTACATAATATATGTCTAAATGTTTGCAATTGGTAGTTTAAGTGAAAATTGAGGTTGAGTTTGTATTACTATTTGAAATGGTGGAATTCTTCCTTTTGGGTATTGAGTATTTTAAGAAAAACAATCTCATTCGTATCGCTATAGTAAAATTATTGTCAATATAGTAACACTAATGTTAAGGAAATTTTGATTTGTTAAGGAAATTTTGTGATTTAATTTTGACTTAACAGACTAACGATTTATTCGCACATCAAACTTCCATATATAACTGTCAGAATATATAACTTCCATATAAAACTTCTGTTAATTATCATAATATTTAATAAACGATTTTCATATATAACTCAATCAAGAGTTTCAATATATACTTCAATGATCTAACTTATGTGAAGGAGACGATAAGTTAGACGGCGGTTATTGTTTTTCCAAAGGGTAGGGGTACAATAATAAGTTTCTTTGCTGAACTTGTCTCTAAATACGTCCATATATGGGGATCGACCTCTAAATTTTCCTTTAAAAATTATGTTGCCCTTCGTGATAGGCCAAGGGTGATCTTCTTTCGTTGGGATTGGCCAGGTTTTGACACTAGGGCCCTTGGGCTTCCAAGATCTAAGTTCTAAGATCCATGAAATCCAAAAGGCATGTGAGAATTATGTGACTTGATGTAAACGGATATTTGGTCGTGAGTATATTTTTTAGAACTTATTTGATTTTAAATAGCACAATCAGACTTATATTCCATTAAGTTATATTTTTCATCAAATAATTGTTATTAAGTACACATTTTTTTTATTACCTAATTACTCATACCATAAATATTGCATATCATTGTTAGTTTCAATGTTTTTAAATATAAAAATTCTTAACTTGGGAATTGTGCTAGTATTAAAATTATTTTTCTATCATATCTATATATTTATCTATATACATATAGTAATATTAAACAATAACATGTTTAACAAAAAAATAATAATATTAAACAATAACATGATCAACAAAAAAAATAGTAACATGCTCAATAAAAAACTTAATTAAAAATTTAATCATTGCGATAGAGTGACACCATATGTGAGTTCTTAAAACTATTTTTTTTGCCCACAACAAAATAAATACTCACTATATGGTGTCACTCTATTATAAATGATTTAAAATTTTAATTAATTTTTTTTGTTGAGTATGTCACTATATATGTATGATAGAAAAATAATTATAATGCTAGCACAATTCCCAAGTTAGGAGTTTTTAATACTAATACAATTCCCAATTTAAGAGTTGTTAGTTTTTTCAAACAATTCTGATTAAGTATAACTATTGAGGATATTTTCGACAATGGAGATCAAAATGGACTTATCCCCAAACACAATTTGTCAGTGTATTTAAATCCAAATAAGTCTACATAAAAAGACCGACCACCAAAGGACCCTTATGTAAATTATTCGTGTAATGTTGAAGTGTAGGGTGGGTAGAACTTTTTTTTTAAATTTTTTTTTGAACAAAGTAGGATGTGTAGAACTTGATGGACGTTAGACACAAATCCATTTTTGAAAAAATATATACATGTAGGATGTTTCAGAAATTTGGGATGGTGGCTGTTTTGAACGTTCACAGATATGCTGGGCCTTGGTGGATCAAACTTGATCTAATCCCCCTCGCCTACCATAGAAACCTAAATATCTAATTTAAAGTTGTTGATTTAATTATGTGGTGCTTAAGAAAATACAATATTATTATTATAACTATAATTGTTAGATTTCTTTATTGAAACAATATCACATAACACATTCTTAATTCAGAAATTTTGACTATATTATAATGTGCAACATTAATGTTTATCGTATAGATAGGTATTACAAAATAAGATTGATTTTACAACTGCATTTAGTGAATTTAAATTATTTATTAATATAATTTGCTGACATAATGACGTGACTTCATAGGAATCATTGAATCAATATCAAGTTCTAATGTTTGATGGAACTTACAGTCAATTCAAAGGTCACAATGAATTAAGTTAACAAATTATATCAATAAATTATGTCTCAATAACATTACTCTATATTAAATCTATCCTCCTTTTCTTTTATTCAACATTTAATCATGCTACCAAGTGAAATAGGTAGTGAAGTGGATGGCAAGTCAATGGCCAATCCAGACCATAGGACCAACTATTCCATCAATGTACTTGGACAAACGATTGCAAGATGACAAAGACTATGGCCTCAGTCTGTTCAAGCCAAATGCCGAAGCCTGCATCAAGTGGTTAGACGCCAAGAAAATTGGCTCGGTTGTTTATGTATCGTTTGGGAGTTTAGCCACCCTTGATGAACATCAAATGGAGGAAGTGGCTAGCGGTCTAATGAAGAGCGACTGCTACTTCTTGTGGGTAGTCAGAGCTTCCGAAGAGAGCAAGCTTCCGAGCAATTTTATCGGCCAAATGTCGGAAAAAGTTCTTGTTGTGAATTGGTGTCCTCAGCTCGAAGTTTTGGCTCACAAGTCAGTGGGGTGTTTCATGACTCATTGTGGGTGGAACTCGACACTAGAGGCATTGAGCTTGGGAGTGCCGTTGGTGGCAATGCCACAGTGGACAGATCAAACAACTAACGCTAAGTGTATCGTAGAATTGTGGCAAGTAGGGGTTCGAGCCAAGGTTGATGAAAAGGGACTTGTTACGAGGGAAGAAATTGAGAATTGTGTGAAACAAGTGATGGAAGGAGAAACTGGTAAGGAGCTTAAAAGGAATGCAGTCAAGTGGAAGGAATTGGCCAAAGAGGCAATGGATGAAGGTGGAAGTTCTGATAAGAACATTGACGAATTTGTTTCTCAACTTGGTTACACCTAATGTGCATGTATAATAGAACAGGGGTGGGGCAATCCTAATCCCATCCCTGAGTAATGCAGTCCTGTACCTCAGACATAAGGTTTGTTCGTCTGGAGTATTTGTTTTCCTTGTCTATGTTTTCTTTTCTTTTTATGGTTGCTGGCAGTTTACCATGGGTCAATAGTTCTTCCACTCTTCTTCTTCCTTTTTAATCAATGGTACCGTACCGGTCAGGGGCGAAAGAAGAATGATTTGTAAAGAAAGTGTTGGCTGTATCTATTAATGGCACTACAAGAAATTTGCCTTTTAGCCGCAAAAATTATTGTGGCTAAATGTATAAAAATTGTTACTAAATACTTTAGTGACAATATTTTTATTGCCACTAGGCTGCGGCAATATGTGTGTGGCTAAATCATTTAGCTATGACATTTAATTGTTGCTACTAAAAGTAAATTTTTTAGCCACATCATGAAAAATGCCACTAAGTGTGAAATTTTTAGCCGCCATAATTATTGTAACAAGGAAACTAAATTTTGCCACTAAAATATAATATATCACCCCTAAAAATCTGATTAAAACCTCACTTTTAGTGACAACAATTGATTGCGACTAAAAGTATACATTTTACCCACAATTAAAATCACCACTAAAACTTGAAACATGATTTAGCCAATTGATTGCGACTAAAAGTACCAAGAGCTTGCTGTCAATCAGTAGCCTCTCCAGAGACCGAAGACACGTGGCAAGACCAGTGCAGTAAGTGCCTTTGATGCCGAGGACATGTGGCTACCTCTATGCGGGGGCGTCCTTAGAGCTGAGGACATGCGCCTATCATGGGACAGGGGGCACCTCGGCGCCGAGTACACAAGTTAGGCAGAGTAACGGGGTGCCTTCAGAGTTGTCGACTCGTGCCTTCATCCGAGACATGCCTTCGATGTCGAGGACACGTGTTGGCGATCTACTCCTTTCGCAGAAGTGTTTCATCACTCCTCCATCTTTCTTTCTTGGAAATCTTCGAGAAGCACTGAAGAAAACACAGTCCACAGTTTCCAAGGCAACCCAGAAAAACAATGAGCAGATAATGAGCCATGATTCCTCCATTATCTTTCCATGTTTTAGGTCATGGCAACAGAAATATGGTATAGTTTCTTAATCCATAAATGCTTAATTACATGTGTACAAACATTTTTTTCTATATCTAGGTGTTAATGGGATGAACAATGCTATTGAGACTTAATTTACTTACTTAATTCACTATGATATTTGGATTGACTGTGAGCTCCATTAAACATTAGAACTTGGTGTTGATCCAATGGTTCCCCTGAAATCACACCATTATGTCAACAAATTAGGTCAAAATTTTAGATTCAAATAAGATTGCACTAATGAGATAGCCCTTTTGTGTGAATACTGTAAAGTTTTAGATATGTACAAACGTAGTTCCAAAAATCAGTCATTAAGGTGTGTCACAGCTAGTACAGTAATGTAATGGAGGTCTCCAATTAAATTAGGGACGCTCAAGGCAATTTGAGGAATAAAACAACAATTTTAAATGAGGTTTTTTTTTTCTTTTTAGTATAAAAAAATTATTTAAAATTAATTCGTTTCGTTTTTTGAGTTACCAAAGTGTTAATTAAAATTTTATATTCAAATTTTGCTACCGTAGTTTTTCCAATTGATAGTATCGCTATTCTAGTGAATCTTTCTTGTTATATAGTCAATCTGAAGTAAGATTTTATCAACTTTAATATTGAAAACCATTTTTTTTGTAGAAGCAACTATTATAGGAATTTTAATAATATTATTTAAGTAATGCATGCATTTTAAAAAGAATCTAGCACTTTATATAATTTAGTATCTCAATTGAAGTATTTTCTTTTATTTGTAAAATTTCTTTTAGAACATTTAGTTTTGAAAATAAATCGGAAACATTTGATATCAAGACCATAACTTCTTAAACTATCATTGTTTAATAATTTTAATTTTTTTAGTTAAACAAAAAATTACATATATTTTAGTATATTTGAAATTGTGTGTGTGTGTGAGAGAGAGAGAGAGAGAGAGAGAGAGAGAGAGAATGGTGGGGTAGATTGTGAGTTACCTTGAGTAGATTTTTTTTGTACAAATAGTTATTTATTTTTTATAAAAAAAAAGTTTTATTTTTAAATTTTATAAGTTGGATTATAGATTCAAATTATTGAAATTAAACTTTTTTGATTGGGCTTAAATTTTTATGGAACCTTTTTGTAGGGCTTAAAATTCTTTGGGATTTAAATTTTTAATATGTACTAACTATGTATCTAAAGTTATAGTATCTTTTAAAAACACAGAGCTTAAATGGCTAAGCTATATTTATCTTATTATTGGATCGATAGCTTTGATACCATGAAAAAACAAGGAGCAAGGAAAGAGTAGCATTGTAGTAGAATAATGAAGATAGCAAAAAAAAGTTTTTCTCATTGATTGTGTATTCTCACGTCTATGCTTGTACATATGTACAGTAGGTGGACACTCAATCCCATGAATCATGGGATTTGTACCAAGAGTTTTGCTATGCAAATAAGGTGATTGCTAAAAATTCAAACTAAATTAAATTCGAGGAATAGAAAGTTCAAATTTCCAGAAATAATTAAAGAGGGATTTTAGCAAACGTGCTGCATGTGTTGATCTCCTAAGAGCTCAAGAGAAAGAAGTCGAAAAACTATCCCTCAATAAATCTGGTAGTCTTGGGGATATAAGTCTCCTTCCCTCCCAAGGGTAGGTTCTTACGCCTTACTCACCCTTTCTCTATTGGAAGCACCACTTCCTGTTTGAATTACATGTATTAAGCTTACTGTCAGCGTTCATCTTAGACCAGGATCGAATGAGTGATCAATGAATGACAGATATACTAATCACTTAAATAAAGAAATATATTTTTAATGGCATTGATAATGAAGTTATTATGCTTTGTTTTCAAAGTATAAAAACTCACCGTGGTCAATTTTAAATGGATATAATTAGCCTTATTTTATGTGAAGAGTTATTGTGAAACCCTTTTTTGTTGTTGCTTTTTTTTTTGTTCGCATAGGTTATGTGTAATGGTTTTTTGACCTTTTGTGTATCTAATGAATTTTTTTCTAACAACTATGTGTTAAAAATACAAATGTCACACTTTTTTTTATTTATTAGAGAAAAATATTAAATCGTGCAGTTAGAGTATGCCCATTTAAAAAAAAAAAAGAAATTAGCTCCGCTACTAGAAGGCCATTGCCTTGATAGAGTGGTGAACTATATGGGTATGTTGATATTGATAAATCGAAAGATTGGTTTCTGAGTGTCCATTTTTACCATGTTCACAAGTCCAATTTTCATGTTTTCCATGGGCAACCTACAAAATTTGTATATTAATGATCCTAAAGCATTGAAGGAAATTAGCACATGCACATCCCCAGACTTCGGGTGGCCATTCTTTCAACAGAAGATTCTAGAACCTTTTCTAGGCCAAGACATTGTCAATTCTAGTGGTGCAATATGGGCCTATCAAAGAAAAATCATAGCTCCTGTACATGAACAAGATCAAGGTACAATTTCTACATGAAACTCATAGTTGTCAATTGAAATGGGTTGTTGATCTGTAATTGGATGCTTGTATGGTTGGTGGCTATTTGTGACATGTGTTGTTGGGTTGTTGTTCTGTAATTAGATGTTTGTATGGTTGGTGGATGTTTGTCGCAAGTGTTGGATTGTTATTACTGTATGAATGGAATAAAATATGCAACATGTGTTTATGAAATATTTTTGGGGTCATACTTATAGGGGAAATTCTGTCAAATTTTTTATGCAATGCCTTGTAACAACAATTGACATTCTTATATTGCAGATGATATGACAACCTTTCACTATGGATGTGCTGGACAGCCTACCAGATTATTGTTTGCGGGGTCGGGAAATATGGACTACACAGACACCGCTAATTTGTTTTGATATGATAGAGTGACATTTTGACGATCGTATTCTCCGACAGTTTGGGTGCAGACAACCGATACTAGAGGCATGCCACAAATAGGCATAGTAGACCTAGTTATGAATGGAACACTGCACATCAACGCTACATCAGCATATGGGAGCAATGATGAGATAATATTGTTCATAGGAAGCCTACCCTCGTCACGATGGATGTCACTGATCCATACATGGAGTGGTATCGATACATTATGTATATTTATTGGACCACCCATGCCGCGACCTGATGTCGGTTTTCTGCCAGTTGGCAGTATCATCCAGTTATTGGTATGTCTTGCTTAAATTTTAGTTAAAATATGTTACAAAAATATTGTTGTAATTCATTAATTTATGGTGACGCAGGAACATATGTGACGCCCAAAAATTGGGTGTCCTTTATCAACTGTTGATCAACCATCAACCCACATAAATATCCGCGAATGTCGCATAAGCGGACACCACGTCAATAACATCCTCTTAGCCAGGATCATAACCCACAAGTGTAACTCGTGTTTGTTTTTCCATTTGAACCGATCAAAGTTGAATATATCATGATTTGTACTCCATTATAGTCCATTTGTATCATTTGAGGGAAGGAACACATAGCCTGAAAGCATAGCGAGGCAGTTTTTAAATTTGAAAATTTTGGAAAGCGTACCGGTACGCAGTACCGGTATGGTTTGCCTATTGGAAAAGTTGTACCGGTATGGTTTGCCTTTTGGACAAGGTTGTACTAGTACTCAGTACCGATACTCTCTGTCTAGATTTGCCTGTTTGTACAAATATTTTTCCGTATAGGGTGAGTTACGCTCAATAGAATATCCCTTACAGAGACTACTTCCGAAAGAACATATGATTACATGCTGGAATATCACCAGACCATACCATGAAATGAGATGAGATTCACTCATGCACCTTAACCCGAACCCCACTGGCTCCCATGACATAATGAAATGCCAATATGTAATAAATTTATCGTTGATGAAGTACATCCAATGCTAGTTTGAAATAAAAGTCATATGTTTATAAAACCAAGCATTGTTGGATATTGCACATCAAAAGAGTATTTTTATAAAACAAAATTTTGCCTCTTTGTTGGGCAACGAATTTTGAAATCGCACCGCCGGCTCCGTACGCCATTACACTTTTTTGGACTTACACCGACGGAAGTGTATAAACTAGTAGTCGGGTCTTGCACCCGAGTGAGAGTCTAGCCCTTCTTGTTTTATCCGACACAAATTTTTCATGCAACCATGCGACTCAATGGGATCTTAATCCAACCTTCCCGAGTCCACACATCAATCACTAAGTATGATGTTTGATCAACCATGCACACACACCCACACTCATGCCTAGTGCTCATGAATGTGATGTCTCCGTGCAAATGCAATGTAATACACAATTGCAACATTATTCCCATGCTCCACATATAATGAATGTTATATGAACCATATCCATCACAATTCAACATATATCATGACAAGCTATATCATATGCATATAATCACCAAATTTTATCAAGATGCCAACATATTAACAACATATATTAACACATTCTTTTAACTACAACATGCTCAAGTATGTCATAACACACTTAATTCTCACATAGGCATTTAACAACACATTAAAAGCACAAATCATGTGATCACACAATATTGCCCACATAACATCAAGTGTCAAGAAATTACACAAGTACTTTCACACATCAAATTCATACTAGAATTTGGTGTGAGTCATTTCTATACCCATTTCTTCATTTCCATAACCATAGACAAGTTATAGGTCATTTTATACACCTAGCCCTTTTTCCTATGGACACCATAGGGTAGGAATAAACCAAATTAGGAAAGAACCCTACCACTTGAAGTGTGAGATAAATGATAGAACCTTCAAGAATACCAACACAACTCTAACTCTTGATTTCCCAAAAATATCCTCTTTAAATCTTCGGTGAAATCTTTTGTTCTTGGTGTGGTTGTGTAGCCCTCGTCAGGTGATCGACTTTGATTGTTGGCTCGACGAATTCCGACCAACGGAACCCCATGAATCGTAGAGAAAAGCCTTGAATTTCTCTATTTTCTCTCTCTCTTTCTCTCCAACGTTGAAAACCAACAACAAGCAGAGATATTTTTGTCAAAATATCAGAAATTTTCCAATATTTATAATTTCAAGGCTTGACTCACGTCATACCACACACCCCCCATTTGTTCGGGTCCGTTGTCGCCTCGAAACGATTAATTTCATCTCGGTTTGAGTTCAAATTGATTTTATTTGAACTTTCTTTCAATTATAAAGAAATTTATAATTTTAATTTTTTGGGACGTTTGTGAGGTCAACTGATCCCCTGTTGTCTCGTAAAACGTGATAAATTCAATTATCTCGAAATTCAAAGAAAATTTGCTGGGCAACTCGATTTTGCAATACAAATCCAACCGCGAAGTACGTTGCATCATCCGAGCTCTAAAAAAATATGTATTTTAAATTCGCATTATAATGATAAATTATCATTTTGCCCATTTTCAGAAAAAGTTTAAATTTTTATGGGTTTTACAATAGACACTGACATTGATATATCATACAACAAGTGATATTGTTGGTGGCCAGCCTGATTTGAGGACTTGTTTGGAGGCTAATAGTCGAATCGGGGCATGTTAATTACAATTATTTGTCATCTATTTATGAGCATCGTCGACTTATGCAAGCACCGTCGACTAGTTAATGCACCGCTAGACATTCAATAGCCATCAGTTGCAGCATCAGTGCCTACACGACAGCGAGTTGTACGTATTCCACAACGGCCTCTTGCACGCTTAGGTGAACAAACATCCTCATTGGTTGTGGATACTGCGTCGACATCATCACATGTAGGCCCATCAACTTCATATATTCCATATATAGATCGCAAGAGCATGTCCACCTACACCGTATGTCCCCATTGCTAATTATTGCAGTCCACCACCTGTCGTTGACCATGCCACTACACCACTGATTGACCCTCTTACATAGCCTCCTACAGTGATATCATGGGGTCTACCACTGACCTCACCACATGTGGAAACATCGCTGTCACCATGCATACCTTCACAAGAGTTGGTGGTTACAAGAGATGTGTTGCATGTACAGGACCTCACAGCTGCATCACTTTCCGATCTGGCTTGTATTCCACAGATTGTCCTATCGCTGCCCCATTGACGTACTTCTCCTATCCTATACAAGGATTCTTTTGATGATGCTGAGGTTCCTATTGAGGGAGTGATACAAGAGTCATCACTTTCACACAAAGGACATGGAGTCAGTCGTCCTAGCCACCATGTACATGATTCTGTACATGGTAGAGTGACTCAAGAGATTCTGGCTCCTCTTAATGGATTGCGACCCAAACGACAGAGGAGACCACCACCTTGTAGTACGCAGTCCAATTTTTTTATTATGTTGTATATAAATTGTGTTAATTAGTGTTGTATAGACAAAGTCTTTTGGTTCATAGTTTGATATAGTGTAATTCCATTACTGCTTCTCATAGAAACATAATAAAGAAACACTAACTGGAGGAATACACCATATTTCATAGAAATATAATAAAGAAACATATTAAAAACACAAATACATTAATAATGTCTAAATGTTATAACAAAAGAGTTGCATAACACTTTTTCATGGGTCTTCATCTTCGTCAGACATCTCCATATCAGAAATACATCCTGCTTCCCCACTCAATTAGAAACTTAAAATTGCTTCTTGTATCCTCCATTTTGCTGGACAGTCTCTTGCGATGCGACGAAGGTTGTACTAATTGTAACGGATTACCATTCGATTATTCTTAGTTCAAATACGAAATAATGCTCGCTCTAATTTCTTAGGAGTGATAATAGGCATATCAATGACAACTTGTTGATACCTTCTTATGTTACAAGAACATAAATCTAAGGTTAGATTTTCTCTTTTTGATAGTGTTTCTAGTCATTTGTGAATAGCGTAAGCCCTGATTCATTGGATAAAAGAATTGATCATCTAATGTCCAATGATAACCTAGAGTTTCAAACACCGTTCGTGGACTAAAATTTATGGTTAGAGATGCAATGTGTGTGTTTTGAACATTACACATGCGTTGAAACTTATAGGTATTATGGATGTTAGTAAGCTAGTCTATAGCCTCAAAAAATGACATTGAACTAGGGTGTAGTCACAATGAATGATAGTGAACCAGTGTGCAGTCACAATGAATTAATGACGTTGATGCGGCTGTCATGTTGTACATGTTGTTTGTTCTGTAGCCCACATGAATGAAGTGCATCAACACTCTTTGAAATAAAGACAAACCAATAAATTAACAACACACTGCATCGCACTTCAATACACCGGTGTGTAGTCACAATTAAACTCCTATGACTACACACTAGTTCAATGTCAAAAAATAAGATATTAATGAATGTTTCATAGACGTGAATCAGTGTGAACCAAGGTCTACTACCTTCAATGAATGACATGTCTCAGTGTGTAGTCACACTGACAGATACAAGTGGGTAGTCACATTGATAGGTAACTGTGTGTAGTCGCACTGACTGACATTGAACTAGGGTGCAATCACAATGACTGACATTGAACCAGAGTGTTGTCGTAATAACTGACATTGAACCAGTGTATAGTCACAATGAATGACATTGACACAACTGTCATGTTGTACCTATTTCTTGTTCAACAACCCATGTGAATAAAGTGCATCAATACTGTTAAAAATAAAGACAAACCAATAAGTTGATAACACTACATTGCACTTCAATGCCCCAGTGTGTCGTCACAATCTAACTCCTTTGACTACATACTAGTTCCATGCCCAAAAGTAAGATATTGTTGAATGTTTCATAGACGTGAATCAGGGTCTACTATCTTCAATGAATGACATGTCTCAGTGTGTAGTCACACTGACAGGTAACAATGTGTAATCACACTGACTGATAGTGAACCAGTGTGCAGACATAATGAATGACATTGACTCAATTGTCATGTTGTACCGATTTCTTGTTTAGTAGCCCATGTGGATGAAGTGCATCAACATTGTTTGAAATAAAGACAAACCAATAAATTGAAAGCACACTATATTGCACTTCAATGCACCGATGTGTAGTCATAATAAAAATGCTGCTTGGAACACAATGAAACCACTATAATAACACAATAATTGGTAGTTCATATCTCATGTATTGCACATTATGTCTACATCAAGACCATCTACCATTGATAACATTTGTAGACCTCAACGAGTGTGGTTGTTATAAGAGCGAAATGATGATTACAAGAGTGAGAGATTTTTTGATCCAAAAGAGTATTATATCGAACTCCGACGAGAGTGGACTTGTCGTGCTAATGTATCACACTCATTATGCACAAATCTAAGAGAATTTGGTATACCGGTGCCACATAGATTTTCATTTACCATGCCACGAAGGAATAAAGTGGACTGTGAAGTAGCAGTTAAAAGTGTACGAAAGGAGAATTATAGGATGATGGTGTGTAAGTGTCGATATTATATGCTCCAATTAGTAACTGACATGGTGACCATTGCATTTGAAAAGGAGTTGACAACTATTGAGCGATCTACTATATTGTCTAATGAACAATACCTTTCAAATGAGTATGTGTCTGATGATGTCATAGTTTTATTAGTCTATTCAGTTTTTTGTCGTATCACAACTTTTTCATTGTCAAATCATATCTCAACTATGCAGTGTGTTGTCATTTCAATGTTTTAAATTGCTAAATCGAGCCTATAAATACTAGCATTCTTAATTGTGTAATGGATACGAAACAAAATGTTTAGACGAACATCAAATACACAACAAAGCGATACCAATGAAGTTTCGTCTTCATGCAATGAACAAAATATTTCATCCACGACCAACAAACGAATGCTCAACATACAAATCAAGATTGCTGAACAGAGTTCTTTCTATTGGATCATATACAAATTCCAGTGGTGTAACGTGGTATGGATGAAAGTGTGAGTTCCGCAATGCGCTCATCGACCATTATCACTCATTCGATCAAGTTGAACATTTAATTATTGGGCCTACAACTGACTATCCACCTCTAAGTGCTCATATCGAATCCACACTAGATGACTACAATTATATGACAAACGTTGTGAAATTGAAGTATTTTTTCAATGGCATGAACTTGCAATACCGAAAGCACATTCAACTGATATTTACGATCCAAAAAATTCAAACAATTATGACGATAAAATATCAATCCTTGAACGTGAAAATGATTAAATGCAGCGTCGACTTGATCGTTTACATGCAATCGAGTATGCAAAAACAGAACATTTTGATCATGAATTTGCTAAAATTGAAATTTTAGAGTATCTGTTACTTGTTTTCGATCCTGAACTTTTTGATTTCTCTGATTTGGACGATGATGCATCAGACACTTTTATCCCATCAAGTTTATGTGTACTCGGTAATCCTCTATGTTGTTTTGAACATCAACCACATTATTGACACACTTTTACCCCATCCATTGCATTGGAAAGTATTATGAAATAAATGCTCAATTTTTTGGTCAAGAATAAATTAGATTTTTACATCGCTTTGTCTTAATAAACATTATTGTTGACATTAATCGCAACATCTTATGTTTGAATGTTAAACTAATATTAATTAAATGTATACGTTTCAATGTTTTAATCTTGAAATGATCAAAATATATTTATTTTGAATATAATTAAATATTCAATAAATAAATTAAACATTCAAAAAAATAAGAACGCGATAAGGAAAAATAAAAACAAAGAGATGAATATATAGGTAGCAAATGAGCATAAAAAAGTTGGTTTAACCAATGTTTTTAAGGAGACCATAAAACGTTGGTTGAACCAATGTCATTAAGAAGACGTTGGTCAGACCAACGTTTATGTGACTTTTTAAAAAATAAAGGTTTTCCTAAAACGTTAGTTGAAATTACATTTTTGGAGAAAACGTCGATTAAAATAACGTATTTTGGTATAAAAACGTCATTTCAATTAATGTTTTTAAAATTGTCTAGGTTTGAAAAATAGTTTGAAAAATGCCATCTTTTACGTATAAATTTGAAAAAAAGCATGCGATAGAGTAAAACCTCAAACACTTGGGGTGTGTTTGGGTAGCTGGACCTGATAGGATAGGATATCTTTTTTTATATTCTAACCCACTGATCTACTTTAAAACCCTAACCTTGGAATATATCCAATCCTTACCTTTGTTTGGGAAACAAAAAGAGTAATTTAGTGGGCCCCATAGGTTACACAAATAATTTGTAATAATTTACCATTTTACCTATGACTTTATCCATTCCAATCCTATCCTAGGTTTGGATTGATGAATTATCATAATAAAATTATATATTTTCTACATATACATAAAAATATATAAAAATAAAAATCTATATAATAAAACAGGATGGAAGTTGAATCTTTTATCCCAGTCATATTTTTCATCTCAAAACCATCACCAATCACTTACCTCATCCATCATCCCTTTGTCAGACTCAAACGTCAAATCACAACACTCATTTCTATCACATATTCTATCATTTATATATTTTTTCCTTAAAAATATTACATCACTCATTTTTATCATATAATTAATCATTTAATATTTGATTAATTTGTAATTAATACTCGAATTTTATATTTTATCGTACCTTCAGGCACGGGTTATGACTAGTAAAATTATATTTTAGGAAAGTTAATAGTTTTTTTTCAAACAAATTAACATTTTATTTTATTTCTTAAAAATTGATTACAATTGGAGAAAGCCAAACAACCATCCCTTAAAATAATATTTTTTTTTTTTTGAAAAAGCAGGAAGATTTTATTCCAAAAAGACAAAATTTACAAGAAACAAAGAACAAATGTACTAAAAAATGAAAAATGACTTTAATCCTTGAAGATGGATTAAACCATTTCTAATTACAATCAATGTCTCCTAGCCTATGAGAAAAAAAAACCAACAGCTCCAAGCTTTGACAATGGCAGCTCCAAACAGCAAGTCAGAAACAGCACCACTCAAGTCTGAATAAACCAGACAGTTCAACAACCTAGACCAGACCAGCTGCCTGCTCCATACAAATGATCTTCAGACTAGCAGCCAACACCTTCACTTTAACAATCCCATAACAGCAAACTGTAGCCAACCCAAAAAAATTCAAATTTAGTTCAGGAGCTGAAAATGCACATGAATAGTGATGTGAACAGTGCAGCTTAACAATTAATGTGTGTCTAAAGCATCTACAACCACAATTTTCTTTCTTAAACATCTGCACTTGAGTTGATCATGGAGCAACTTGGCAGGAAGAGGAAAGTCTAAAGCAGAATTCCAACATACTTAACACAGCTCCACTTCCCAGCATCTCAGCTCAAAAAATTTACAGAAAACCTATGTTTGGATTGAAGAATTATCATCTTAAAATATACAATTTTCACATAACAGCAACCCATTTTTTTTTAAATGATTTTTATTGAATGAATTTCATAATTTAAAAGAGGAAAAAAACAGAATATTCTGTGTGAACAGAAGACAAAAAAATGCTACAAGAACTAAAATTTATATTCCTATTTACATAGAATACACAAAAATGTTGGTGTGTCATTTTCAGTTTTAGCTCTTGCAATGGACAACAACCATTTCCATCCCAGCATTCAGCAACAACCCAGCTCCATTGTATTCAGGCATCACCTTCATCCATACCAGCACAACATATTAGCACAGACAGGTCAATAACAGAACACAATTGCACAGCAGACTGCTACAAACAAAGCAGAAACTGCCTGACTCTTCTTGTGTACAACAGGCAAACCAATCTGATCTTGCATAAGCCTCCATTTCACTGAACTGGGCAATGTAGCAGAAACAGAAAAATCAGAGGAAAAATCATCATCCATTGCTCTGTTAGCTAGACTGTCAGCCACAAAATTGGTTTCTATGTATATATGCTTTATCTGGAAATCTAATTTATCTAGTCTCTCTTTAATCTGATCCATAAAAGACCACATAAAATTTACTCATACACATACCAATAGAAGGCACTACAAAAATTTCAAACTACCAGATCAAAATAAGAAGAATTAGCATCAACCCCCACCCCAACAAAGTGGTGGCACTCAATTTTGAACCCACTAGCTTAAGGTTATTTAGATGAATTTAAATAATTAATTGAACCAATAGGCCATGGTATATAACATGCTATTATCACTGAACAATTACAGATATTGTACAACTGTAATAGGTAATTGTTCATCAAAAGTCAAATGTAAAACTTACGTGATATGTGTGGTACCAGAACAAAATGGTAACATAAGTTCTACAATAAATACTCAGATCATACTTGAACCACGAAAAACAAAATACAAAGAAATGACAAGTCCATTTTAACAAAGAAAGCCAGAAATCAAAACAAAGCAATAATATCCTATACAATAATTTAAAATTACAATAAAGTAATGCTTGGTGTCAAGAAGAGAAATATTTGAACACAATTTAATGAACAAAAAACCACAAACTCAAAAAAATTCAAAAATGTACAAATCCAAAAGCAAAGAAACGTGTAACTAACAAGGATAAAAAACCCAAGTACATAGAACAATTTTATAGTAGTAAAAAAAAGAAAGAAAACTTAAGGATAAAAAACCAAAAAATAAAAGAGAGTATAACTCTCAAAGACCCCTTCACAGTATCATAGATGATGTCAATTATAATTCTACATTTATTCCAATGCATAAGTTCACCAGCAACCCAAGTACATAGAACAATTTTATAGTAGTGAATTCAATTGGAAAGGATGAAAAGATTAAGAATGCACCAGGATGTCTAAACTCTGAAACCTCATCATCCACTACAAAAAAAATACTTCTCAACCCCTCCTGGTAAATGGGAATCTACGGACAACCGAACAACAATTATCTGTCCAAATTTTGTTAGGTGCACCTTTGCTGCTTTACTATTCTGTGAATGAAAGGAGAGAGAAACAGGGGGCTAGTTACGGAGGTGGGAAATATTGGTGAGAGGAATAGATAGAGTTTATAGCTTTGTGTATCAGTTGTCTATGAATAATATGAAAGGTTCCAAATTTAGTAGGGCTTAGAACTCATTGGATCAGTAAGATCAGTTAAGAATAGTCATCGCAGATCTGTTAAGATCTAGATCAGTAAAGATCTAAATATGTTCATCAAACTCAGATCCAGACCTGTTCGTCAAACACAGGGTGAACGAAAACAGATCTGACATTCGGTGTGTGTTTTTCGTTCAGTCCAGAGGGATCGTGAAAGAGAGACATAATAATAGAGATTTAGTGAGAGAGATGAGAAAGTTACCTCAAGAAGAAGCTGTGTTCTTCGTTTTGTCCAACAATGTCGTCTTCTTCGCCGACTCTGTGAAGAAGCTCTCACCCACAGATGCAAAGATGAGCAATATCGTCTTCTTTCGTCGCTGGACAGAACATGGAGGAAAGAGAAAAGGGCAAATATGTCTTGAGGGAGGGTAACCTCTTGGCTGGGTTTGTAACCCAGGGGGGGCTGGGTTATTCTACACCGGCGTATGGGGGTTACCAGTTCACTGTATCACCGGGTCAAGCGGTGACCCGGGATTTGTAACCGACCTCAAAAATGATTTCCCAAACAAGGGTTAAATGGATCCCACTCTATTTTTATCCTATCCAACTAGTGGATAACCTCCTTTAACCCATTATCCAAGCACCTCCTTGGTAGTATAAATTATGACTCGGTCTAGTGGTTATCTTTTATCTCACCTTTTTGGTTAAGAGGTATACATTGAACTGTTAGAAAAAATGGTATTAAACAAGATTATTTGAGCAATTTGAGGCTTAAATAAAATTGGGACTCATACCTCAAAATTGGTGGGACCAAGTTTAAACTCGTTCTTCGCTGCGAGGAGATGAACCTCCCATATTTATTTGATTAAAACCATTAAATATTGAATGAGAAATTATGTTTCAAAGTGACCCATTTGAAGTGATAAAATAAACTAAGATAAGTGTAGTGGAATAAGACTTATCTTATATTGGAAGAAGACCGACACTTTGGTGAGTTAATAAACTCCTAGTTGACTTTATGGGTTAGGCCCCAAGGGGTTCCACATTTTTGTGAGCAAAACGAGCGCTTACATTACCTTAGTTACCACACACGCGCCGCCCACCACGACCCAACTAGTCTTGGGCTTGGGCAAAAAAGATATAATTTTTTTGGACAAAATTCATTTGGTGTAGTGTAAATTGTGGGTCAATCCAAACGGTCCAGTCTGCAGATCGGTTTCATCTTTCAACAAAAATTTAAAGTCCAACCGGATTAAATTCCAACAAAAATTTAATTTCTCCTTGTGCCCGTAAGTTTTAATAATGTAGAAGATGAGAACATTTTGTATCAATGTATTTTGATTGCAACATATGAATGGGAATGTGAAGTTCTTATCAATGTGACAATCTCTTCCATATGCTTACCTTTTCTCCTTCGTATGATCTATGGATCCTAATTTGTGCACCAATGCATACCCATCTGCACTTAATTCCCAATATGTGATCTGGCTAACTGCGAAAATATCTCCAATTTCACTGTCTCGGACCATGAAATATAGCATATTCACTGTCTCATACTTTGAAATGTATATATTTCACTATCCAGTACACTAGAAAAAGTGTATGCATACTATAATCAGATTTCTTTTAACCATATTAAGCAGTTCACTGTTTAGTCTAGTACAGTAGAGTATATGAATAATGTCATTAGGATCTAAAAAAATTGATCTAATTTATTGATATAATGATGTGACAGTGACATGATTTAATATTGTTGTTGTGACGGTAACTCTTAATCTTCTCCATTGAGAATCCATCACTTAATACATTATTATCACGATAAATTAAATCAATTTTTTAAATCTCAATAACAATACTCGGGATCTCAATTCATTATATAATCTCTTCGTTTAAGTACTAAAGCGTACAATAAAGCACTAAAGAAATCATGCAGGAACCCTTCTCCACACAGCACATCATTCCACTCATTTCTACGTGAATGACTCCTTCCATCAATTCCATAACTCACCTCTTTCTTTTTTATTCTTAGACTTCGGTCTTGCACGCTTTTATCTAGAACCGTCATTAGGGCAAATAATTAAACAGACTTACTCGAGTTTAACTTGTTTTGAGTTCGTTTTGGGCTCAATTTATTCATAAATAAATCAAGCTTGAACTGAATTACTCGAGTTTGACTTGTTTTGAGCTCATTTTCTTTTTTTCTTGATTGCATGTTTGTCTTGCATGCTTTTCTACAAAAACTCGGACACACTGTTGAAAATTGTACACCACCTACTCTCTTAAAAATTGTCTCGACTCTATTAAAATTGGACAATGACACATAAGTTTCACTGTCAAAAATGGATAGTGAAACTTATATTTTGCTGTTAGAA
>CM042201.1:11079667-11165061 GCA_023539305.1 Ilex asprella
TTTCACTGTCAAAAATGGATAGTGAAACTTATATTTTGCTGTTAGAAATCGACAATAAAACTATCGGAAACAAACAATTCACACATATTTCATTGCACATCAATTATCATTGGATTTTGAAACCATCAGAACCCAATAATTCAATCATGACCTAAAAACATAACAGAATACACTAAAATTGCATAATTTTACAATCCAAAAATATGTATTTCACTGAACCATCACCCAACACTTACTATCTCTGCCTTTAAACTTCGCGGCAACATCCAAGAGAAAAACTTACTGTCCTCCCCCCCAAATTAACTAACGGTCACACTGCCATCAATCCAATCCTTGACTTCACTGCACATAATCCTTCTAGTGACTCTAAAGCAATAATAACCTTCGCTGTGTCACTCGTAGTTGAAGGCTTGCTTTTGATACCTTCTCTTGAGTTCATCTTCGTAAGCAAATATTTTTTCAAAGCAAATGAGATTCTTGGTGGGGGGTGGGTGTGTAAGCTTTAGAGATTAAAATCCGTGAAAAAATTGAGGTAGACGAGGATGTGGGCTCAATTGGAGAGAGTTATTACCATTGGATGAAACGTGCTCGTTCACTAGTGATGGCAATTACGTGACGTATAAGATGAACGTGAGTCCGACAATTTCATCTAAAATGTTCATATCCGAAACATGTTTTTCATATTAATTTCAAAAGTGTAGACAAAATTATTGATTGATGAATAAGCATTTTTGTTAACATACGAGTATTTTAACAGAAGCAAAACATGCGTGCTCAACAGTACAATTAATTGTGGGCGCAGCTCCTCTGCAGTTAGAGGAAAACAGCACCATGTGTTGTTAGTTAAAAACGGTGACATTTTTATTAGTTTGCACAGTAAAAAAATTTCTCAAAACAAAATCCCCAAAAATTTGCACGGCAAACAATTCGCCTCCTTTACACAGTAACACATCCCTTGCACACTCATGAAACTGCTCTCCCTCGGAATTCCATACTCAATTTTCGCCTCCCTCCACCCATTCCTTGCCATGACTATCTCATCTCTTCCTATGTTCATGCCCAGTCATTTATTTCCCAGTCACCACCAGCCCCCATACACTCTCATCAGTAACCCTCTCTCCAACTCCAATATTACTTGTACCCTTCTTCACTTTTATCGATCTGCAGCACCACCCACATGCCACTTCAGCCACGATGTTCTCAGAGATTCGTGGGCAGTAGTGTCTTGTGCAAAGATAGGTTTTTTTTTCTAGTGAAAAACTTTCTACCAAATTGTGTCGGTTTGTAGAATTTTTTTTACTGATTAAACTTATGAAAACGACACCGTTTGACTAACAGCACACAGTGTTGTTTTCCCTAAACTGCAGAGGAGCTGCACCCTTGTGTCAACTAAATTGTCTTCTCTCTCCAAAAAGCACAAGCATATGGAACAAATGACAAATCATATCAGTAATTGTAACTCTGCAACCATGGCATTATCCCATGACAGCTGCAGCCAGCTTACTCTTGTCTGTTCTTATCAACGTTATGCTACCATAGAATACCTACCATTTGTCAGTTAAACATTATAAATTTTTCTTAGATGCTTTAGTGCTTATTACGAACAAAGTACACTCTCTGTGTGAGTGAGAGAGAGAGAGAGAGGGAGGGAGAGAGAGAGGAAGAAGAAGAAGAAGAAGAAGAAGAAGAAGAAGAAATGGATGCTAAAACTCATATTCTAGTTATCCCTTACCCCATTCAAGGCCACATAAATCCAATGTTGCAGTTCTCTAAGCGCTTGGCCTCCAAAGGTACTAGGGCCACTCTTGTCACCACCACCACCATTAGCAAATCCATGCAAGCCCGACCCAACTTAGTAGAGATCGAATCAGTTAATGACGGCTTCCATGAAAACGAGAAACCCCAGAGCATCGATGCCTTTATCGAGAATTTTCGAGAGGTCATTTCAGAAAGTTTGGCAGCGATCGTCAACAAACATAGGACTTCGGGTTACCCTGTCAAAGTCCTTGTGTATGATTCAATGGCCCCATGGGCTTTGGACTTAGCCCATCAGCTTGGCCTACGTGCAGCTGCGTTCTTCACACAATCTTGCAGTGTAGGTGCCATCTACTACCATATGCAACAGCGGGCATTTAAGATTCCTAATCCTAAGGAGGAGGGTTCAATTTCAATGCTGGTGTCGATTCCTTCATTGCCACTGTTGGCAGTCAATGATCTACCTGACGTGCACTTATACCCGTTTCTATTAAGCGTCAATATCAGTCAATTCTCAAATTTCCAAAAAGCTGATTGGCTCTTGTTCAATACGTTTGACAAGCTAGAAGACAAGGTACCGTTCTCATTACATATGTGCAAACGATTGATACCGCAAAACTAGAACTTGATAGGGTTATAATACCCCAAAATATTGAACATGAACATACTAACATGAGAATTATGTGACTTTAACTAAATTATTCGTGCAATGTTGAGGTGTAGGGTGGGTAGAACTTTTTTTTTTTTATTTGAACAAAGTAGGATATGTAGAACTTGATGGACATTACACAAATTCAATTTTGAAAAACCATATACATGTAGGATGTTTCAGAAAATTGGGATGGTGGCTGTTTTGAAAGTTCACTGATATGCTGGGCCTTGGTGGATCAAACTTGAACCAATCCCCCGGTCCATGTGAAATTAGGTGGCAGCTTGCCTTCGGTCCAACTATAAATAACTAAATCGCTCACACTCGCCACATTATTAAATTAATAAATTAAGTTAGATATTTAAGTCTTAATAATAGTATTAATACATAGTACAATAGTATTATTATAACTGTAATGTTTATACTTTTTCATTGAAACAATATCACATAACACATTCTTAATTCAAAATATTATATCATATTTTAATGTGCAATACTAAGGTTTATTGTATAGATGGTTACAAAAAAGTAAGAGTGATTTTACAATTACATTTGAAGGACAATGCTAAAAAAATATGACTAGAAAAGACGAAATGATGTGAAACTATCATGGTTTTATCTGTCTAACAATTAGCGAATTTAAATGATTTGTAGAGAACATATATTGATCAAGAGCAATGCTATTTGGGATCTAATTTACTGACCTAATTTACTTACTTAATTCACCATGACCTTTGAATTGACTGTGAACTCCATCAAACATTGAAATTTAGTGTTCATCCAATGGTTCCACTGAAACAACGTCATTAGGTCAGTAAATTATGTCAGATTTTTAGTTCCAAATAGCATTTTGCATTAATCAATCCATCTTTTCTTTTATTCAACATTTAATCATGCTGCCAAGTGAAATAGGCAGTGAAGTGGATGGCAAGTCAATGGCCAATCAAGACCATAGGACCAACTATTCCATCAATGTACTTGGACAAACGATTGCAAGATGACAAAGACTATGGCCTCAGTCTGTTCAAGCCAAATGCCGAAGCTTGCATCAAGTGGTTAGACGCCAAGAAAATTGGATCGGTTGTTTATGTATCGTTTGGGAGTTTAGCCACCCTTGATGAACATCAAATGGAGGAAGTAGCTAGTGGTCTAATGAAGAGCGACTGCTACTTCTTGTGGGTAGTCAGAGCTTCCGAACAGAGCAAGCTTCCGAGCAATTTTATCAACCAAATGTCGGAAAAAGTTCTTGTTGTGAATTGGTGTCCTCAGCTCGAAGTTTTGGCTCACGAGTCAGTGGGATGTTTCATGACTCATTGTGGGTGGAACTCGACACTAGAGGCATTGAGCTTGGGAGTGCCATTGGTGGCAATGCCACAGTGGACAGATCAAACAACTAACGCTAAGTTTATTGTAGAATTGTGGCAAGTAGGGGTTCGAGCCAAGGTTGATGAAAAAGGAATTGATACGAGGGAAGAAATTGAGAATTGTGTAAAACAAGTGATGGAGGGAGAAACTGGTAAGGAGCTTAAAAGGAATGCATTCAAGTGGAAGGAATTGGCCAAAGAGGCAATGGATGAAGGTGGAAGTTCGGATAAGAATATTGACGAATTTGTTTCTCAACTTGGTTACACCTAATGTGCATGGATAATAGAGCAGGGGTGGGTCAATCCTAATCCCATCTCTGAGTAATGCAGTCCTGTACCTCCGTCATAAGGTTTGTTCGTCTGAAGTATTTGTTTTCCTTGTCTTGTTTTCTTTTCTTTTTGTGGTTGCTGGCTGTTTACCATGGGTCAATAGTTCTTCCAATGTACAACCATTTTGGTCCTTATGTAGTGTTATGAAGAGTGTCTTTTTTAATATGTAAGTTTCTATTTAGCATTGTACAAGATTGTAATTTAGTGATTGTTCAAGTTAATAGTTGTTTAGCACTCGTGTCACCAAATTAACAATGAATCTCGGGAGAAGGTGCGAAGAAATTATTATGTTTCACAGTTTTAAGTAGTTCATCTGTAATGTAATTGTAATTAGTTAATTTTGTGAAATTTTGTATGGTCATGGTGCTTTAAATATTAAGATCCTTAAGCGTTAAGGATGAGAGGAGTTTAAACTAAAAAGACTTATCAAGTGTTTTTCGATGCACCTTCAACCTTGTTCATTGAAAAAATCTGTGAATGACTCCTAGAGTTGTTCATTGAAAAAGTTTTTCTAAATCCTAAAAGTGTTTTGAAAATAGAGATTGAGTCATTTATTGAACCCTACTTGAGTAACACCCTTTAGTTCTCAATAGGGTTAGTTTTTACTTGGTTTTCGACTTTAAAATCATTAGAGACTGTACTCTGCCCACTTACCTTCGGTTAGAGTAGTCTATGAACACTTAGGGATAAAATCGGAGAAGGCTGACGATTTGGTCAGTAGAGATCGTCCTATGGCCACTTGCAGGTTGCTTGTGCATTCTATAGATGGCTTGAGCAATCTCTACTCCATTAATCTAGTTGAAACCAATTTTTCATTCTAGTAACAAATACTCTTCCAAGTTAGAGTAACTCTCTTGTAATCCTATTTTTTGCC
Organism: Ilex asprella; assembly: GCA_023539305.1. Classification (NCBI taxonomy): domain Eukaryota; kingdom Viridiplantae; phylum Streptophyta; class Magnoliopsida; order Aquifoliales; family Aquifoliaceae; genus Ilex; species Ilex asprella. The sequence continues at coordinate 11,084,640 of CM042201.1, forward strand.
TCTTAAATATTTAGAAAGCTTAGAACAACCTTAGATCCTTAAATCCCCAAAGGCCTATCCATCTTGATTCTTCTATTCACCTTGCACCTTAGAGAAGAAGATCTATCATTGAGTTCAACAAAACCTACATTGGAGTGAGCATTCTGAGGATCTTTGGTGTATCCTAGAAGATTGCTCGAAATGTCAAAATGATCCATTGTTATAGATGCGTTCAAGTGAAGCAGCTCATAATTTCGGTGGGTGATATCCGGATGAGAGATTTACAACGAACTGAGTGTTTAACCATGGTATTGGTTGAGATGCAAGACTCGAATACTTGTCAATCGATTTTGAGTTAGTGGATTAAGCTACATGAACCAAGAGTGGTTCCATGGTTTTTCTTGAGAGAATTTACATGTAAACAAATTGTTTGTGTTATTGATGCCTCTTAATTTCTTTACTTTGCATCCACACTTGGAATAATATACATGCGCATAATGTGATGGAATGATTATTTAGTTTTCTATATACCAAATTCATCGATTAACTTTTGAGAATTGTTGGCTTGGAGGGGATTGATGGATTAGGTGATTTGACGCACCGAATAACAAAGGGACATAGAGATTATCGTCTCTAAATGTATAGAATACACACACTCTGAATCCATAGAAAAAGAAGAGAATATTTTGAAAAATTATTGTATTATTGAATTGATTAACTGAATAAAATCTTAGTAAATAAAATTTTTTTATAGGAAAACTCATAATCCTAAGTTTCCAAATTCCTAATTCTAATATTGTTACCAAAAAGAAAAAAACACATGTCTAATAGAATTTGGGACATTGACATGATTTAGGTAGCAAATAAATCTAGAATATTTTTAATTCAACTCTTCTTCTAAATAAATAACAAAAATAAAAAAATAATAATTACTAATTTTCATTCTACATCAAACACTCCCTCTTAAAAAAAAACTTGTCATCGAGTTTCCATTACTTGCAACAATTACACAAATATCTGTTTATCTATAACTGTCTTATACTTGAGATCAATCCCTTCAACCACTACACAAATGAGAATAATGGCATTCTTTGTCTCAGCTCTTGGAATCAAGGATCCTACAAAATATGTTTTGTAAGCTTCTGTAGTATTTTTGATTTTGAACTATTGTCAAGTAACCAAATTAATTTGGACCACTTCAGGATACTTGCCTATAACATTCTCAGCATTTGGTTATACATTGACAAGTTCACTATGAACGCCTATCAACTCCCTTGAATTATCATGATAGTCAACAAAATTGATTTGGAAACTATCATCATTTGAGATTTTTTCACAACTTTGTCTTTTCAAAAAATTTCATCAAGCTTTGACGTATTAGGTTCACATAAAGTCACTAGTGCATCATTACTTATGAGATCTCATCCTTTTTCTTGTTATCTTCTTCTTGATAGCTTTCAATTTTTTTTTCTAGACTTGCAAAACTTTTAAACGCGGAAATACTTGAATCAGTCTTTTTCTCATAACATTCCCAATATCTCCAAGTGTTTGAAAAATCCAAATTCATAGGTTTCTGATATGAAACTTGATGTGCAAAATAATCATAATATGATTAAAAAAGGTTATGACCTCCGTATTACCCTCGAATTGATTGTCTTGATCTAAACTCTATTTGTTGCCTTATAGATTGATAGACACAATATTTTTCAACATCATTGCAATATGACATAGGTGATACTCAAGTAGGCGTATTATAAAAATTTCGTTTGTATGGAAAGGTTGGATTACAATCTCGAATAGGTTGAACACAAGTCTTATCGTGGTTCTACACCTCATCTCGATTGAAATCCTGGTTTGAACAAAACTTCCACTGGGCCACCATGGTTTGCAGTTATTACAAAGATTTTTGGACTAGTTGAAATTGTTGTTGTCATCTTTGTTGAAAGTCCATAAATTCAGCTCTTGAAAGATCCCTTTCCCCATAATCACCTTCATGGAAGTTGCCACCGCCTCATTGATTAAAAATCAAGTCATATCAATCAAGGATCTGATACCAATTGATGCAGCGGTAATGAAGGGACATAAAGAGATCACCCTCTCTAAGTGTATAGAATACGCACACTCTGAATCCACATAAAAAGAAGAGAATAACTCTAAAAATTATTATATTGTTTAATCGATTAACTTAATAGAATCGTAGTACATTGGACAATTTATAAGAAAACTTAGAACTCTGAAGTTTCCAAAACGAAAAAAAAAATCTCTAATTCTAATATTGTTACCAAAAAGCATAAAAACACATGTCTAATAGAATTAAGATAATTAATTGACATGATTTAGGCAGCAAATAACTCTACAATATTGCTAATTAAAGTCTAATTTTAAATAAATAATAAATAAGGACAATAACCTAGATACCTCTTAACCCTTGCTTTATTTATAGATTTAGGCTAATTAGGATAATGTAATTGGAATTAGGAATATTCCTGAATGACTTTTAGGCTTTTCATGAAAGCGATTTTTTTATAACCTTGAACGTGTTTAAAAAATATAGAATGAGTCATGCATTGATACCTATTTGAACAACTCTCTTTATTTCTCAATAGATCAAATTTTTGTTGGGTTTCTAGCTTAAAAATTAATAGGGACTACCCACTACTTGCTTGCCTTCGGTTAGAGCATCTATGAACACTTAGTGATAAAATCAAAGGAGGCTGACAAGTTGGGCAGTGAAGATCGTCCTTTGGCCATTCTAGCGGTCTAAAGACGGCTCGAGCAGTCCTCAAATAGCTTGAATAGTCTTTGGTCAACTAATTTGATTTGAACCAATTTTTAATTCCAGTAACAACCGCTCTCTCACTGATCTCTAACGGCTCGTGCGGTGGTTCGCGAATTTGTGTTTACTTGGACCCCATGACAAATCTAATTTCGAACCTGTATAAAGGGTAAGTCTTCCTAAGCTAAGGTAACTATTCTGTAAATCTATTTTCTGCCTTTTAAACATTTAGAGAGCTTGGAACAACCCTATATCCCTAAATCCCCAAAGAAACCCATCTTGATTCTTCTATTCAACCTCACACCTTGGTGAAGAAGATCTAGTTTGAAGTTCAACAAAACTCAAGTTGGAGTGTGTATTCCGCGGATCTTGGGTGCGTCCTAGAAGATAACTCTAAACGGTTCATTGTGATGGATGTGTTCAAGTGAAACTGCTCTTAACTTTGGTGATGTTATCTGAAGGAGTTATTTATAATAGAAAGGAATGCCTAACCATATTATTGATTAAGGTATAAGACTCGAGTACTTGTGAATCAATTTTGAGATAGTAGATTTGGCTAGGTTAATCGAGAGCGGTTTCACGGATTTTCTTGAGAGGGTTTCCGCGCAAACAAATTTCTCATATTGTGGATTCCTATATATTGCTTTACTTTGCATACACACTTGCAATAGCTTGGTGGTGGGATTTAAGTATTGGGTGATTGGATTGTTGAATTAATTGATTTCACACATTTATTATTCATTCATTCACATGGGTTGTAGGTAAAAAGGGTTCACGCACTCAATTGACACAATAGTTGTTTAATTTGTAATTAAGGTCGGGTAGGTTTTAAAAACCTATTCACCCCTACCCCATCTAGGTTTGGTCTAGTGATTTCACATGTTTAATCATAAGGGAAGATCCACTCGAATCTCCCCCTCTCCCAAAATGCAACTTTGTAAAAAAGATTAGGGTTTTGGCTTGGGCGCAAGGGCTCTTGGTAAAACTGTAAGGCGATTACTAATAAAGAGTGGTAAAAGCTTAGTTCTTGGAAGAACGGATTGGATGTGGTGCTTGCAGAGACTGGTGGATCATACACAAGGAATAGATAACCTTGATGTAGTTCACACATGATTAGGGGGAGATTGTTGGGTGTTATATGTATGAGAATCCTGATAAGGATAATCATCGTATACACTAGATAGGGTAATCACAACACCTAGCAGTACTTAGCCTAAGTATCTTAATTTAATATTTCTGATAAGAGCAGTCAGTTGGGTTGAATTGCTCACTAGATTGTATTCATCTTCATTATAAATAATATGGATGTTGCTTGGGTTCTATCAAGTTTTGACAAAGCTTTTTGTCTAAACAAAAACCTTATTTTGGTATCAGAGCTTCTTGATCTCTTAAGATCAATTTTTCTATTCTTCTAGCCACACTAGTCCAATGCTTATTTCAGTCATGACCACCAAAACAAGTGACACTAGTACACCCATTTCCTCTCCCTCTTTCTCCATCACACTTCATACCCTCCCCTTTTCCACAATCACTAATCTAATATCTATTTGTCTCACACCGAAAAATTATCTGTTATCAAAAATCAATTTCTCCTTGTCTTTTGCAGCTACTCTCATTGAAGAGATAATGGCAGAAGTTATCGGGTTAAACACCTTTCACGCATCATGGAAATTCCTTGCAGACACCTACCAATAGCGGTCTCAAGTTCAGGATTATTCCATCCATCACCAACTTAATGTTGTCAAAAAGGGTACTTCTTCCATCTCCGAATATCTCTACAAGTTCAAAGGGATGTTTGATACTCTCGTAGTCATAGGTGCACCAACCTCCGATGCGGACAAAATGCACTATATCCTCACAAGGTTAGGGCTTGAATATGATACCTTTGCCACCACGGTTCTTGTTCGGCCATAGTTTTTGTTGTATGATGATATTCTTTCAAATCTCATTAGCCATGAGATGTCACTTCAATCCATGCCTACTACTGGTGTAGAGATAGAATTTGCGGTCCAAAACACTTACCAAAAAAAAAAATCCAACAAAGGAGGGAATTTCAAAAACTTTCAAAATTACTCCAACGGACAATAATCCAACTCTGGATGGACCTACAATGGTGGTTCCTTGAATCCCAACTCCAAACCAATTGATCATCTTCCAAAGACCAAAACTTCGGGTCAAGTTGTTGAATGTCAAATTTGTAGCTAGAAGGGTCACAACACCCTTAATTGTTTGCATCGTTATAATCACACATATCAATTGTGCAATATTCCCATCGACTCTCTCTATAACATATCTAAATGACCCGAATTGGTACCCTAACAGTGGTGCTACCTCTCATATCTCTGATGATCCAGATATCTTAATCTCACATCACGCACCTCTAAAGAAAAGGCATATATAGGAAATGAAGTTGTTTTATATGCAACTCACAAAGGATTTGTCATCATCGAATCTAACTCTCATCATATTCACCTTTGTAATGCTATGTTGGTCCCAGAAATTCATAAGAATCTTTTATCTATTAATCAATTATTGAATGATACCAATTACCTTCTAGTTTCTCTCTTAAGGACTGTAAGGCAGGGATGCTACTATTGACAAGGCATAGGTAGGGACGACTTTACACATTTTTTGACAAGGGTGCAACATTCATGGCCATCTATCCCTCATCGACATCTTCAATAACAATGAATGTTTGGCATGACCTTCTTTGTCATCCTTCCCTAAAGGCATTGAAGACTTTACATTGTCAATCCTTAATTACTTTTCAGTCATATATTCGTATGAATAATCATACTTGTGCAAGTTGTCAACTTGGCAAGGGAGAAAGGTTTCTGTTTACTTTGAGTCATTCAGATTGTAATAAACCTTTTGTCCAAATTCACTTGGATGTTTGGGGACCTGCATCTAGTATATCAGTATCTGATTTTCGATACTATGTTATTTTTATCGATGATGCCCGTCAATATGTGTGGTGATTAACCATCAAAAGTGTTATTTGATTATATTTAATGATTGGTTAACTGCATATTATTTGTGATTAAATGTGTTAAATTCCTTGATTTTCTAGTTTGATACTGTTTCTAGTAATTTGGTTTATTTTGCAGGTAAATTGGTTGATTTAAAATAATAATGGATAATGCAAGTGAAGCAATCACTAAAGGAAGAATCATAATTGAAAAGGATTGAAGAGTCAAGATTGAGATAGGAAGACTTGAAAATAAATCAACAATTTAATCTTTATAAGAGTCCAAGTGAGCAGAAAACTCATTTAAAGTTGGACTAGGAAAGTTTCCCATAAGATAAGGATTTGACACGTCTTCAGTATTTTGGTCATAACTTTTGACTCCAATATTGGATTGATATGATTTTTGTGGGGTTGGAAAGAAGACCCCAAAGACAACAAATTCACGAAAATTTTGTAATTCAACCTTTAAATATGAGAAATCCAAGGTCGAACTCTGAACAGATTTTGTACCCGCGAGGCAAAGATTTTATTTACGGGATTTGACCTTACAAGATTTCTGTTTGGAAATGAATTCCTTTCAAGTCAACCTTAGATCTCCTACCTGTACCTAAGATTTATTTTACTATAAATAGAGATTATCATCTTAGAAGAGGGGATTTTTTTCTCATCTTTTTATTTTAATTTTTAGTTCGTCATGTCTGGCTACAAGGTTCAACTAGGGCTAGGGGAGGACCTCTCAATGAAGTACGGTAATGTTATTGACTTATTAGATTAATGGTATGTGATATTTTGTTAATTCAAATTTTGATTTCTTAGTAAAATTTTTGCTCTGTAAAAATTCTCGAGTCATTGTACTATGTACATTGATTGCTTGAATTTCCCTGCGAGTAAATAACTGGTTATTCCATGCCTAAGTTAATTATTATTATTTCATAGAATAATATTATTGGATGGATATTTAGGTTCCTGAATAATTTTTTGATTATAAATTGTGATTTTATTGCTTAATTCGGTGACTTGAATCAACCGACATCCGATTCTTGTCTAGAATTAAGAATCAAGTCTTTAATCATTATTGTATGGAATTGAGAGGGAGTACCTGATGCTCTAGTATTTTTATTATACTGTTTTAATTACTTCAAATAATATTTTCAACTCAACAATCTCTTAAATAAATTGTTCTTACAAGTTTGCTTTAATATTTGTGTGATTGCTGTTGTTTCACAATTCCCAAAAGAATTGATCTCGATCTTCTGAGAAATATATTACTTTGCTAAACTTGTGTTTGGATTTACATTATTAAAGTTGAAACATGTAGTTTTATCCTTTAAAGAATAAATCTGACGTGCTTCCTTGTTTTATTAAATTCCACAAGTTGGTTTAAATTGTGTTTGACGCTTATATTAAATTTCTGTTAAGTAATGGTAGTGGTGAACACAAGTCAAATTAATTTGAGTTGTGTTCTTTTTTTTTTTTTTGATCAAAAAAACACAACTCAAATTAATTTATTGAGTTCTTGAGCAATAAAGGTATTATAAATCAGCTTTCCTGCCCTTACACACAAGAACAGAACTGTGTGGCTGAATAAAAGCATCGACATGTAACAAAAACAGGGTTAACTCTTTTATTTCATAGCAAAGTGCATTTCCATTTATGGGTTGAAGCCGTTTCTATGGTAGTTTATTTGATCAACTGACTTCCTACTTCAGTCTTAAATAATAAATCTCTGTTTCAAGTGTTGTACGAGACGAATCTAGATTATTCCATGTTGTGTCCTTTTGGCTATTTGTGTTACCCATTTCTCCGACATTACTAGGCGAACAAATTTTGTCCAAAGAGTTTGCCTTGTGTTTTCCTGGTTATTAATAATTCTCACAAAGGTTTTTGTTGCCTCAAACCCTCTACTGGCCAAGTATATGTCTCTCTCCACATGGTATTTTGATGAATCTATATTTCCTTGTCGAGGTGACATTCATTCTCCTCCCTTATCCATCCTACATGGAGACTGCATTTACTATATTGATATGCCTTTGTGGGTTTCTCTGGATGGATGTTTCGTTACCTGCTTAGTCCTCTTTGGCTGCGCCATCACTACTTTCGTTGCCTGCTCAGTCCTGCCACTATTGCTCCTCTTTTTCCTACTGCCTCTACCACATATGCCTTGCTCGTTCCTTCGGCCACATCCTCACTAGTCCAACCTACATAGCGCACAGATGCAGCAATCCCATTTTCAACCATCGATGGTAGTTTGGAAATTTTTCTTCCTCTTCCTCCTCCATCATTGTCGAACTCCACAGCCCCTCCTAACCCAGTAGCTACTCACCTAATGACTACTCCTTGCAGCTAGTCTAGGATAGTTCATTCGTTGCCATCTCTCAGCTTTATTGCATTGATTTCTCAGAAACTTTTATCTCCCTCTAATTCATGTCTCCTTTCTGCTCTTGATCACTCCCCAAATCCCACTAATTTGAGGTAGCTATGAGCCTGCCTCACTGGCATGTCGCTATGATGGGTGAAATTAATGTTTTGCATCATAATCATACATGGTCTCTTGTTCCTAAAAGACCAAAGATGCATGTCATTGGGACTAACTAGGTCTATAAGACTAAGTTTCTTTCAAGTTGTGTTATCGATCAGTACAAGGCTCAGTTAGTGGCTATGGGGTATTCTTAGCTTTATTGCATTGATTTCTCAGAAACTTTTACTCCTGTAGTCAAAGCCACCAGTACACGGACTGTTCTTGCGGTGGTGGTTTCTCGTCATTGGCCAATTTATCAACTCGACGTGAAAAATGTGTTTTTTCATGACTTTCTCAAGGAAAAGGTCTATGTCATGTAGGTTTGTCAATTCCCCACTCATGTATGTCGCCTTAAGCATGCCCTTTATGGGTTGAAGCAAACCTCTTGCCACTCCTATGCAAGTTCATCAGAATCTATCCTGTGTTGGTGTGCCACTATAGAACCCTTCTCTATTTCAAAGTATTGTGGGTGCCCTCTAATATATTTAACTATCACCCGAACCGACATTGCTTTCAGTGTAAACTCCATTTGTCAGCATATTCACGGCTCCCATTGTCTCATCTTCAAGTTGTCAAACTTATCCTTCGCTATGTCGAGGGCATTATTTCCCATGGGCTTCTCTTGTGAAACCACGCTTTCCAACATAGATGCACAGTTTAGGAGGTCTTTGGCATATTTCACTTGACAAAGGAAAAGACCGTGAGCTGAGGATTGTGATTCCACACCCAAAGAATAATAGAGAGGCCCAAGATCCTTCATGGAAAAGTCATGACTAAGCTGAGAAACAACATCGCTGAGAAGAAAAGTATCACTCCTAGTGATGATAATATCATCGACATATAGAAGGAGAACAACAAGGTGATTTCGAAGTTGTAAAGTAAACATCTAATTGTCGACAGAATTAGAATGAAAACCGAGAGTGTAAAGGTGTTGACTAAATCGCTCAAACTAAGCCTTATATTGCTATTGTGACACAAATTGGGAAGGTTGCCCCTACACTCGTCGCTCTACTACCGGTTATGCAATTTTTCTTGGTCCTAATTCTGTCACACTATGCCACTGTGGAGATAACTTGGCTCACTTATATTCTTCAAGACCTTAATGTGTGCCTTCCTCGCACACTGTGTCTATTTTGTGACAACAATAGTGCCGTTTCTATGTCACAAGGCAAAGAGTATTATTTGACCAAAGACCCATTGGTACATTGAGCTTGATTACCATTTCATTCGAGAGAAGGTTTCTTCGGGGTCGGTAACAATCCTGTTGATTTCCTCTAATCAGCAAATGGCCGATATTGTTTACATTTCATTCGAGAGAAGGTATCTTCGGGGGTGCCTTTTTTTTTTGTTTTTAGCTAAAAAATTTATTGGAATCGAAAGATTGAAAATATGATATATAGTAATAAAGTGCTCAAAAGCTCCAAAATTCAGTCCCCTCTCAACCAAGAAAATGTGCAACTCGAGGAGCGGCTCAATAGTTCTCTACACTAATTCATATGTAAAATCTCTTATTGTGTTCTCTGGGAATCAAAAAACCTCTTATTTAAAAAATATTTGGTCCAATTTCAAGGCGTTCCCCCCCCCCCCACTTGTAAACAACTCATGTTCGGCCCCAATTTTCTCTCTATTTATGTAATGCCCAAGGCTTGAAAAAAATCGCCTCTCCTATGTCTAACCAAATTCTCTATCTGTCCCATCATTTTTTTTTAGTTAAAAACTGTATTGGAACTGTTAAATTGAAAATTTGATACGATATATCCCCTTAAAGAACTACAGGAGGAGAAGGATCTAAACTTTGCCTCCTTCTCAACCGAGAATATGTACAACTCAGAGACCGACCCAGCAATTATCTGTACTAACACAAAATCACAAATGTATACGAACTGCTAATTGATACCTAAAAAGAATGAAAACTAGAAATTTTCTATGGCAAATATTCCCCAAGAGTCAAAACAAGAGTATAACTCAAATCTCAATAGGTTTATTTGCGTGCGTGAAAACCACTTTGTTCATTTATAACAGGCTGATTAATCGATACAATTATCACCAATTCTAGTCCATTTTGAATAGCACAACTCTTTGTTTGTCACCAACGCAGAAAAGATTTTAGTAGTGTACAACTCAAAAGAGGCTAGTAAAAGACCAATCTTCTCATTCTTTTGTCCTGCTTGTAATTAAACTCCACCTCTTTGGTTTCACTTCTATTTCGGAACAAGAACAAGAAAAATTGAGTTTCTCAAACATTGTGCCATTTTTCCGGCTTTGGTTTATACAAAGATGGTGAGATTTTGAGGGACCAAAAAATTGCAGTCAAGGCCAAATGGCTGTGACAATGAAATCAAGCTAATGCTTAATTTATGTCATATATATATAAACATGGAGACTGGTATGGAAAAATTCGTATCTCATACCAAGTTGCCTGCACTTGTATGACAAGATTGAATCGTATTTGCATAACTTCATGTAAACATAAGGAATATATGCATAGATGCCTCCACAGTTTTTGTTTTTAAATTTTTACCATTGAGACCAAATATATCTTTCTTTATGCATGTCTACGGATTGCTCACCAATGTGAAACATGTTATGTCGATATAGAAAATTTATTTGCTAACTCCTACCAAACGTGTTATTTTAAACAAATTATTTGTTATAGAAAATATGTTATTCATTTGGGTATAATGGTGAATTAATATACATATTATCATTCTTTTTATTTTTCCTCTAATACCAAACAATAAAAAATTAATCCCTCAAACTTTCTATCCATTATACGAAACAAAAAGGAGAGAAAGTGTTTTTCCTTCCCCAAAAGATGGAAAACTTATCTCTCATATTTTTTCATTCTTTTAACTTTTCATCACTCTTATCAAATGGATCATAAACTTTGTATTCGGATGTCGAAATCAAAGACGGACCCAAGAAGGGGCCCATCCCCCCCCCCCGGCCCAACTTTTTTAGAAATTCCTATACCACCTCATAAATTTTATAAAATCTATGTTTCCCTTATATTCTAAAAAACCTTATATGTACACAATTTACTTATTATATTCAAGAAGACTAATGAATTGATATTTAATAGTCAAATAGGATGCAATTTATAGATGAGTGACATTCTTATAAGTGAGTGTATTCGATTGGAGAAGTATGATGAATACAGAAAATTTAAAAAAGAAATTGTAAAATGTTTACAAAATTATATTATAGAGGCGAATTATATAAAAAGTAATGTTTTGACTTACGACCCACTTTTACTATCATACTGCGTGAAATATTACTTGTGAAAATAATGTTTCCAAGACATGACTTCGTTTTGATCAAAAAAAAAAAAAAAAAGAAAGTCATGACTTCGTATCATAATAGGTGAATAAGAGGATCATGACATTATCACAAGCTCATTTTTATGACAATACGACTGGTTAATGAATTTTCTAACCCAAATTAAGTTTTACAATGGTATTGCATATGTGCGAATTAATTTTGATAAATTCTGCATAACTATAAATTTGTCCAGAATAATAAAATATTTAATTATGTTATTGTTCGGCCACCCCCGTGATAGAATCCTCCTTGAATGTGACTAGGTAGGTCTATATTATTGTACAATTTTTATGTGTTGTAATTTATGGTGTTTTTCCTAAGATTGAAAAGGATGAAGGATAAAAAAGAGGGAATCAACATAAGAAAGAGAAACAGAAAGAAGATATGAATTACAAAAAGTTTAAGATAAACGCCAAGTAAGTCCGGCATCTTCCCTCTTTTCTTGTACTGCCCGACGGCCAATCTATGACTATCACCTGTTTTACATCAAGTAGTGTTGTCGTCAACTCTCCAACTATTTGCAAAGTCATTGGACCCTCTCAATTTCACCTACTGAAAATAATTTCATCAGACAAAGAAAGTTATATATGGTGTTTTTAAGACCCAGTGGTATGTCAGTTTATGTTATCGTCATATTATATATGTACTTACAAAATCTATATAATAAAACAGAAAAGCATTTGAATTTTTATCCTACACACATTTTTTCCCTCAAAACAATCCTATCACACCCATCACCTCCCTCTTAACGTTATTATGTACATCCCAATACACAGCGCCTGACACACGCAAGCTGTCAGCCCCTCCCTCTCTATGCGAAACCCCTACCTCATCCCCCCTCTCTCTCTCTCTGTCTCTCTTAGAGCACACACACGTAGATGCTAGGCCCCCACTCCGTCACAGCACCAAATGCCACATGCCACCGTCGTCACCATACAGCTCTCAAGATCTCTCAAAGGTATTTCTCTTTCTCCTTCCTATGCATCATAGTGATCACACACGCACATGGAATGAACACCCACATCAGGCACACACCCATAGAGCACCACACACTCCTCTTTGTCTCTCCCCTCTCAAACTCCCTTTTTCTCTCTCTCTCTCCATCTTCATCTCTACTCACACTAGACACTAAAAGTCACCCATTCACACCCACACTCACACTCAAGAACGACCAAATTCACATGCGCACATACACTCTCTCTCTGCTATCCTCACACTCTTGACTCTTTAGCAAGCGACGCTTGGTGAATTTGATGTTGCTTGTTGTTAATCATTATGCATATGAAGTGTTTGTTGAAATGCCTATAAGAAATATTTTATAGATGAGTTGAATTTATGTTTTTTGAGACAATATACACAATTTTCATAATCTAAATCTAAAATTTCATTTATATGTAACAACCACTGAATTATATCTGCTACATAAACGAATATCTGCTATTTATACATGCCATGTTAAACAAAACTATGGTGGTTTTCAACAAAACAGAGGGAGTTCCCCAAGTACAAATCCATTTGTATTTTGTACACTAATAGGAGGAAAAATATATGTATTAATGTGCATAGAGGAAAACTGTATATTGTTGTTTTAGTCTCTTATCTACTCTCCATTCAAGTAGACTTCAACCTATCCAAGCCATATGTTCTCTGCAGGATAAAGAGGTATAAAATACACATCAAAATAAATTCACATGCGCACACACTCTCTCCCTCCTATCCTCACACTCTTGACTCTCTAGCAAGCGACGCTTCGTGAATTTGATGCTAATTTGTTGTTAATCATCATGCATATGAAGTGTTTGTTGAAATGTTTGTAAGAAATGCTTTAATTTATGTTCCTTTTTGATTAGTTTTTTTTTATTCAACTTCATTTGCTCTTCCCTATGGCATTCCTCTCCCTTTCTACTCTTCTTTTGTTCTTCCCTATGACATTCCCTCTCTCCTTTATTTGCTCTTCCATAAACATCCACACAGTGCATACACACACGCACACACACACGCAATGGCATGAGGGGCTATATGGTGAAATTCCAGTGGAATCGATATGCTTTCACAACAATGACATGATCGTCAGTGTTGGGTTTTCATTTTCTTGGTGTTTTGGGCTTCTTCTTTTGTTTATTTTTACTGAAATTTTTATTGCTATTTAATTTATGGCTAATTTTCTTTTTTTTTTTTATGTTAGAGAATGCATGTGGATTTGGTTGTGCACTGTGGTGTGTTCCAAATTTGGGTAAAATTGCATCTTTGTTATTCCTAATTCTTTTGTGCAAAAGTGATTGAATGAGGCTGATCTTAGTTTAATAACACAATGGCTACTTTGGTGGGTCCTCTTAACTGATGATTGAGAAATGTTTACCTACAGTAATGTAAATTTGTACTAATTATTAGATATACGATAAATAATGTACACAAATTGACATTTTTTTGTGTTCTATTTTTATAGTAAGCTTAGTCAAAAAAATTTAATATTGATTGTGGGTGGCGTTAACTAAAACAAAAAGAAAAAAATTGCTACTTGAAATATTTGTATGCAAATGAAAATATTTGTATTACATGTTTAATGTTCGATTTTGTGTTGTACAATGTCTTTAGGTATGAGTTTTGTCCATTTTGTTAAAAAAGTGGTTGTTGCGGTTTGATACATTGGCTCCATTCTTTGGGGTGTTCGATTTTATATTGCATCGTGCCTTTAGGCACGGGATATTACTAGTGATCTTATATTTTATTACATAATTATCCTAATCTTTATGCATAACAACACTATCTACCATGTTATTTAGAAAATACAAAGTGTCTTCATTGTGTTCAAACTTATCCAACGTATTTGAAGCGTGTCTGTAATTTGTCTGAAGTTGATAAGGATGGAATTTCGAGCGTTGGCTGCCATGGCTTCGGAGCCTAACACACCTAGAGAACCCATAGGTTGGGCTTATTGGCCCAAAAAAAGGTGCCCCCAGTTAGTCCACATCGAGAAAGTGACAAGAGGCCAAGCCCAATGACGCTAGAAGGTCGACGATCTAGCCTAGGCCCCAAAAATGCCTAGGTAAAAAATGGCCCAGGAAAGAGAAGTCAAACCCTTACCCTGGAAGCATCCTGCCATGCCACATGCCCAAAAGGTGAGGGGACCATCTCTGAAACCTGTAACAATTACACTTTCTCGGAAGTAAAAATAGGTGGCACGTAATGATCAAGAGATCGTGGGCACAATAGCACCGATTAGCAAAGACTCTTATAGGTCAAGGACAGAAGGTCCCCAAAGAATCAGCAAAAGGTGGAAGGGACCACCAGGAACCCTAGGAGGGCGGCTCATATAAATAGAACAGTGTTATTCTATCAAAATGTGTGATCATCATCTTCCTCACAGTGTCCCCTAACCCTAGGCATCCAACAATAAAAGCGAAAGTTCTTGTAAAGGCCCATCCCCTATAATCTCTCTGTACTGACCAGAAATCAATATATACCCCCAAGGAGCCAGAGACTCCGTTACAGTGGACTTTGCCTTAGTCCATCAACTGAGGTAAACCACTTATATGTTCTGTGCCTTCCATTTTCATAAATTAACTTCTCATTCAAACAAGCACACTAAACAAAAAAAAAGGATCATATAAGTTAAGTTGGGCTTAGGCCGTAATTTTCGAGCAACATGTGGGAACATTTTTCATCGTTTTCCTTTGAATTTTAAGTTGATGGTTTCGACTCGAAACATGAGTAGATCTCACGCCAACCCCCAAGTTCACCAAAACGTGCCAGAGAATTATCAGGCCCCGAAGTGGATGTCGAAGGTCACCCCCTGGCGGGAAACCTCCCTCTGCTTAATGAGCTCGAGACTTACCATCGAATCACAATGCAACTTATAAAGCAGAACTAGGAGTTGATGGAGTGGATACAAACACATCAGCTCCCTCGGTTCCCACCAGCACGCCAAGAGCCTCTTTCACCCCCAGTAGAACATGATGTCCCTCCTCAGGAACGCCAAGCTCTGCCTAATGGAGTGACGGAGCTCCATGAGCACAACCATTTTGGGGAGAATCACTAGAGGATGCACCTGGAAGAACACAACGAAGACGAGGCCCACAGTCGGGCCAGATTCGCCTACCAAGGAGATAGACCCCATTCCCCACCGGACGCCATGGATCACCTACAGAAGCAGAAACTTTGCGAGCTCTAGCGAGAAGAGGGCACTATGAAAAAAGCAGTTAAGGGAAACACCCTTTATACCATGGGCACCCTGGTCCAGCAAACTAAGTCTCCATTCACTCCTAAGGTCCTCCACTTTCCTCTCCCCTAGAAATTCTGAATGTCATCGATAGAAGCGTTCGACGGAACCAGAGATCCAGTTGACCATTTGAAATCCTACAAGAATCAAATGGAACTGCAGGGTTACCTAGACCAGATTCACTGCTGGGCTTCTACTATCACCCTCAAAGGTTCGGCGATAGCTTGGTTCAACAGGCTACCATTAGCATCGATTTTCTCCTTTAGGGAACTATCCATATAGTTCGTATCACAATTTATCAGAGCAAGGACGTACAGAAAGTCGCCCTACCATCTTTTGAAAGTTAAACAGGGACCCAATGAGTCCCTCTGGAGCTATGTGCAGTGCTTCAACCAGGAATGCTTGAAGGTGAAAAGTGTGGATGATAAGTTTGCACTGACCACTTTCATGTCTGGGCTCATAGTACAGTCCAAGGACCTTTTTTTTTCGATAGTGAAAAACCCCAAGCCATCATGGCCGAGGTGTTGGCTAAAGCCGAGAAATACATCAACAACGAGGAGGCCCTCCGCCAAAAAAGGGGCTCAACAATGGCTGAATGAGACAAGAAGAAGAGGTATCGTTGTCCCAAGAAGGAGAGAAAAGAGGACCGATCCCTAAGACAAGATCCCTCACCGAGAAGAAGAAGGGAGCCTTTTCCTAAGATAAGGGGAAACGTCCGAAACTGCCTAGAGCCTCCTCCACAATAACTACAGTCGAGGTACACCCCAGCGCAGCTTCCACCCCTCGTTGCCCCTATCGCTCAAGTCCTCCATGAGGTTCAGAATGATAGGTTCATACGATGGCCATCTAGGATGAAATTCGATCCTAGTAGGCGAGACGTCTCAAAATACTATGAGTTCCACGAGGACACAGGTTGCGAAACAAATAAATGTATCCATCTTAAAAAGGAGATAGAGTACCTGATCCAGAGGGGCCACCTGCACCACTATGTGGCAGGAGAAGGAAGAGTTCAGAACAATCAAGGGCAAGAAGGGCTTGTAGTGTTTCTCAACTACAAGTGAAAAAAGGAAGGTCTACGGAATGCCTTTGGTCAGCCTGGGGAATCAACTCCATTAGTGTGCGGCTACTTAGGCCCACATCCCTCAGCAGACTCCCCCCGAGGTCGGTGACCGGAGCAACTGAGCTGGGACCAACAACTCTAGCAGGAGAAGAGCCCCATCGAACTGGCCCTATTACTAGGTTGGCCACGACTGTGCCCGTTGTGGTAACAGGCACCGACTTTGGTAACGATGCCTCCCCAGCTATAGGTAGGGACTCGAAAACCATCACCCCAGCAGAAGAGCCTGATCTCAACAAGGAGGAAAAAAATTCACCACCGACACGGAAAACTGGGTCGAGACCACTCTCTTCTAACTTGGCTCTCTTCGCTGGAGGTTTAGAGCTCCTGACTCGCCTCCTTTGGCCCACTTGCTCCATAATTACTCTCCTTTATATAACAAGCACTACAAGAAAATATATTTTTTGTGATGGCAAAAGGCTGCTGCAAAAAGTATATTTGCCGTCACAAATACTTTTTGCGACGGCTTTGCGACGGCATTTAGTAGCCGCAATAGGAAGTGCCGCAAAAAGTATTTGAGGCGGCATTATGCCGTCGCAAAAAACATTAGTGGCAGAAATTGTCTGACACAAATAATGGTGCCGCAATTTTGCATAACATTTGTGACAGGGACTTTGCCGTCACCAATGTAATGTATTTGTTGACAAAATACAATTGTGGCAGCAACAATGCCGCCGCAAAAAAAGGTCAATTTTTTTAAATTTTTTTTATATTATCAATTTCTATCCTGTATACACAAATATATCACAAAAATAAAAAAGACTTATCACAGTCAAATAATTCTACATACAATTGTATTCATATATAAATCTAAACACCAAGTAAAAATATGTTCATATATATACATAAACAAATCATCAATTAGACAAAACAGTTTAAAATCTACCAAGTATAATGTTAATTCCCAAAGTACAAATAAAAAAGATAAAATTAAAACAATAGGTTCAATGTTGAATCCACATATGCTTATAATAAAAATGTCAAAAAAAATCCTAAGGTCTTCCATATTTCTTCTGCAAATCACCTACCATTTCAAAAGTACCTGAAAAAACAAATAAAAATTTTGTTATTATAATACCACTACAACATAGAAAAAAACATAGATATATGTATTAAAGAATTAAAAGAAGTTGAAAATACATCAGTAGATGGCCAAGCAACATTTCTTTGAACAGCATTCCCAACTGTTTTGACTCCTTGATGAGGTTTTGTCAAACATACATTACTCTCAATTGCCTTTTCAATAAATACTTTCCAAAAATTTGATCCCAAACGTATTCCATTCACTTCGGCCAATGGATCTGTACTAACAAGAATACCCTCTGCTAATATGCATTTTGGAATTTTGGAACTTAGCAAACCTACTTTAGTTCCAACCTACAATAATATGCACAATTGAATCAAAACAATAATTGTTATTTAAAATGTCTAATACATGGTTATTCATAACAATTGAAAGACGTCATATGACATACAAAATAAATATACCTGTAGACTAACTTCTTCAAGAACCTCATTTCCTTTGTTATTTTTAGCAGTGTGCATCTGTATGACATTTTCACAGAATTAGATAAGTGTTTCACTTCCGGGAACTTGTGAAATGCATTGGAAAAAATGATACAACAAACATCATATAAAGTGCATTCACAATTGCTTACAAACTTGCTTATTTCAATTACAAAAAAAAAAAAAAAAACTTAGCCCTTATATCCAAAGTTGAAACTTTGCACACTCTTCATCCATTAATGAAGTCATTTAATACACACTCAAAGCTAAAATTCTTATTCATACCTTTAATAATGCACTCAAACCTAACAAATTAATCAAATGTCAAATACAAAATATTCAAAATACATTTCACCTCATCAGAAGGCAAGGGAGATGGAGATAGTATGGACAACTTATCAATTGACCGTGGAGGTATTTCTTCATCCGACTCCCTCAACAATTGATGTGAACTAGATGTGTCTGGAACCTATAAGACATGTTATACCATATATTAAAATATTACATACATAGATTTTAAAGTTGGTCAAATAAAAATATAACATTTCTTATACTCCACCTGATTGGCATTAACCCTAGATCCACCTACACTATCAGCTTGTGATTCCAACAAACCAATCCTTACATGAACCTTTTCAAATTCAGCTTTAATTTGCGGCTCTAATTTTTCACACACAACATGACATATTTTATTAATGAAAGCAGGATTTTGTGCATCGGATGAGCTTGTGTCTTTTTGGTACACTAAACTTCGAGGCACACCAGTACCGTAGGTCTTGCAATATCCATGTCCATCTTCTCCTAACAACTTGTGGAAAATTTGATCCCTGAGAGCTGGTGTACGATCTGACTCATCATATTGAGAAAGTTGTGCATTGAATTCATCCTATAATTTGAGATAGTCAACAATTATAGATTTAAAACATTAAAAAAATTATTAAAAACTCAAAAAATAAAGTATAAGAATGTGATACAATGACTTGTGCCACATCATGGTCACACGGAACACCATTCTTAGTGCGTGATTTAATGTATATGCTCATTTTATCAGTGCTCTCTCCGTTTTGTTCCATCTGCAAACCTCAACAAATATCAAAATTTGGGTCCATCATCAAATGTAAACAAAAATAATACATATCAAAATATATTAATTTTTATAATCACTTGCCTCTCTACGTAACTCGGCGAAGTGTGTTCGCCCACACCTATGAACTGGGCCTTGTAGTTCTCTATTCTTTGAATTTCGATCTGCTATTTCCTATAACAACAATTAAACATTATTCAAAGTCAATATTCCACATATAGGCAATGATAAAAATTCATTCTCGTACCTTAGCTACATCACTCGCCCAATATTGTACTAACTCTGCCCATTGCTCTGGCACAATATCAATTGGAACTAATGATCTAAGATTCTCATCATTCTTGTGGGGTTCATAGAAATTTATCTTCACTCGATGTTTGTGATCTCTCCAATTCTTACCACATGCCTTCAAGCAGACTGGTTTATAACCAGGAGGAGCATATGTCAAGTTATCCTAAAATTATGTGCCAAGAAATTAGCATATAATTGAAGTCATCATCATTTTTTTTGTTTGAAAAATAAAATTTTGATGATTTAAATTTATACCTCCACTTCTTTCCAAATTGTATCAAGTATATCAACAGGTATTGAAGCCCAATCGATATAAGTGAGAGGAACTCTATGCCCATTGCGTACTATATTTCCCAACGCTGACTTTAGCCATTTTGCATTCTTACCTACTGGCTGAAACTTGGAATCAAACTCAACCTCAAGTCTCACTCCAGTTCCCCATTCCTTAGGACCCTTAGCTGGACCTCGACCTCGCTTGGTCGAAACTGTGTCACTTGTGCCTATTCCAAATAAAGATCATCAATTACTAAAAGTTGACAAATATATAATGTCATAATATTAAAATATTAAACTATCTTATATATATACCTGACTGTCTAACTGACGATGGCTGGGAAGACTGTACGCGTGACAATGACCTAGAAGATAGTGATTGTGATGATGGTTGTGAATGCTTATGCATAGTGTTAGATGATGTATGCACACGCAATATCTCAGACATAGTACTTCCTTTTCTCTTTGACATATTGTAAACAACACATCACATATTAGTATCATTCTTTGAAAAATAATAAATAAAAAAAATCTTTCAAAAATACCTCTTATTTCTTTTGAATAATATGAAACAAATGTCTATATATGCATATCAAAGAACATCAACCATCATCACACTTATCCATTTGGACATCCCCTAGAACGACATTATTTAAGGTACATGTTGTTCCTTCTGCTTCTTGCCTCACCCAACCAACATCATCACCATGGAGCATTACATTTTCATCCAATTCTTGACGATTATAAGGTTCTGATTGAGCTTCATTAGATTGCATATCAAACAAATCCCTCTGAGACATCTTCACAGCAACATTCCAATCTGGTTCTAAAGGGTCTTCAACATACCAAACTTGTTCGGCTTGGGTTGCTAAGATGAAAGGTTCATTTGTCAACCGATCTTCTCGATACAATAAATGCTTGAAGTTTACTAATGTAAAATTAAAGTCATCTTCCTTCTTCCCTACATTGTTATCAATCCAATCACACTTAAAGAGCACATATTTCAAATCATTCGTGTATCGAATTTCGATAATGTCGCTTAAGACTCCATAGTATGATACAACACCCACACGAGGGTTGTTGTCTTTTCGACTGGCATAACTTACAGTAACTGCTTTTAAGGTCACACCACTATTTTGAGTACTTCGACGGTTATCCATGTCCTTAATCCGAAATCGAAACCCATTGATAATATATGCTTTATATCTCCATGCTGAGTAATGGGGGCCATCTGCCAATATATTGATTTCATCTGAGTAATTGACATTACTTGATCTTCGCATAGTTTGCACCTGTACTTGTGTTACACAATTATTTAAAATTAAAGGGCAAAAAAAATATAAAGTTAAAAAACATAAATCATATGTATTATTATATATATAATACATACATGTTCCATAAACCATGTGTGAAATGTTTCCATATGCATACGCCGAATTTGGTGGTCATCCGCACGAGGCATTTGGCTTCGAAGGAGTTCAAGGTGGTCACTGTATAGTTCAATAGTTATGTGTAAATTGCATAAATGGTTCAAAAACTATAGCTCAAGAATTTGGGTGATATATAACTTACTTAATGAATGGTGCGACTGAGTCCGTATTGAATAGAACATACCGATGAGTCTGTGTCCATGTTACATTATCAAGGTGAATTTGAAGGCTCTCCCCCACACTACGACCTAAAGCTTCACCACCATCATAGTTCCTAAGTGGTCGGTTAGACTTGGTTTCCACATCATCAAGATATCTTGCACAGAAACTCATGCATTCTTCCATCAAGTAACCTTTAGCTATTGAACCCTCGGGATGAGCACGATTACGCACATATTGTTTCAGAGTAAGAAGATACCTAGACGAACAATTATAAGTACACTCTATAATTGAAATTTAAGATAAAAACTAAAATTATATAAAAAGTTTGATAGACCCTTTACAAAAGGAAATAACACACACCTTTCAATGGGATACATCCATCGAAACTGTACTGCTTCAGCAATCAATGCTTCATCAGCTAAATGTATAGGTAAGTGCTCCATTATATCAAAGAAGGATGGTGGAAAAATTTTCTCAAGATGACAAAGTGTAAGCACGATACGGTCTTGAACATATTCCAAATCTGAAGCACAGTTCACTTTCGAGCATAATTTGCTAAAGAAATTACACAATTCAATTATAGGTTGAACCACATTCTTAGGCAATGATTTGCGTATAGCCAGAGGTATAAGTTGTTGCATCAGAATATGATTGTCGTGACTCTTAAGACCCCAAATACTTCGCTCATTCACATTTACACGACGTGAAATATTTGATGCATATCCATCTGGTACTCTAACATTCTTTAAAACTTTGCAAAAATTATATTTCTCATCCTTATTCATTGAAAACTGTGTAGGAGGCAAATACTCTTTACCAGAACCTCTAGATTGTGGATGTAATGGTCTTCTAATATCCATCTCTTGTAGATCACGTCGTGCATTCAGGTGGTCCTTAGATTTTCCCACCACTCCTAGTATTGTCCACAATAGATTGTCACAAACATTCTTTTCTATATGCATCACATCAAGGTTGTGCCTGATTAAATTATGCTTCCAATATGGCAGCTCAAAGAAAATACTCTTTTTCTTCCAACCATGTTTTTCAGACCTGGTTTTATCCCTATGTGTTACTTTGTTTTTCCTTTCCATAAGATCATCCTTTTTGTATTCAGTCAAAATATGCTCTGATTCTAACTGTAGCAACAGCTCGGTTCCAGACAAAGTAGTAGGCTTGCATCCATACTCTCGTGTGCCATCAAACGAGTCTTTGATCTTTCGAAATTTGTGGCCGTAAGGTAACCATCGACGGTGACCTATATAAGAATACTTTCTACAATGCTTCAACCAATAAGACCGAGGTTTCGTATTACAAGATGGACATGCATATTCACCCTTTGTACTCCACCCTGACAAGTTGGCATATGCAGGGAAATCACTAATTGTCCATAATAATGCTGCGTGCATTTGAAACATTTGTTTGCTTGATGCATCAAACGTATGAATACCATCTTCCCATAGTTCCTTCAACTCTTCAATTAATGGTTGCAAATATACATCAATCTTGTTGCCAGGTCCTTTAGGCCCATCAATAAGCACAGATAGAATAAGAAATGGTTGTTTCATGCACAACCATGGTGGTAAGTTGTATGGAATCAATATGACCGGCCAAGTGCTATGAACAATATTCATGGACCTAAATGGATTAAAACCATCAGTTGCTAACCCAAGCATGACATTCCGACTGTCACTAGCAAACATTGAGTTTTCCAAATTGAAAGTTTTCCATGCCAGAGAATCAGCTGGATGCCTTAATACACCATCATCGGTTCTTCCCTCAACATGCCATCTCATGAGTGAAGAAGTTTTTGATGACATAAACAGTCTTTGTAGTCTTGGCTTCAAAGGAAAATATCTCACCTGTTTTGCAGCTATTCGTTTACCTTTGGTGGTGCCAATACTTGGATTACTTTCTTGATGTTTCCATCTAGAAGTGTTACATATATCACACTCATCACGTCCTTCATCCTCATTTCTAAACAACATACAACTGTTAGGGCATGCATCCCACGTCTTATACGTAAAGCCCAAGTCATCAGTTACCTTTCTAGCTTCATAGTATGAATTAGGAAGTTTTGCTCCCTTAGGCAAAAGCTCAATCAAGAACTGAAGCAACATTGTAACAGACTTATCTGTCCATCCATTAAGCACTTTCATATGTAGAAGCTGAACGATAAACGACAATGTAGTAAAATTTTTACACCCCGGATACAATTCACTTTCTGCTTCCTCTAGAAGTTTAAAATACTTTCTTGTTTCTTCATTAGCTCCTAACTGGGGACCATTTGTAGGTGGTTCATCATAATCAACATTGTCACTTACATTTGCAATTCCTATCGCCTCATGTATCATTTCGACCATATTATCTCCGACATCTAAATCAGCATAACTTTCATTTTCCTGGTTACCATACAAAGACATGTAGGGTTCTCCATGGTTAATCCAATTCTTATACTTCTTTAAGAAGCCATGGTAACCCAAATGGTTACGCACAATCTCTCGTGGAAAAAAGAAGCGATTTGCACATTTTTTACAAGGGCAATTGATTGTTGAACCTTCTGCCTTATTACTGTATGCAAAATTGAGGAATTGATCAACCCCATTCATGTATTCTGTTGAGACTCTATCTGGTAAATCAATCCAACTCTTGTCCATATTTCAACTAACCTGAACTTAATAAAAAAACTTTAGCTTATGAGAACTATTATTCAATTTACATGAAAAATAAAGAAACATGATTACATGGAAGATTTTCAATGTTTAAGCTACTTACTACAATAGATGTAGCATAATCTAATAAATACAAGCAATATCTAAATAAAAAAAATAAAAAATAGATTATATGTAAAGCAATATTATATGAAGAGAGGGGAACTACATTTATATGAAAATCAACTAAATGAATATCATTGCTGACTTAGAATGGCAATCCACACAAGTCCCTAATAATCATCACAACGTAAACAATCATGAAATGCATTGTGTGAAACACACCATTATACATATTTTTTCCACCACAGTTTATAAACTTAGATCATATGGACACCTATATGAATCACATCCTCAGATAGCACACTAACAGAATGGAAACACGACTTAAAAAACGTTTTTTTCTCTAAATAACTAAAAAATTCACCTCTATTGGAAATTACAAAAAACTGAAATAAATAAAAAAGTTTGTCTTTCTTCTTCTATTTGTCAAACTGACCATAAATCTTTTAGAATCTCAACCAAGTAAAAGAAGCATATCACAGAGAGGACAAAATGGGATAGTACTTGAGGGTTGATAAGGCTAAGAAAGGGTTGTTGAGTGCTCTTCTCTAGTCATGGACACTGGACAGAACTCTTGTAAAAAAAAAAAAAAAAGTAGCTGATTTTGTTTTGTTAGGCTAGCAATGTTAATCCATTGCAGGAGGTGTTGGGGAGTGTGGACAACATGTATATATATGGGGAAAATTTGGAGACCAAGAACAACTTGGTGGTTACCATATATTGGGGCCCAAGCTGAGTTATAATGCTTGGTTCGGTGTTGGTGTGCCATCTAACTTGACTCAAATTACAAGAACTAGCCCACATCTAGAGACCAACATGGCATCCCACATCTACAGTCCAAAGGATGAAAAATTTCAAACTCTACCCCAAGCATAAGACTTAGACAAACATCAGAGACAACAACAGAATTTAGAAGACAATAAATGAATATAACTTAAGGCTACTGTACACATCTCACATACTAAGATTCATCCAAAATTTGCTAATATATTGAACTACTCCTAATTGCACAGTTTGAAATTGATAATGAATCAATTGAAATATGCCAAAATTCATACAATGTCAAGTATCAATTAACTCATCCTAAATTGCAAAACAGAGAAATGTATTTACTAAGTCAAGTGATCGAATGAAATCACAATGCAGAGCCCCGGACTCAATGACTGAACAGATCTTCAACGGTGATTATTGTCGAAGTTTGATTTTGATCGGCAACGGTGAGGAGTTTCAGTCGTTGAGAGTTGCGTGAGGCCAGCCAAAGGATTTGGGGAAAATGCCAGAAAAAGTGAACGTGGTTGTTGTCATTTTGGTTAAATTTTAATTATACCCCCTCTACTTTATCATACATTCAAAGACAACCCTTTTATTTTCTGAATTTTTACTAACATCCCAGTCAAATTAAAAATATTAACTAGAATGCAATTTTACTAAATTGCCCATAATATATTTGAAGACGAACTTCATCCACACATCCTCTATATAAAGCATATCTTCAATGAGACTCCATATGCAGTCAATTTTTTATACGTATTAAAATTTGGGTCAATTAAAATTTGATTCAAACTAATTAAATTTACTTTTACTCATTAAATTTGAGTCAGTTAAAAATTATTTTAATCGACTCAAATCAAATTTTAACCAATTCATATTGAATTTTAATTGGCCCAAATTTTAATACATAAAAAAATATAAATTTTAATTGACTCAAATTTTAATGAATCGAATTTTAATTGACAAGAATTTTAATAAATAAAAAAAATATAAATTTTAATAGACTCGAAAGCGAATATTAATCGGCACTAGAGCTCAAATCGGCTCGAATTTTAATACGTAAAAATAATTATAATAGGCTCAAATTAATATGTACAAAATAAAATTTAATCAACTCGAATCGAATTTTAATCAGCGTAAATTTTTATTGTGTAGAAAAATACATTTTAAACAACTCAGATTTAATATGTAGAAAAATAAATTTCAATCGGCTCAAATTTTAATAAATTTTTATGTAGAAACGTTGTTTGGGGTTCATGTGGTAACATTTTTGGTATTTTAGATGATTTTTTGTTGTTGTTAGAAATTGTGATTTAATGACATGGTGTGTCAATGATGTTTAAATATTAACTAGAATGAGTATCAGTGATATTTTTTATAATAGAGTGAATGTCCATGAAGATATAATAAGCTAAAAATGGTGTACCTGAAACTTTACGTATAATTTTTTATTTGAACTGCTAGGGGTATTAAAAATCGTCCAGTTTGAATGGTTGAGTGAAGGAACTGACCGATTAATCTAGTTTTGAGTGATTTTTGTGCAAAAACAATCGAATATAGTAATCGATCTGCTTCACCAATTCTTCGGGTTAGTCCGCTTGGTCAGGCCAGATTTTAAAACATTGGGACCTAGCTAATATCATATTCCATTTAGAGTTTAATTCTATCACAAATTAAAAAATAGGATATTACCCTTATAGAATTAGTGTTATTTATACATTAGGAGTCTTTCTTTCTTGATAGTTTTAATTTTTAGGATTCTTTCTTGATAACTCTATCATTAGTTTGTTTTTTTGGTTTTTTTGATAAATTCTTTAATTTTTGTTTGAAATTATCTTAAATACTTGATATTTTTTATAAAAGAGAGCTAAGGACAAAAATGGGGAAAACATGAATAAGAAATATAAAAATAAGTAGTTTTATTTATTAGGGGAAAAGCAAGCAAAAAAAATGCCAAAAATATTTTTTATTTTAAAATACATCATTGTTATCTTGTTACATTACTTATGACATGGGCATAAATCATAACAAAAAATGGATAATGCAAAATTTATCATTTGTGACGGCAATTCAACTGCCACGAAAAAGATGCCGCAAAAAATTACCTTTTTTGTGGCAGCAAATTTTACTGTCACAAAAAATTCGCCTCAAAAGGCCTTAATTCTTGTAGTGAAGGTAAGAAGGAACTATACAACCAAAACAAAGAATGAGTTTCTGAGTAGAAGGTCAGGTACTCACGATCACTTGACGCCGAGGCCAGCTCGAGATGATGCATCAGCTCAGTGTAAGAAAAAGGCAAGCGGGCTCGGTTGACCCCAGCCAACTCCCCGACAGTCAAATATGGGAGCTAGCCTGCAGTAATAGAAATGAGTAACCCCATTACTTGAGGAGGTAGGAAAAAGTAATAGTGGGTATCATAAGGCCAAGCCAACATGTACGAACTTACGTGGATTCCTATGCTGCCCCCATTCTACAGAAACCCTCATTGAGGCTAAAAAATGGGCCCCGTATTCCCATACATCTCCATAAACAAAGAAGTGCCTCTTCATCCACCTTTTCGGCTTTGTAGGAAGGTCCGAGATAGGAATTTCCCCTCCCTGCCTTGGAATGAAGTGATAAAACTCAGACACCTCCTCGGGACAGAAAAGTGAAGAAACTCCGACACAGTGGCCCTAAACTGGGGGAATAACATTCCCCACACAACTGCAAAAGCCGACAAGACCACCCAAGCCGCTGGAAAAAGCATGGCGGGACAAAAACTGAAGAAGTGCCAGACCTCATGCATGAAGGAAGAAAGAGAAAATCGGAAACTGGTGCCATAAAATCGGATAAATATATAGGCCATACCGGTAGGTTTCAGCTACTGGACCTCAACCTACCACCAGACCTACCGGTATTTTAAGCCTACTAGAGTTCGACCTATAGGTAGGCCATACTGATAGGTTGTACTGATAGAACCCAAATTTTGCAAGTCATGTAATGTTGTCTTGAGGGTCCGACCAGACATTCTCCTACGTGTCTCTGACACGTCTAACACCATGGACATCCCTTTCATACCTCTCATTGGACTTTTGGAGCCTTGGTGATCAATGAGGAGTGAGAAGAGGAGAGATGCCAGGTGTGCAGACAAGGTCTGTACCTACCATGTCCAGCCCACTCTTTTGAAGCCATGTGGATGGAGATCACATCATCTAGCTAGGGCATCACACTATGGACATTTTTGGCTAGGACATACACCATGAGGGAAGATACATTGTAATATAGAGAGAGTCTAGGAAGAAGATGAATAGTGCTAGAGAGAGAAGTTGAGATTTTTACATTTTCTTTCGTACATTATCTTGTAATTCCATATAAGAACCTTCTAAGCTTTGTTTGAAGTCTTTAATGTCATTTATTTCAAGTTTCTTTTAAGTTTAATCTTCCATTCAAGATTTCACCATTAATGAACTCATGCTCTTCATTTTTCTTAGTTTTTGAAATGGGTATTAAATGCTTTCTCTTTTAGTTTATGTTTTCTTGTATTTTTTAAGCTAGAATCTTCAGTTCCCTAGAATGTCTTTTATTTACATTATTGTCTTTCTTTCAAGCATGAGTAGCTAAATCTTAAAATTGGCTAATCTAAGGGAGACCTCCCCGTGAGAATTCCATTTCAACTCTTCTTCTTTCCTCCACTAGGTGTACAGTGGTTTGGTTTGATTAGGTTGAGTGTGGACATGGCTGTGAGTCTTTGATATTCCGTAAACTTGTCACAGTTTTTGCTTAGATCCTCACTTCCATCTTGTCCCAAGTTTCCCACGAATCAATCATTTATTTTGCATCATTGGAGGAAGGATTTGAATTGAATTGGCATCCCCTTTGGAGTGAACACTTTGGATTAACCAACACTTGTTTCCCATTTTATTTTCATCACAACACAATCACAAACCAATTCCAAATAACAAAAGTTTTTTACACTTTCCCTTTTGTTTACCGAAATCGCCTTTAACACGATTCACCTCCTTCCCTGAGGAGACAACCTTGGAGTACTTTCCAAGTAAAACTCGACATACAAAAGTCCTCTTGCGCTTGAGAAGCATTTTTGTACACGCACACATTTCATTTTCCAGCATCTCCTTGCCCTTTCTTTTGACATCTTTCTATGGGAGAGTGACACTCCCCTCTTTTGCTCATACATCATACATACGTTGAGGGAAAATGTTAGGAGGATAGGAAGACAAGGAAATAATTCAAGCATTTTTGGCATCGTTGCCGGGGAAGGCAAACGTTGAATCAAGAATATGATTTCCAGACAACGGAGGTAAGTCCCGTGATGTTCATCATGGGCTGAGGTACATTGATCCTTGTACATATTTTTGTTTGTTTTTATTTTTAGTTGTAGATAATTTTGTTACATGTGGGGACAGGACGATCAAAATCGATTAGTTAAACAACCATTAGCCCCCAACATGAATATTGACCAAGACCCATCCGAGGATGTGCGTGACAACTTTGAGAATGTGGATGCCAACCCAAATATGCAAAGGGGTTGGGGAGTGTAAGAACCTAGAGTTCCCAATCCACGAATGCATTTTTCCCCTCTTAGAAATGAAGGGAACAATATCCAAATTGATCCTCTGACGAGGTCAATGAGGGAGTTCCTTCAACCAACCCGTAGCACTACACCTTCATGCATCCACTTGGCGGTTCAAGCTCAACTCTTCCAAGATAAGCCAGGGATGTTGCAACTACTTCCTACATTCCATAGAATTGAAAAGAAAAATCTTTACTTGCACATAAGGCAATTTGAGGATATAGTTGCAACCTTTTATGCTAACAATGATATGGAGGACATAGCTCACTTAAAATTGTTTCCTTTGTCCCTTAGAGATAAAGTCAAATCATGATTGTATGCCTTGAGATCTCGGTCCATAACATCTTGGAACCAAATGCTCTCCGAGTTTTTAAACAAATTTTTTCTTGTTCATAGAACTACCACTTTAAAAAAAGAAATTCAAAACTTTTCGGAGACGCCCAATGAACATTTCTACCAATGTTGAGAGCGGTACAAGGAGTTATTGCAATCCATCCCATATCATGGCTTTGAATCGTGGCAAGTGGTTAGTTTCAACTCAAGGGCGTAGTCAAACTCAACGGGAAGTCAAACTCAAGGGGGAGGGATGTATGACTTGAGAGACTGGGAAGACTTGCTTTCTAAAATTTCTAAATTGTCAAGGAAATTAGAAAGTCTTGAAATCAATAAGAGACATGAGGTGTCTAATGTTTCAAAGATTGATGAGTTTTGCTCGATTTGTGAAAGTGTGGAACATTCCATATCGGAGTGCCCAACATTCCAGCACTTAAGGAAGTGTATCACGAGCAAGTGCATGCCTTTAACCAAACGAGGCAATCATTCTCTCCACATTTAAACACTTATAATCCGGGGTGGAGCCATCACCCTAATTTTAGTTGGAGAAATGAGAACCCCAATCCTCATGGGTCTAATGCATACACACCTCCTGCACCTTCTAGGTAAAATCAATTTCAAGGCCAAGGGAAAGCGTCTAGCTCCCAATACCCCCGGACCACTCCGTAAGGGTATTCATTGAACCCACCACCACAGAATTTTTCACCAAGTCCATTTAATCCTCCCACATATCAACCTCCTCACAAAAGTAATTTGGAGGATATGGTTCATGCTTTCATTCAAAGTCAAAATATTTTCTATCAAAATCAAACAGCTATCAACAATCAAAATGCCACAACTTTTAATGACCTTAGGACCTAACTCACAAAGTTGACAAACTCCATGGGAGCATCACAACAAGAGAAAGGGAAATTTTCTCTCAATCCTAAGAAAATCCTAGAGGTTAACATTGCATTGAGTCATCCGAGCCCACTAAAGGAAGTTGTGAGTAACTCAAGGCGGTCACCACCCTTCGTAGTGGCAAGCAAATTGACAAAACTATTGTGCCAAAGGTCTCACCCAAGACCACATTGTCAAAAGAAAAGGACACCATGAATGATACCCAGGGGGTGAGGTGGGGTGAGGTGAGGTGAGGTGAGGTGAGGTGAGGTGAGTGATAAGGTGGTTGAGAAAGAAAAATCAAATGATGAAAGTGTGTTTGTTTCCCCCATGCCTGATCTATTTCCTAATCGTTTGAAGCCACCTGTCAAGGTGGCTAATTATGATGATATACTTGAAATGTTTAAGTAGATAAACATCAACATCCCACTCCTTGATGCCATAAAGTAAATTCTATCTAGTGCTAAGATCTTGAAGGATTTGTGCACAGTGAAGAGAAGGCTCAATGTGCACAAGAAGGCATTCCCCACCGAGCAAGTGAGCTCAATCTTGAGGACGAACACTCCTTTGAAGTTTAAAGACCCCGATTGTCCCACCATTGTCATAACAATCGAGAATTGCCGGGTGGAGCAAGCATTGCTTGATTTGGGCGCTAGTGTGAATCTTCTTTCATATTCGTTGTACCAACAACTTCATCTTGAGGAATTAAAGCCCACTCCAATCACGCTTCAATTGGCGGACAGTAGTGTCTAAAAACTAAGGGGAATAGTTGAGGATGTCTTAGTACAAGTTGATAAATTTTACTTTTCTATTGATTTTATTATGCTTGATACTTACCCAGTTGCAAATCTTAGTTCCCCTATAATACTTAGTAGACCTTTTCTTGCCACATCTAATGCTGTGATTAATTGCAAGAATGGTCTTATGAAGCTAGCATTTGAGAACATGACTATAGAGTTTAATGTGTTCAACTTGTGCAAGTAACCGGGAGATGATGAGAAAGTGCATGAAGTAAATAGAATTGACACCATGGCGGAAGAACACTTGGAACTTGTGAGAATGTTAAAGTTCAAAGAGGAGGGGAATGTTGATCCAGAGGGAGTTGAATAACAAGAGGAATTAGAGAGTTTAAAAGGGTTTGAGAAATGGATTCCTACATTTGAGAAGCTCCCTCATCAAGAAAATAAGATATTTCCATCGGATATTCAAAAGCCCAATTTGGAATTGAAGCCACTACCTTCCCATTTGAAGTATGCATATTTTGGGGACGATGAGACATTTCTTGTGGTGATTAGCTTAACAATGGATGCAACACAAGAAGAAGAGCTCTTGGAGTTGTTAAGAAGGCATAAAGGGCCTATCGGTTGGACAATTGTCGACATCAAAGGGATAAGCCCCCTCATGTGTATTCATCGGATCTACCTTGAGGAGGATGCCAAACTGTCTCGACAACCACAAAGAAGGATGAAGCCAATCATGATATATGTGGTGAGGGAAGAGGTGTTGAAACTACGTGATATGGACATCATTTTTTCAATTGCTGATAGTAAGTGGGTTAGCCCTACGCAAATAGTACCTCAAAATTGGGGAGTTACAGTCCTGTAGAATGAAGAGAATGAACTTATACCAACAAGGGTGATTACAGGTTGGAGAATTTGTATTGATTACTGAAAGCTTAACCTGTACACACGAAAAGACCACTTCCCAATGCCATTTCTCGATCAAGTGTTGGAAAGAGTAGCAAGGCATTTATTCTATTGCTTCTTAGATGGATACTCCAGCTACAATCAAATTGAGATTGTATTGGAAAACCAAGAGAAAACCACCTTCACTTGCCCCTATAGTATCTTTGCTTATCGTCGCAAGCCTTTTGAGCTATGTAATGCCCCGGACATTGCATGATGGGGATCTTTAGTGATATGGTAGAGAATATCATTGAGGTATTTATGGATGATCTCTCGGTCTTTGGGGATTCTTTTAGTGGATGTTTAAAAAATTTGGAGAAAATTCTTGAGAGATGCGAAGAGAAAAGTTTAGTCTTGAATTGGGAGAAGTGTCACTTCATGGTGATACAAGGAATTACTTTCGAGCACATCATATCAGTGAAAGGGATTGAAGTTGAAAAATCAAAGATGGAGGCCATCTCCAACCTTCCTACACCGAAAGTCGTCAAGGATATCAGGTTGTTTTTGGGCCATGCAGGATTTTACCGTTGTTTTATAAAAAAAAATTAGTGTATTGGCCCGACCCTTGACCAATTTACTGTCTAATGGCGTCCCATTCGAGTGGTCGGATGATTGTGAGACATCTTTTAAAAAACTTAAAAGCATGCTTGTAACACCTCAAATTATGCGACCACCCAAGTGGGATTTACCTTTTTAGCTCATGTACAATGCAAGTGATTACGCAGTCCACACAGTGCTCGGTCAAAGGGAGGATAATAGACCTTATGCAGTATACTACGCTAGCAAAATACTCAATAAAGCTCAAATGAATTAAACTACCACAAAAAAGGAGCTACTAGCGGTAGTATTTGCATTGGATAAATTTCGAACCTACGTCATTAGTTCACCAATAGTTGTTTATACATATCATTCTACTTTAAAGTATTTGTTGTCTATGCAGGATGCCAAAAAGAGACTTATCAGGTGGATCCTCCTACTCCAAGAGTTTAATCTGATAATTAAAGACAAGAAAGGAGTGGAGAACGTGGTGGCGGATCATTTATCTCAACTGGTGGTGCAAGAGACCGATGAGCACATTCCTATCCCAGATTCCTTTTCTGATGAGCAATTGCTTTCAATTCATTTTATGTGTCCTTGGTATGTTAATATATGTAATTATCTTGTAACAAGACAAATACAACCACAGTGGAGCCCGGAGGATCGAAAGAGATTCATGGCGGATGTGAAGTACTTTTACTTCGACAACCCATACCTGTTAAAATACTTCTTTGATCAAGTCATAAGGAGATGCGTAACAAAGAATGAGCAACGGGATGTCCTTGCATTTTGCCATTTTGAAACATGCGGGGGCCGCTTCTTAGCAAAGAAAACTTCAGCGAAAATTCTTCAGTCAGGTTTATACTGGCCCTCACTTAATAAAGACTGTGTTTTATTTTGTAAGGAATGCGATAGATGTCAACGTTTGGTTAGTATAACCTGAAGGAACATGATGCCCCTCTCACCTATACTTGTTATAGAAATATTTGATTGTTGGGACATTGACTTTATGCGTCCCTTCCCTATATCGTGTGGCTATCTATATGTTCTATTGACAGTGGACTACGTGTTCAAGTGGGTGGAGGCTATCTCAACCAAGACCAATGACCACCGGGTCGTGGTCAAGTTCCTCAAGGAGAATATTTTTTCAAAGTTTAGGATGTCTCGTGCAATAATAAGTAATGGTGGATCACATTTCTACAATAGGCCATTTGAATCTTTAATGTTCAAATATTGCGTCACTCATAAGGTATCCACCGTGTACCACCCACAAATTAATGGTCAAGTTGAGTTGGCTAATTGGGCAATCAAGAATATCTTAGAAAAAATGGTTAACCCAAATAGGAAAGGTTCTTCAGACAAACTGATTGATGCCCTATGGGCTTACCGCATTGCTTACAAGACTATGTTAGGTATGTCTCCCTATTGGTTCGTTTACGAAAAGGCTTGCAATTTGCCAGCTGAGATGGAACATAAGGCTTATTGGGCCATAAAAACTTTGAATTTCAAGTTGAGGATGACCGGAGAACATAGAAAGCTAGAACTGAATGAGTTGGAAGATACTATAAGAGATGCATATGAGAGCTCTAAAACTTCAAAAGAGCGAGCTAAGTTCTTTCATGAAAAATACATTGTAAGGAAGTCATTTGAGCCCAGTCAAAAGGTGCTTTTATATAACTCTCGTCTTTCCATTTTTCAAGAAAAATTTCGATTCCGTTGGGATGACCCCTATTTTGTCAAGGTGGCCTACCCCAATGGAACAGTGGATGTCACAAACCCCGAGAATGGCTAGACATTCAAGGTCGATGGTCAAGGACTTAAGCCATTTTTTGAGCGTTTTGAAGGACAATTGATGGAGGAGGATTTGACGAATCCGGTGTATACGAAATTTGTGGAAGAGTAACCATTTTTTATGCTTTGTTGTGTATAGTTTTCTTATTTACTTATGTTATTTTCATTTTCATGTTACTTACTTTACTTGGTTGTACAACTTTGTTTTCCTTAGTTTTAGATGTTGGTGCTTTTGTCAAAGCTCAACTGGCTAGTGTTCTCTAACCCTTCATTGCATATCATATCTTTTTGTTGCATTGAGGACAATTCATGAATCAAGTTGCGGGGTGGGGTGCACCATTTGCATGCTACACCAATGTTTGTAAAAAGTTTTGTTAAATTTTTGTAAAGGGTGTGCAACTGCCCTCCAAGGAGGTGCCAGCATTTGGGCCTACGGCCACCTCTCTAGAACAGAAATACAGGGGTCTTGCTTCCGTCGAACCTGCCTCCTCGCCTTTGTTATTCCCTGATCATCCCGAGAGCAAAACTCCCCTTGAAGGGTCTTCAACGGGGCTGCCCATGGCTTCAACGACCTCACACGTTCCTCCTCAGCCCATTTCTTCGCAAGTTGGTAAGGAGGAATCTGTCCCCTCCAAATTTAAGTCCCAAGGGAGTGGTTTCCTTCGCCATCTTGAGGCTGTTGTGGCTGCTTTGTCTGAGTTGATCTCCACGTCATATCCCAGGATGGCTATGTAGGTTTCCTTTAAAAGCAAGATCGAGCATACTATCTAGAGCCTGGTTGAGGTACCCAAAGTCCTTTACTGATTCTTTCAGGTCTTGGGGGCTTTTGTTATTTTTTGCGATAACTGAGTCATTTTCCTTTTTTAGTCCCTTGCCTGCTGGAAGATAATAGATTTTCATCATAAGCAGGAGCTCGTGAAGGTCAAGGAGCCATTTGATGCCGCGATTGCAGCTAAGGAGGCAACCAAAAGTAAAGTGTCAGTCTTGTCAAGGAGCCATTTGATACCGCGATGGCGGCTAAGGAGGCAACTAAAAGTAAAGTGTCAGTCTTGTCAACTAGGGTGGTTGAGTTGAAAAAGATCTATGGTGAGCTGGAAACCCGTTTCTAGGATCTTGCCAAGCTCAAGGACTCAGAGTTGGCTGCCAAAGATGCCGAGCTGGTTGCTAAGAACGTCAAGCTAGCTTCTTTAAAGGGCAGAGTCTCAGAACTTCTGAAGGAAGGGGCCGTGGCTTTCATAAACGGGTTTGTGAATTTTCAAGATCAAGTAGAGGTGGCGTATCCTGACCCTGACTTTGACTGTTTCGTCCCTCAGCTTGAAAACTTGAAGCATGTTGGGGCAACCAGGTCCGAGAAGGATGCTGCGACCGCTGAGGAGAGGCATGATGCTAAGAAGGCTGCATGGCAAGATGGTGATGGGGAATTGACCGCTTGAACTGGCCTTGTCATTATTTCTTTTCTTTTTATTTTTGTTGTAACCTTTTGAATGATGTACTCATATTTCTAAAACCCTTGTTGTCGGTTCCCTCTTCTTTTCTCTTTTTTTTTTGAATGAAGTGTTCTTCGGATGAAAATGTTTTGTTTTGAGCCATGTTGTTGTAGTATCTCCTTATGTAGTTGGGTTGTGCCTGTTTTGGCCCTCCTCTATCTGGCCTAAAATAGCTGAGCTGTCTTGGATGTTCTGCCATTCCGAGCTTACCTCTTTCTGAGTACGTATGTTGGGATTCTCATGGGTTATTTTAGTCTTTCCCATTTCTTTTCGTGCACTATAGACTTGACAGTTTCGTTCTTTTAAGAGCGTGCGCCATCAGTGGGGGGTAGTGGCTCTTCGAACATGGTGCCCCAAAGGTCCCTACGGCGCCACATGTCCATCTTTTTAAATGCGAGGGACATGCATTAACTGTGTCTGGCAAAAGTATTGTGTGCAGGCCTGCTGGGCCTATAAGTGGGCCTCCCTCTAAAGATGGTTGCCTTACCTTTGGCGCCAAATTCTTATGTTTCTTCTCCTTGGTGCATTCTTTTCTTTTCTTTTTTGGTGTTACAGAGGAAAATTCATTCGCCTTCTATTCTTATGGTTGGGGCTCAAATTCTGAAAAGTACTCTCAACAAATTTTTCGGAGTGTCTACTCAACCTTTGCTCAAATGCTTTAATAGAACCAAATAATTATTGAACACCCAAAGAAAAAATATCTTTGGTTTCTTCAATGACGAAAACAATAGAATCATATTTTTCAGGCAAACTAATCAAAATTTTCTCAACAATTCTTGAGTCCAAAATTTGGTCTTCATAAGTTTTCCTTTGATTTACAATCTCCATAAGTCTAGAGAAGAAATCATTTAATGACTCATTCTCTTTCAGTCTACTATTCTCAAAATCTCTTCTTAAGGATTGTAGTTTCACGGCTCTTACCTTCGTAGTACCACGTTACTCATCTTATAAAGTGTCCCATACTTCCTTCGATTTTGTAGCATTGATAATTCTTGGAAAAATTATATCCGTTACTCCTTATTGAATCAAGTTAAGAGCTTTTACATCATTCTTCTTGTTTTCATTTAATTGGTTCCATTTAGCCATTGCCATCTATGTTGTCATCTCTTCGGTTGGATCTTCATATCCACTTTCAATCAAATCCCAAAGATCATAAGAGAGACATATAGTTTTCATCTTGGAACACCAATAATCATTATTTTCACCATCAAAGATGGAAAAAGGAGGTTGTTGTGCACTGGTAGACATGTTGATTGCACTTGTCATTTGATCTTCTTCACTAGGACTTTGTTTATCCAATGAAAAATTTCACGCCAAGTTAGTTATAATCGAACTAACTCTGATACCACTTATGTAGTCTAATAATTTCAGCCTTTTTATATTTGTAATAGATAAAACAAAGACAATGTAAGACCACTCACTTCCCTAGACCATTAATTACATAACAAGACCCAAGACATAACCCCTTGTATTCCCAAGAAAACTAGATACACTTAACAACAAAGTATTATCTAGTATTCTATTTTTAACACTAAGAGCTCAAGAGAAAGAAGTCAAAAAGCTATCCCTCAATAAATTTGGTAGTCTTGGGATATCAGTCTCCTCTCCTGCCAATGGCAGGTTCTTACGCCTTTCTCACCCTTTCGACACTGGAAACACTACTTCCTATTTGATTTACATGTATTAAGCATACTATCGGTGTTCATCCTAAACCAGGATCGAATGAGTGATCAATGAATAATAGATATAATAATCACTTAAAAAAAGAAATACATTTTTAATGGCATTGATAATGAAGTTATCATGATGTCTTTTCAAAGTATAAAAACTCATCTTGGTCAATTTTAAATGGATATAATTAGCATTATTTTATGTGAAGAGTTATTGTGAAACCCTTTTTTGTTATTTTTTGTTTGTATAGGCTATATATATTGGTTTTTTAACTCTTT
The DNA here is from genome assembly GCA_023539305.1 of Ilex asprella. Taxonomy (NCBI): domain Eukaryota; kingdom Viridiplantae; phylum Streptophyta; class Magnoliopsida; order Aquifoliales; family Aquifoliaceae; genus Ilex; species Ilex asprella. Next base: position 11,123,057 of record CM042201.1, read on the forward strand.
TGTATTTAATGAATTTTTTTCTAACACATATGATGTTAAAATTACAAATGTCACACATTATTTTTATTTATTGGAGAAAAATATTAAATTGTGTAGTTAGAGTGTGCCCATTTTAAAAAAAATATTTGGCTCTACTAGTAGAAGGTCATTGCCTTGATAGAGTGGTGAACTATATGGGTATGTTGATACTGATAAATCGAAAGATTGGTTTCTGAGTATCCATTTTTACCATGTTCACAGGTTCAATTTTCATGTTTTCTGTGGGCAACCTACAAAATTTGTATATTAATGATCCTGAAGCTTTGAAGGAAATTAGCACATGCACATCCCCGGACTTAGGGAGGCCATTCTTTCAACAAAAGATTCTAGAACCTCTCTAGGCCAAGGCATTGTCAATTCTAGTTGTGTAATATGGGTCTATCAAAAAAAATCATAGCTCCTGAATTGTACATGGACAAGATCAATGTACAATTTCTACATGAAACTCATAGTTGCCAATTGTAGTGGGTTGTTGCTCTGTAATTGGATGTTTGTATGATTGGTGGTTATTTGTGGCATGTGTTGTTGGGTTGTTGTACTGTAATTAGATGTTTGTATGGTTGGTGGATGTTTGTGGCAAGTGTTGGATAGTTGTTACTGTATGAATGGAATATAATATGCACAGGTGTTTATGAAATTTTTTTGAGGTCATGCTTATGGGGGAAATTCTACCAAAATCTTTATGTAATACCTTGTAACAACAATTGACATTCTTATACTGCAAATGATATGATAGCCTTTCCCTATAGATGTGTTGGGTAGCCTACCAGATTACTGTTTGTAGGGTCGGGAAGTATGGACTATACGAGCACCGTTCATTTGTTTTGATGTGGTAGAGTGACATTTTTTCGACCGTGTTCTCCGACAGTTTGGGTGCAGACAACCGATACTAGTAGCATGCCACAAATAGGCGTAGTAGACCTAGTTATGAATGGACCATCGCACATCAATGCTACATCAACAAGTGGGAGCAACGACAAGATACTATTGTTCATGGCAAGGCTACCCTCGACATGATGGATGTTATTGATTCATACTTGGAGTAGTATCGATGCATTACTCGTCTACTTATTGGACCACCCATGTCGCGACTTGATGTTAGCTTTCAGCCAGTCGATAGTATCTTTGAGCTGTTGGTATGTCTTGCTTAAATTGCAGTTTAAATGTGTTACACAAATTATGTAAAATTGTTATAACTCATTAATTTATGGTGATGTAGAAACAGACCCTGACATTGATATATCATATAACATATGATATTGTTGGTAGTCAGCCTGATTTGACGACTTGTTTGGCGGCCATTAGTCGGATCGGGCATGCCAATTACAATTGTTGGTTATCTATTTATGAGCACCGTCGACTTGTGCAAGCATCGCTAGACATTCAGCAGCCATCAGTTGCAGCATTAGTGCCTACACAACAGCGAGGTGTACGTATTCCACGACGGCCAGCTGCATGCTCATGTGAATAGACATCCTCATTTGTCATGGATACTGCGTCGACATCATCACATGCAAGCCCATCGACTTTATATATTCCACAGACTGCAGGAGTATGTCCACCTACGCCATATGTCCCCATTGCTAATTATAGCAGTCCACCACTCGTCGTTGACCATACCACTACACCATTGATTGACCCTCTTACACAACCACCTACAGTGACATCATGTGGTCTACCAATGACCTCCCCACACGTGGATACGTCGTCGTCATCATGCATACCTTCACAATAGCCAATGGTTACAAGAGATGTGTTGCATGTACAGGACCTGAAAGCTACATCACTTCCCGATTTGGCTTGTATTTCACAGATTGTCCCACAGCTGCCCCATCCACGTACTTCTCCTATCCTATATGAGGACTCTTTTGATGATGTTGAGGTTCCTACTAAGGGAGTGATACAAGAGTCATCACTTTCACACAAAGGGCATGGATTCAGTCGTCCTAGCCACCATGTACATGATTCTGTACATGGGGGAGTGAGTCAATAGATTTTGGCTCCTCCTGATGGACGGTGGCCCAAGCAACAGAGGAGACCACCACTTTGTCGAACGTAGTCCAGTTTTTTTTTATTTTTTATTATGTTGTATATAAATTGTGTTAATTAGTGTTATATATACAAACTCTTTTGGTTCATAGTTTGATATAGTGTAATTCCATTACTGCTTTTCATAGAAACATAATAAAGAAACATACTAAAAACACAAATACAATAATAATGTCTCAATGTTATAACACAAGAGTTGCATAACACTTTTTCATGGGTCTTCATTATCGTCAAATATCTCCATATCAGAAATACATCAAGCTTTCCCACTCAACTGGAAGGTTAAAATTGCTTCTTGTATCCTCCATTCTGTTGCACGGTCTCTTGTGATGCGACGAATGTGGTATTGATTGTAACAGATTGCTATTTGATTGTTCTTAGCTCGAATACGAAACAATGATCGCTCTAATTTTTTAGAAGTGCTAATAAGCATTCCAATGGCAACTTGTCGAAATTTTCTTATGTTACAAGAATGTAATTCTAAACTTAGATTTTCTCTTTCTGGCAGTGTTTTTAGTCATTTGTGAATAACGTAAACAATGATTCATTGGATAAAAGAACTCATCTTCTAATGTCCAATGATAACCCAGAGCTTCAAACACCGTTCATGGACTATAATTCATGGTTAGAGATGCAATGTGTGTATTTTGAACCTTGTGTATATGTTGAAACTTATAGGTATTATGAATGTTAGTAAGCCAGTCTATAGCCTCAATAAATGACATTGAACCAGGGTGTAGTTACAATGACTGATAGTGAATAAGTGTGCAGTCACAATGAATTAATGACATTGATTCAGATGTCATGTTGTACATGTTGCTTGTTCAGTAGTCCACATGAATGAAGTGCATCAACATTGTTTGAAATAAAGACAAACCAATAAATTCACAACACACTACATTGCACTTCAATGAACAGGTGTGTAGTCATAATAAAAATGTACCATTGAACACAATGAAACAACTATAAAAACACAATAACTGGTGGTTCAAATCTCATGTATTGCACATTATGTCTACATCAAAACCATATACCATTTACAACACTTGTAGACATCAACGAGTATGGTTGTTACAAGAGCAAAATGTGATTACAAGAGTGAGAGAGTTTTCGATCCAAAAGAGTATTATGCCGAACTCCGACGAGAGTGAACTTGTTGTGCTAATGAATTACACTCATTATGCACATATCTAAGAGAATTTCGTATACCGGTGCCACAAAGACATTCACTTACCATGCCACGATGGAATATAGTGAATTGTGAAGCAGCAGTTAAAAGTGTACAAAAGGAGAATAATAGAATGATGGTGCGTAAGTGTTGATATTATATGCTCCAATTAGCAACTAACATGGTGGCCACTGCATTTGAAAGGGAGTTGACAACTATTGAGTGATCTATTGTATTGTCTAATGAACAATACCTATCAGATGAGTATATGTCTGATGAAGATTCACGAATGTAATTAGTGTCCAACTGATTATATTTGTGTACCATTCATGTGTATGTCCTATTTAGTGTTAAACAATGTCATAGCTTTATTAGTCTATTTAGTGTTTTGCCGTATCACAACTTTTTCATTGTCAAATCATATCCCAACTATGCAGTGTGTTGTCATTTCAGTGTTATTTTAAATTGTCAAACCGAGCCTATATATACTAGCATTCTTAATTGTGTAATGGATACAAAATAAAATGTTTAGACGAACATCAAAGACACAACACAACCACACCAATAAAGATTCTTCTTCATGCAATGAACAAAATATTCATCCACGACCAACAAATGAACGCTCAACATACAGATCAAGATCGCTAAACAGAGTTCCTTCTATTGGATCATATATATATTCCAATAGTGTAATGTGGTATGGACGAAAACGTGAGTTCGGCAATGCGCTCATCGACCTTTATTACTCATTCGGTCAAGTTGGACATGTAATTATTGGGCTTGCAACTGACTATCCGCCTTCAGGTGCTCATATTGAACCCACACTTGATAGCAACAGTTATATGACAAACATTGTGACTTTTAAGTATTTTATCGTTGGCATGGACTTGCAGTACCGAAAGCATGTTTGGTTGATATTTACGATCCACAAAATTCAAACAATTATGACGATATCATATCAAGACTTAGACGTGAAAATGATTAATACAGAGTCTACCTGATCATTTGCATGTAATTGAGTATGAAAAAACAGAACATTTTGATCATGAATATCCCAAAATTAAAATTTAAGAGGATCTGTTACTTGTTTTCGATCCTGAACTTTTGGATTTATCTGATTTGGACGATGATGCATCAGACACTTTTTATCCCATCAAGTTTATGTGTACCTGGTAATCCTTTATGTTGTTTTGAACATTAACCACGTTATTGACACACTTTTACCTCATCCATTGCACTGAAAAGTGTTATGAAATAAATGCTCAATTTTTTGGTCAATAATAAATTAGATTTTTACATCGCTTTGTCTTAATAAACATTATTGTCGACATCAATCACAACATCTTATGTTTGAATGTTAAACTAATATTAATTAAATGTATACGTTTCAATGTTTTAATCTTGAAATGATTCAAAATATGTTTATTTTGAATATAATTAAATATTCAATAAAAAAAATTAAACATTCAAAAAAATAACAATGTGATAAGGATAAATAAAAACAGAGGGATAAATATATAGGTAGCAAATGAGCATAAAAAGTTGGTTCAACCCACGTTTTTAAGAAGGCCATAAAAGGTACCTTTGGTAGGTTGAGGTCCAGTAGCTGAAACTGGTGCCATAAAATGTCTTTAAGAAGACGTTGGTCAAACCAACGTTTATGTGACCTTTTAAAAAAAAAAGTTTTTCTAAAACGTTAGTTGAAATGACATTTTTTGGAAAAATGTCAGTCAAAATAACATATTTTGGTATAAAAATGTTATTCCAATTAACGTTTTTAAAATTTTCTGGGTTAGGAAAATAGTTTAAAAACTACCATCTTTTGGGAATAAATTTGAAAAAAAAAACATGGGATACGGTAAAACCTCCAACACTTGGTAGTACAAATTATTACTCGGTCTAGTGGTTATCTTTTATCTCACCTTTTAGGTTAAGAGGTATACATTGAATTGTCGGAAAAAATGGTATTAAACAAGATTATTTGAGTAATTTGAGGCTTAAATAAAAGTGAGATTCATATCTCAAAATTGGTGGGACCAAGTTTAAACTCGTTCTTCGCTGTGAGGAGATGAACATCCTATATTTATTTGTTTAAAACCATTAAATATTGAATGAGAAATTATGTATCAAAATGACCTATTTGAAGTGATAAAATAAACTAAGATAAGTATAGTGGAATAAGGAATAAGGCTTATCCTACATTGGAAGAAGACCGACACTTTGGTAAGTTAATATACTCCTAATTGGCTTTACGGGTTGTGCCCCAAGGGCTTCCACATTTTTGTGAGCAGAACGAGCGCTTAAACTACCTTAGTTACCACACACGCGCCGCCCACCACAACCCAACTAGGCTTGGGCTTGGGTCAAAAAGATATAATTGTTTTAGACAAAATTTATTTGGTGCAGTGTAAATTGTGGGTCAATCCAAACGGTCTAGTCTACAGATTTGGTTTCAGCTTCCAACAAAAATTTAAAGTCCAACTAGATTAAATTCCAACAAAAATTTAATTTCTCCTTGTGCCCGTTAGTTTTAATAATGTAGAAGATGAGAGCATTTTGTATCAATGTATTTTGATTGCGACATATATGAAAGGGAATGTGAAGTTCTTATCAATCTGACAATCTCTTATACATGGTTTACTTTTTCTCCTTCATATGATCAATGGGTCCTAATTTGTGCACCAATGCATACCCATCTGCACTTAATTCCCAATATGTGGTCTGGCTAACAGCGAAAATATCTCCAATTTCACTGTCTTGGACCGTGAAATATTCACTGTCTGATACTTTGAAATGTATATATTTCACTATCCAGTACACTATGAAAAGTGTATGCATCCTATAATCGGATTTCTTTTAACCATATTAAGCAGTTCACTGTTTAGTCCAGTACAGTAGAGTATATGAGTAATGCTATTAAGACCTAAAAAGATTGATCTAATATTGTTTTTGTGACAGTAACTCTTGAAATCTCCATTGAGAATCCATTACTTAATACATTATTATGTCGATAAATTAAATCAATTTTTTAAATTTCAATAATATTACTCGGGATGTCAATTCATTATATAGTCTCTTCGTTTAAGTACTAAAGCATGCAATAAAGCACTACAGAAATCATGTCGGAACCCTTCTCCACACAGCACATCATTCCACTCATTTCTACGAGAAAGACTCTTTCCCTCAATTCCATAACTCACCTCTTCCTTTTTTTTTCTTGGAATTCTGTCTTGCAAGCTTTTGTCCACAACCGTGATTAGGGTTGATATTATTGTTTGACTTGTTTTGAGCTCGTTTCGGGCTCAATTTATTTTTTAAATAAATTGAGCTTGAAGTGAATTACTTGAGTTTGACTTGTTTTGAGCTCGGTTTCTTTTTTCTTCATAGCATGTTTGTCTTGCACGTTTTTCTACAAATACCCGGACACACTGTTGAAAATTGTGCACCACCTACTCTCTTAAAAATTGTCTCAACACTATTAAAATTGGACGATGTAACAAACATTTCACTGTCAAAATGAAAAGTGAAACTTAAATTTTGCAATTAGAAATCGACAGTAAAATCATCGAAACCCAAACAATTCACACATATTTCATTGCCTATATATCAATTATCATTAGATTTTGAAACCATCACAACCCAATAATTCAATCATGACCTAAAAACATAACAGAATACATTAAAATTGCGTAATTTTACAATCCAAAAAATATGTATTTCACTGAACCATCACCCAACACTTACTATCTATGCCTCCTCTAAACTTCACGGCAACATCCAAGAGAAAAACTTACTGTCCTCCCCCCTAAATTAACTAACGGTCACACTGCCATCTATCCAATCCATGACTTCAATACACATAACCCCTCCAGTGACGCTAAAACAATAATAACCATCGCTGTGTCACTCATCGTTGAAGGCCTGCTTTTGATACCTTCTCTTGAGTTCATCTCGTTAAGTGAATATTTTTTCAGAGCAAATGAGAATCTTGGTTGGGGGTGGGTGTGCAAGCTTTAGAGATTAAAATCCGTGAAGAAATTGAGGTTGAGGAGGATGTGGACTCAATTGGAGAGAGTTACTACCATTGGACGAAACGTGCTTATTCATTAGTAATGGCAATTACGTGACGTATAAGATGAATGTGAGTTCGACAATTTCGTCTGTAATGTTCATATCGGAAACATGTTTTGCATATTCATTTCATACGAGTATTTTAACAGAAGCAAAACATGCGTGCTCAATAGTATAATAAATTGTGGGCATAGCTTCTCTGCAGTTATGGGAAAACAGCGCCGTTTGCTGTTAGTCAAACGGTGTCGTTTCCTAAGTTTAAGCAGTTAAAAAAAATTCCACAAACCGACACAATTTGGTAGAAAGCACAGGCATATGTGACAAAATCACACATCATATCAGTAATTGTAAGTCTGTAACCATGGCATTATCGAACTTACTCTTGTCTGTTCTTATCAACGTTATGCGGTCATAAAATGCCTACCAATTGTCAGTTATAAATTTTTCTCAGATGATTTAGTGCTTATTACGAAGAAAGTACACTCTGTGTGTGCGTGTGTGTGAGAGAGAGAGGGAGAGAGAGAGAGAGGAAGAAGAAGAAGAAGAAGAAATGGATGCTAAAACTCATATTCTAGTTATCCCTTACCCCATTCAAGGCCACATAAATCCAATGTTGCAGTTCTCTAAGCGCTTGGCATCCAAAGGTACCAGGGCCACTCTTGTCACCACCACCACCATTAGCAAATCCATGCAAGCCCGACCCAACTTAGTAGAGATCGAATCAGTTAATGACGGCTTCAATGAAAACGAGAAACCCAAGAGCATCGATGCCTTTATCGAGAATTTCCGAGTGGTTATTTCAGAAAGTTTGGCAGCGATCATCAACAAACATAGGACTTCGGGTTACCCTGTCAAAGTCCTTGTGTATGATTCAATGGCTCCATGGGCTTTGGACTTAGCCCATCAGCTTGGCCTACGTGCAGCTGCGTTCTTCACACAATCTTGCAGTGTAGGTGCCATCTACTACCATATGCAACAGGGGACATTTAAGATTCCTATTCCTAAGGAGGAGGGTTCAATTTCAATGCTGGTGTCGATTCCTTCATTGCCACTGTTGGCAGTCAATGATCTACCGGACGTGCACTTGTACCCGTTTCTATTGAGTGTCAATATCAGCCAATTCTCAAATTTTCAGAAAGCTGATTGGCTCTTGTTCAATACGTTTGACAAGCTGGAAGAGAAGGTACCGTTCTCATTACATATGTGCAAGCGATTGACACTGTCAAACTAGAACTTGATAGGGTTATAACTTATAATACCCAAAATATTGAGCATGAACATACGAACATTAAGTGCAATAACAAAATAAGATAATTTTACACTTGTAATATTTTTGTTGGTTGAAAAAATAAAGTTTACTACCGAAAAATATAGTTGTACCCTATTAGATAAGTCATCAGGATAATAACCAATCAAACTTAATTTCCAACATAATGCTAGATTGACTAAAAATTGAGATAAAAAAGCATGAACCAAATGATGTGACTTGAGTTCGAATAAGAAAGCATGAACCAAAGTTCGAATAAAATTTGATTTGAGTTGGACTCGTGTTTTAAACGATTTAAACTTGAACAATTTTTTATATTCATTTAGAAATCTAGCCTAAAAAGCTCAGCTCATTTATTTGTAAAATAATCAAGCTATTCGAGGTTAGCTCAGATTCGACTTATATTGGACTTAGCTTGAGCTCAAAACATTTTCTAAACGAGGCGAAGTTGAATAATTTTTTAGGCTCGTTTAAAAAAAACAAGCTTGTCAAACTCAACTCAATTATCAACGCTATCTCTGATTTAGGGAAGCCAAGATTCAAAATTAGGGGGCAAAGGATCGGCGGTTGGCCTAATGGCCACCACAGTCCGTTGTTGGACGTTTAGGTCGCAGGTTCGAACCTCATTAGACCCACTCCTGTTAAACAAAATTAAGAAAAAAAATTAGGGGGCAACATATAAGGACAAACAATTCACTTGATACAAGAAAATTTTAATTTTAAGAATGATACAACATATTAAGATTCAGCACAAAATTGCTATTTGAAAAAGTAAAATCAGGTTTTATTTAACTCAAATAGAATTTGAACAAAAAAAACAGAAAATAACTATACTTTAGTATATTTTGACTCAATCATATATTAAAGTATCACAACGTTATTTAAGATCTCAAAATTTTCTCGGAAGTTAACAAAACAATTCTTCATTTAGTTCTAAAACCTGGTTGAGATTATTCTCAATCTCGTAGAGAAATTGACTTTTTGAACTAACGTACAAATACTTTTGGGTTATTGCATGTTGCCTTTTGGATCCAATCATATTTTATCGGATTATAGACTACAAACTAATAAAAAAAAGTGGTAAATGATAGCTACAGATTTGCATTTATAAAATATGGAATATTGTGTAAGTTGGAAGAGAAGTTCTCTCTTTCGATCAATATAAATGTAAATGAACTAGACTCCGCCCAAAAAACTTATGTTGCCCTTGGTGATAGGCCAAGGATTATCTTCTTTCGTTGGGATTGGCCACGTTTTGACACTTGGGCTCTTGGGGTTCTTAGATCTAAGCTCGAAGATCCATGAGATCCAAAAGGTATATTAGATTTATGTGACTTTTTAGTAAATTATTCGTGCAATGTCGAAGTGTAGGGTGGGTAGCACTTTTTTTTTTAACAAAGTAGGATGGGTAGAACTTCATGGACATTAGACACAAATCCATTTTTGAAAAAATATATACATGTAGGATGTTTCGGAAATTTGAGATGGTGGCTGTTTTGAACATTCACGGATATTCTGGGCCTTGGTGGATCAAACTTAATTTAATCTCCCTACCTGCTACTATTGAGTTGTTGATTTAATGACGAGGTGGTTAGTAAAATATCACATAACACATTTTTAATTTTAAAAAATAGATCATATTTTAATGTGCAATACTGATGTTTATCATATAGACAAGTACTACAAAATAAGAGTGATTTTACGATTGCATTTTTTATCTCATTTTTTATCCGTCTGGCAAATTTAAATGATTTTGTTGTATATTAATCGATCATTCTTTTCTTTTATTCAACATTTAATCATGCTGCCAAGTCAAATAGGTAGTGAATTGGATGGCAAGTAAATGGCCAATCAAGGCCATAGGACCAACTATTCCATCAATGTCCTTGGACAAACGATTGCAAGATGACAAAGACTATGGCCTCAGTCTGTTTAAACCAAATGCCGAAGCCTGCATCAAGTGGTTAGACGCCAAGAAAATTGGCTCGGTTGTTTATGTATCGTTTGGGAGTTTAGCCACCCTTGATGAACATCAAATGGAGGAAGTAGCTAGTGGTCTAATGAAGAGCGACTGCTACTTCTTGTGGGTAGTCAGAGCTTCCGAAGAGAGCAAGCTTCCGAACAATTTTGTCAACCAAATGTCGGAAAAAGTTCTTGTTGTAAATTGGTGTCCTCAGCTCGAAGTTTTGGCTCACGAATCAGTGGGGTGTTTCATGACTCATTGTGGGTGGAACTCGACGCTAGAGGCATTGAGCTTGGGAGTGCCATTGGTGGCAATGCCACAGTGGATAGATCAAATGACTAACGCTAAGTTTATCGTAGAATTGTGGCAAGTAGGGGTTCGAGCCAAGGTTGATGAAAAGGGAATTGTTACGAGGGAAGAAATTGAGAATTGTGTAAAACAAGTGATGGAGGGAGAAACTGGTAAGGAGCTTAAAAGGAATGCATTCAAGTGGAAGGAATTGGCCAAAGAGGCAATGGATGAAGGTGGAAGTTCGGATAAGAATATTGACGAATTTGTTTCTCAACTTGGTTACACCTAATGTGCATGTATAATAAAGCAGGGGTGGGGCAATCCTAAGACATAAGTTTTGTTCGTCTGGAGTATTTGTTTTCCTTGTCTTGTTTTCTTTTCTTTTTGTGGTTGCTGGCTGTTTACCATGGGTCAATAGTTCTTCCAATGTACAACCATTTTTAATATGTAAGTTTCTATTTAACGTTGTACAAGATTGTAATTTAGTGATTGTTCAAGTTAATAGTTGTTGAGCACTCGTGTCACCAAATTAACAATGAATCCTGGGAGAAGCTGCGAAGAAATGATTATGTCTCACAGTTTTAAGTAGTTCACCTTTAATGTAATTGTAATTGGTTAATTTTTGTGAAATTTTGTATAAATTTCAACTTAATTTTATTGTTATGATGCTTTAAATATCAAGATCCTCAAGCATCAAGGAAGGGAGGAGTTTAAGTTAAAAAGCCTTATCAAGTGTTTTTCGATGCACCTTCAACCTTGTTCATTGAAAGAATTCGTGAATGACTCCTAGAGTTGTTCATTGAAAAAGTTTTTCTGAATCCTAAAATTTTTTTGAAAATAGAGATTGAGTCATTTATTGAATCCTACTTGAGTAACACCCTTTAGTTCTCAATAGGCCTAGTTTTTACTTGGTTTTTGACTTTAAAATCATTAGGGACCGTACTCTGCCCACTTACCTTCGGTTAGATTAGTCTATGAACACTTAGGGATAAAATGAGAGAAGGCTGTCGATTTGGACAGTAGAGATCGTCCTCTGGCCACTTACAAGTTGCTCGTGCAGTCTACAGATGGCTTGAGCGGTCTCTACTCCACTAATATGGTTGAAACAATTTTTCAATCTAGGGACAAATACTCTTCCAAGTTAGAGTAACTCTCTTGTAAGCCTATTTTTTGCCTCTTAAATATTTAGAAAGCTTAGAACAACCTTAGATCCTTAAATCCCCAAAGGCCTATCCATCTTGATTCTTCTATTCACCTTACACCTTAGACAAGAAGATCTAGCATTGAGTTCAACAAAACCTACATTGGAGTGTGCATTTTGAGGATCTTTGGTGCATCCTAGAAGATTGCTTGAAGTGTCTAAATGATCCATTGTTATAGATGCGTTCAAGTGAAGCAGCCCATAATTTTGGTGGGTGATATCCGAATGAGATTTACAATGAAATGAACGTCTAAAAATAGTATTGGTTGAGATACAAGACTCGAATATTTGTAAATCAATTTTGAATCAGTGGATTAAGCTAGGTGAACAAGAGTGGTTCCATGGTTTTTCCCGAGAGGGTTTCCATGTAAACAAATTGTGTTGTGTTGTTGATGCCTCTTAATTTCTTTACTTTGCATCCACACTTGCAATAGCCTACATGCGCACTATGTGATGGAATGATTGTTTAATATTCTATATGCCAAATTCATCGATTATGTTTTGAGAATGGTTGGCTTGGAGGGGATTGATGGATTAGGTGATTTGACGCATCGAATAACAAAGGGACACAAAGAGATCACCGTCTCTAAATATATAGAACACACACACTCTGAATCCACAAAAAACAAAAAAGAGAGTAACTTTGAAAAATTATTGTATTATTGAATTGATTAACTGAATAAAATCGTAGTACGTAAAAAAAATTATAGGCAAACTCAGAATCCTAAGTTTCCAAACCCCTAATTCTAATATTGTTATCAAAAAGAAAAAAAAAACACATGTCTGGTAGAATTAGAAAAATTGACATGATTTAGGTAGCAAATAAGTCTAGAATATTTTTAATTAAACTCTTCTAAATAAATAACAAAAATAAATAAATAATTACTAATTTTCGTTCTACATCAAATTCTCCCTCTTAAGAAAAACTCATCATCGAGTTTCCATTACTTGAAACAATTACTCAAATATGTGTTTATCTATATCTGCCTAATACTTAAGATCAATCCTTTCAAGCACTACACAAATGAGAATAATGACTTTCTTTGTCTCAGCATCAAGGATCCTACCAAATATGTTTTGTACGATTCTGTAGTATTTTTAAGTTTGAACTGTTGTCATGTAAGCAAATCAATTTGGACCACATCATGATACTTGCCTATAACATTCTCAGCATCTGGTTATACATTGATAAGTTCACTATGGACGCCTATCAATTCCCTTGAATTAACATGATAGTCAACAAAATTGATTTGGAAACTATCATCATTTGAGATTTTTTCACAACTTTTGTCTTTTTCAAAAATTTCATCAAGCTTTGATGTATTAGGTTCACATAAAGTCACTAGTGCATCATTAATTATGAGATCACAATTTGTTTCATCCTTTTTTTTGATATCTTCCTCTTGAAAACGTTCGAGTGGCTCTTCACATCACCATAAGTTCATTCAATCTCATCATCCCCAGTAGTTTTTGAGTCTTGATAACTTCCAATTTTCTTTTCTAGACTTGAAAAATTTTAAACGTGGGAATACTTGAATTAGTCTTTTTCTCATAACTTTTCCAATATCTCCAAGTGTTTGAAAAATCCAAATTCATAGGTTTCTGATATGAAACTTGATGTGCAGAATAATCATCATATGATAAAAAAAGTTAAGACCTCCGTATTACTCTCAAATTGATTTTCTTGATCTAAACTCCATTTGTTACCTTATAGATTGATAGACATAATATTCAACATTATTGCAATATGACATAGGTGATACTCAAGTAGGCTTACTATACAAATTTTTTTTGTATGGAAAGATAGGATTACAATCTCGAATAAGTTGAACACGAGTTTTATCGTCGTTCTACACGTTATCTCAATTAAAATCCTGGTTTGAATAGAACTTCCACTGGGCCACCGCAGTCTGCAATTCCTACAAAGATTTTTGGACCAGTTGGAATTGTTGTTGTCATCTTTGTTGAAAGTCCATGAATTCAGCTCTCGAAAGATCCCTTTCCCCATGATCACCTTCATGGAAGTTGCCACCGCCTCGTTGATTAAAAATCAAGTCATATCAGTCAAGGATCTGATACCAATTGATGCAGCGGTAAGGGCATATCCAATTTTTACTCAAATTTAAGTCTAAAAAATTTGCTTCAACTCTTGACTCAAACTTATACCAAATTAAGGGAAACTAATTTTTTACTGAAATTAAGGGAGACTCAAATCTTTACTCAAATATTTAATGGTGAGATTTCACAATCTTTTAAAGATCCAATTGTCATCCTTACTCTCTTTTAAATCTTTACATGTTTGAATTTTCTATGTAAACCAAGTACCAAACTAAAAACAATTACAATCAATTTCTAATCGATCTTCCAATTACCTAAAGAATGAATAGCTTTACAGCATCACTAACTCTTGAACTCTTCATAATCAACATATGCTGCATTAAAAGTTAAAAACCAAAAAGGTTTGATCTGTAACATGTCTACAGTAACATTAATTTGTCAGTAACATCCACAGTACTCAAGCACATCCGTACATTAGAAATATGAAATCATTAGTAACATGAAAAAATTAAATGTACTCTTGAACCAATGGTTTTTGAATTTCTTGAACAACGAAGAAAGCAACAAAAAATTTACACATCTAATTATATAACACATTGATTAAGTGACAGTAACATGACCAATTCCATCCCCAAGGTTATATTATACACAGTAACATCGAATTTCGAAAAATTGATAGTAAAAAAATAATTCAAATTTGATGTTACTGTCATGTACTAATGGTAACACATTGTTAATGGTTGATTTAGGACACTCAACACATATCAATAACATCAAGATATTGACATTAAGATAATTAATTTTGAAAATTGCTCTCATAGTAACATAAGAAATTTCAAAGAAACCACACCAATCAATTTCGAATGTATTACAAAACAAAAAAAAAATCATAATACCCAACTCTTTTATATAGTAACAAAAAATCACAATTTTTTTTGACAAAATTTTTTTTGGACTGTATTAATGATATAGTTTGTAAATGTTGTTTTAAAACCCTAAAATAAACATCAAAGATCATGTAAAATCATATACCTCTCAAAATTTTAAAGAATCCCAAAGCTTTGTGAAGATTTCAAGAATGCCGAGACCAACTGTAACTTTTCACCAATGAAACTTGAAGAGTAAAACCAATTTTCGATTTTATGGTTTGAAACCAATTTGAAATTTGAATTGATTCGGTTTGGGTAATGGCAATTTATGTTTTTCATAGAAGGAGATGAGAAAGATTTGAGGAATATAGTCAGATTTGTAGCCTGGAATGAAGGAGAAGTTACTGAGTTCCAAGTTGGCAACGAAAGGGTTCTCCGTCTGGTAAACAAACAGCAAGTTACACACCGTTTGATATTTTCTAATAAATACGGGTATAATAGTAAAAGTCACAAAAAGTGGACTTGAAACTAAATAAGTTTTTTTGTTGGACTTATCTCCAAACAAGTCCATCTAGGGAGACCAACCTCCAAATGTCCCTATAAAATACACACACTCTAAATCCACATAAAAAGAAGAGAATAACTCTAAAAATTATTATATTGTTGAATTGATTAATGTAATAAAATCGTAGTACATTGGACAATTTATATGAAAATCAGAACTCTAAAGTTTCCAAAACGGAAACAAATCCCTAACTCTAATATTATTACCAAAAAGCAAAAAAAAAAAAAACTCATGTCTAATAGAATTAAGAAAATTGGCATAATTTAGGCTGCAAATAACTCTTGAATATTCCTAATTAAAATCTAATTTTAAATAAATAATAAATAAAGACAATAACCTTGATATTGATTAACCCTTGCTTTATTTATAGATTTAGGCTAATTAGGATAATGTAATTGGAATTAGGAATATTCCTGAAATGACTTTTAGGCTTTTCATGAAAGAGATTTTTTAAACCTTAAATATGTTTCAAAAATATAGAATGAGTCATGCATTGATTCCTATTTGAACAACTTCCTTTAGTGCACAATAGATCACATTTTTGTTGGGTTTCTAGCTTAAAAATTAATAGGGATTACCCTCTACTCTCTTGCCTTCTGTAATAGCGTCTAGTGATAAAATCAAAGGCGGCTGACAAGTTGGGCAGTGGAGATCGTCCTCTAGCCATTGTAGCAGTTTGCAGACGACTCGTGCAGTCCTCAAATAGCTTGAATAGTCTCTGGTCAACTAATCTGGTTTGAACCAATTTTTCATTCTAGTAACAACCGTTCTTTCAGTGATCTCTGTCGGCTCGTGCGGTTGTTCACGAATTTGTGTTTATTTGGACCCCACGACAAATCTAATTTTTGATCTATATAAAGGGTAAGTCTTCCCAAGCTAAGGTAACTCTCCTGTAAATCTATTTTCTGCCTTTTAAACATCTAGAGATCGCTTAGAATAACCCTATATCCCCAAAGAAACCCATCTTGATTCTTCTATTCAACCCATCTTGGTGAAGAAGATCTAGTTTGGAGTTCAACAAAACCCAAGTTGGAGTGTGCATTCCGTGGATCGTAGGTGCGTCATAAAAGATAACTCTAATCGGTTCATTGTTATGGATGTGTTCAAGTGAAACAACTCTTAACTTTGGTGGGTGTTATCCGAAGGTGATATTTATAACAAAAAAGAGTGTCTGACCATAGTATTGATTAAGGTATAAGACTTGAGTACTTGTACATCAATTTTTAAGTAGTGGATTTGGCTAGGTTAATCGAGTGTGGTTTCGCGGTTTTCTATCAGAGGGTTTACGCGTAAACAAATTTCTCATATTGTGGATTCCTGTGTATTGCTTTACTTTGCCTACACAATTGCAATAGCTTGGTGGTGGGATCTAAGGATTGGGTGATTGGGCTGTTGAATTAATTGATTTCACACATTTATTATCCATTCATTCACATGGGTTGTAGGTTAAAGGGGTTCCGCACTCAATTGACAGAATAGTTGTTTAATTGGTAATTGAGGTCGAGCAAATTTTAAAAACCTATTCACCCCTCCCCCTCCCCCGTCTAGGTGTGTCTAGTGATTCCACGTGGTTAATCATGAGGGAAAATCCACTTGAATCTCCTCCTCTCCAAAAATGCAACTTTGTAAAAAAGATCAGGGTTCTGGCTTGGGCGCAAGGGCTCTTGGTAGAACTATAGGGCGACTACTGATAAAGAGTGGTAAAAGCTTGGTTCTTGGAAGAGCGGGTTGGATGTGGTGCTTGTAGAGTGTGGTGGATTTTACTCAAGGGATAGAGAACCTTGATGTAGTTCACACATGATCAAGGGGAGATTGTTGGGTGTTATATGTATGAGAATCCTGATAAAGATAATCATCGTATACTCTAGATAGGGTAATCACAACACCTAGAAGTACTTAGCCTAAGTATCTTAATCTAATATTTCTGATAAGAGTAGTCATGTTTGGTTGGATTGGTCACTAGATTGTATTCATTTTCATTATAAATAATATGGATGTTGCTTGGGTTTTGTCAATTTTTTACAGAGCTTCCTTTCTAAACATAAACCTTATTTTGGTATCAGAGCTTCTTGATCTCTTAAGATCAAATTTTCTATTCTTCTAACCACACCAGTCCAAATGCTTATTTCAGTCATGACCACCAAAATAAGTGACACCAGTACACCCATTTCCTCTCTCTCTTTCTCCATCACACTGCCTACCCTCCTCCTTTCTACCCACAATCACTAATCTCATATCTATTTGCCTCACATTGAAAAATTATCTGTTATCTAAAAATCAATTTCTCCTTGCCTTCTGCAACCACAGGCTATTGAATTTCAATGAAGGAAATATCCATCAATCAAAGAACACCATCTCTGAAAATAATATGACAAAAATCAATCCTTCTTATGAGCATTGGGTTGCAATGAATCAAACAATTTTTAGCTGGATCAGTGTCATTCTCACTGAAGAGCTAATGGCATAAGTTATCGAGCTAAACACCTTTCACGCATCATGGAAATTCCTTGTAGACACCTACCAACAACGGTCTCAAGTTTAGGCTTATTCCATCCATCACCAACTTAATGATGTCAAAAAGGGTACTTCTTCCATCTCTGACTATCTCTACAAGTTCAAAGGGATGTTTGATACTCTTGCAGTCATTGGTGCACCAATCTCCAATGCAGACAAAGTGCACTATATCCTCGCTAGGTTAGAGCCTGAATATGATACTATAAAACCCGGGTAAATTTAAACTATTATAAATAAAGGGCAAAATGGTAATTTGTCACTACGATGCGGGTTACAAACCTGAGTTTTTTATAGACCTTGAATGACGAAATGGAACTCACCGTTGGATTCATCTCGCGAAATCTAGTGACCATGTCAAATTTCACCGAATTTCGAGATAGTCGAGTTTTTTGCGTTTTACGAGGCGGTTAGACCCCGGGAGATCCAAATACGAAATTTTTAGAAAAATTATGATTTTTTTAAAATAAATGAAGTCAGGACAAATTAAAAATATTTTTAACTTGAATCGGAACGAAATTTAATCGTTTCAAGACGAAAACGGACCCGAAATTAAAAAGAGTTGTGTGGCGCGTTGTGGGCCAATTGTTCAAAAAATATAAATAGGGAAAAAATCAGATTTTCCCTCATTGTCCAGCTGATACACTACGGATAGCTCAAGGTTTTCTCCAACTTCTCTCTACAATCTACGGAGCTAGAGAGCTCGAATTCACTCGGGCCAAGAACTAAAGTTGGTCTCCTCGACGAAGGCTATGCATCTACACAAAAAATAAGAGCTTTCACTAAAGGTGGAGAAAACCAAAAAATTTGGGAAAGATTGGATTTGAGTTTAGGTTGATTCTTGGAGCTTTCCAAGGTCATTCTTCACGCTACAAGAGGTAAGGGATTCTCCTACTTAGGTCTATTCATAACTTTTAAATGTTATATGGGAATGGGTAGGTTAATATAGATATATATGACTTGCCTATAGAAGTGATTTTCGAGAAATGAGTATTAAAATTAAGTAGAATATATTCTATCTTGAAATGGGTATGTAGAAATTGCTTAATGTAATTTCTTGAATTATGTGAATTGTGGGCATGTTATGCGTTTACTTAATGTCTTGATTTGAAATTGTGTTATTGCTTAATATGAGATAACATGCTTGGACTTGAGTTTTGGATAAAATGTTGATAAATGCATATTGGTTTATTGACATTATGAGACATGAGAATTATATGTTTTTGATGTAATTTGTCATGGATTATGTGAATTGGGTTTGGAATAGTTCATATGGCACACATAGCATATTTAACATCACATTATAGTTGCAATGAGACATTGCATTGCATATGCACGAAAACATCGCGATTGAGTGAGTGTGAGTGCATGGTGTAGTCAACACCACATTTGGTGGATGACAAGTGAGCTCGAGCGAGCTAGGTCGATGACTTGGCTGAGTCGCATAGTTTGCATGGTGTTAAGGGTCAGGGTTAGCAAGAAGGGCTAGAAGATCCCTCGGGTGTAAGGCCCGATGAATTGGATACGCACTTCTGTTGGTATTAGTCCATAAAGTGTGTCGGTGTACGTGGGACCATTGGTGAAAGTTCATAAATTCCGTATCGGTTGGATGCCGTTGGTGTAAGTCCATAAATACTCATTTCATACTAGACCCCGGATTGATAATGTCATTTGATGTATAACATAAATGACGAAATTATACACATGAGAAATTGCATGTGTTGGAGAACCGGGAAGGGCTTGGGATCATGGATGACGGGCAAATGCACATTAGCAATTGCATGTGTCAAAGAGCCAGGAAGGGCTTGAGTTGGTTACCGAGAGTGAGTCTCATCTCATTTTATAGCATTGCATTGTAAAATTCTAACATTGATAGCATATTTATGTTTGGAATTTGTGAATGGTGAATTAGTTGTATATGAGCATTTCATGTGCATTTGGGTTGGTGAGTAGCCTATTTAGGGAATACTCTATTGAGCATGGCTCACCCTTTATGGAAAAATATTTCAAGTGCGGAGTATAACCCGGTGGGCAGAGCACATTCGGGTCACCAAGGGTGAAGAGGGCCAGAATGAGGCCTTGTTTTGAGTTTTGTAAAAAATTTATGGAACTTAGTTTTTGACATGTAAATTCATACCAAAGATTGTAATGAAACTTGTATGGATCAAGTATTATGTGTATAAACCATGTTGAAAGCCCAAATGCATGTTATGCAAGGGTTGGATTGGTTTTAGGAAGGTTTGGAATGAATTGGGAATGAAAAACAGGTGAAGTAGCAAATCTGGGCTGAACCTACCGGTAACTACTGATAGTCCGGTAGCTCATGGTCCAGTGGACCCGAACTACCGTTTGGTGCATAAACACCTACCAGTAGCTCTTTCAAAAATCTAAAACTTGAATGACTACCGGTAGTCAACCGGTAGCTCAAGGTCCAGTGGACCCGAGCTACTGGTAGGTCCATAAATACCTACCAGTAGCCAGTCTAAAAATCTGAAACTTTAAAATTGTTTTGCCATGTCTTTGGACCACATAATCTCTTTGTTAAACGGTGTGAATGGACTATAAATGTGATTATTTTAAGCACATTGGATCTCGGTTGGGTTTAAATGATTAAAGAAACACATATCACAATTGTGGGTAAAAACCCCGGTTACAGGAAAAATTATCGACGTGGTGTCGGGTCAAGTGACATCCACGAGTATTTTCGCGGGTTGACGGATGGTCAACGGTTAATATAGGACCCCCGGATTTTGGGGCGTCACATATACCTTTGCCACCACGGTTCTTGTTCGGCCATAGTTTTCTTTGTATGATGATATTCTTTCAAATCTCATTACCCATGAGATGTGACTTCAATCCGCGGCTTCTGCTGGTGTAGAGAGAATTTGTGGTCTAAAACACTTGTTACCAAAAAAAAAATCCAATAAATTAGGGAATTTCAAAAACTTTCAAAACTACACCAACTGACAACGACCCAACTCTGGATGGACCTACAATGGTAGTTCCTTGAATCCCAACTCCAAACCAATTGATCATCTTTCAAATACCAAAAATTTGGGTCAAGTTATCGAATGTCAAATTTGCAGCTAGAGGGGTCACAACACCCTTAATTGTTGGCATCGTTACAATCACACATATCAATTGTGCAATGTTCCCTCGACTCTCTCTATAACAGATCTGAAAGACTCGAATTGGTACCCTAACAGTGGTGCTACTTCTCATATCTCTGGTTATCCAGGTATCTTAATCTCATATATAGGAAATGAAGTTGTTTTATATGAAACTCACGAAGGATCTGTCATCATCCAATCTAACTCTTAGCATATTCACCTTTGTAATGTTATCTTAGTCCCAAGAATTCATAAGAATCTTTTATCTGTTAGTCAATTAATGAGTCATACAAATTACCTTCTACTTTCTCTCTTAAGGACTTCAAGTCAGGGACGCAACTATTGATAGGGCATAGGTAGGGACGACTTTACACATTTTCCTACAAGGGTGCCGCATTCATGGCCATCCATCCCTCATCGACATCTTCAATAACAGTGGATGTTTGGCATAACCTTCTAGGTCATCCTTCCTTGAAGGTGTTGAAGACTTTGTATTGTCAATCCTTAATTTCTTTTTAGTCATCTATTCGTATGAATAATCATCCTTGTGCTAGTTGTCAACTTGGCAAGGGATGAAGGTTTCCGTTTACTTTGACTCATTAAGATTGTAATAAACCTTTTGTCCAAATTCCCTTGGATGTTTGGGGACCTGAATCTAGCACTTCAGTATCTGATTTTTGATATTATGTTATTTTTATCGATGATGCCCGTCAATATTTGTGGTTTTATCCTTTAAACAATAAATCTGATGTGTTTCCTTGTTTTATTAAATTCCACAAGATAGTTGAAACTTTGTTTGATGCTTATATTAAATTTTTGTTAAGTATTGGTAGTGGTGAACATAACTTAAATTAATTTACTGAGTTCTTGAGCAATAAAGGTATTATACATCAGCTTTCCTGCCCTCACACACTAAAACAGAACAATGTGGTTGAATGAAAGCATCGACATGTAACAAAAAACGGGGTTAATGTTGTCCGAATTTGGTATTGACAATTTACGTGCAAGTATACACGATCAACAAGTAATAAAGTGATAAGTAGAGTATCGTTCCCACGGAGAATTATTGCTAATAAATTTCAAGTACTAACTTTGTATCAATCCAATTTTATTTAAACAATTGAAATTGAACTATGAATTCACTAATTTAAAGCTAAAGCTAAACTTACTAATCAAGGTTTGACTTTCTCGGATAAAAGAAATTAAGATTACAACTTCCCCTAATGCTTCGTATAAATCTTTCTACTCTCCTTCTAGTAAATTGATCAAAATAAGGTGTTAACTGAGACTTCAAAATTATTTATCAAACCTCTTCCGATAGTTAGATAAGCATATCTCTCCCAATTAAATTGCTATATTCCTATGCAAAATAAGTTGGAATAGATTCATTAAGTTCAAACTCTCATAAAAGTTACACACGGCGTATAGGTATATTCCTATCCTATACACAAACCTAGCTATTCAACCCTAAGGAGAATAAACTAGACGTATGTCATCATATTCAGATCTATCCCTAGAATTCATCTCCCAATTTCATCTAGAGAATCAAATTAATTGTTGGCCACACAATCATACATTAAGCACAAAATATGACAAACAACTCATGTATGATGAACAAGAACTAGAAACGAGAGTAGAGCATTTTAACTAAACATTAGGTTCAGTTGCAATCTTAATAGAAATTTAGTTCATAATGTAATTGAAAAACATCCTTCTCAAATTAAGCAACATCTCAGAAAAACAAGAATTAAAAGTAAGAGAAAATGAATGAAAACTTAGGTGCAATCTTCAATCCTTCTCTAGCCTTCAAGTCCAATCTTCTTGGTGTCGATTTCTTGATTCTTGTCTTCCATTTTCTTCCAATTCCTTGGTGTTTTCTCTATGTTTTCAGGCCCCAAAAGTCAGAATCTCCTTATCCCACACAAACCCTAGCATAGATGAGGCATTGGAGTCCAATTTCGGGTCAAAATAAGTCATAACTTTGCGTCCCCGACTAGCACATGTGCAGCTGCGCTGAAACGGCGCTGAAACAGCGCTACATGGACAGTGTGTGGGCGCAGGGGCGCTGGAACAGCGCTGCTCTCTTTATTTCTGCTCCAGACCAGTTTTCGTAGAATTGTCATAACTCTTCATCCCAATGTCCGATTGAGCTGAAATTTTGACACAATACAAAAGACATCCAGATCTACAACTTTCCTGTTTTGCACTTTTTCAGATTCGAAGTAAATCATGTTCAAAAATGGGAAAAACAGTGGCACTGTGTCAGAACATTGGGAAACTAGTGGGCTAATCCTTCCAAATCGACCTTGTTTCCTTCCAAATGATCTTGTTTGCTTCCAAATGATGATTCCTACCAAATAACATTAAAACACACAAAACAAATAAAAATGAACATAAAATGATTGAAAACTTGGAATTTCATCAAGCCGAAAGTACACAATTCGTAGGTATAAAATTCACTCATCAGTTAACTCTTTTATTTCATTGCAAAGTGCCTTTCCATTAATGGGTTGAAGCCTTTTCTATGGTAGTTTAATTGATCAACCGACTTCCTACTCCAGTCTTAAATGATAAATCTCTGTTTCAAGTGTTGTACGAGAAAAATCTAGATTATTCTATGTTGTGTCCTTTTGGCTATTTGTGTTACCAGGCAAACAAGTTTTGTCCAAAGAGTTTGTCATATGTTTTATTGGGTATCGGTAATTCTCCAAATGGTATTCGTTGCCTCGAACCTTCTACTGGTCAAGTATATGTCTCTTGCCACGTGGTATTTTAATGAATCTACATTTCCTTGTCGAGGTGACATTCATTCTCCTCCCCTATTCGTCCTAAATGGAGACTACATTCACTTTATTGATATGTCTGTGTGGGTTTCTCTGGATATGGATGTTTCTTTACCTGCTCAGTCCTCTTTGGCTGCGCCATCACTACTTTCGCCTCTCATACCTGCCACTATTGCTCCTCTTTTTGCTACTGCCTCTACCACATACTCCTTTCTCATTCCTTCAGCCACCTCCTCACTAGTTCAGCCTACACAACGCACAGAAGCAGCAGTCTCAACTTCAACCATCGATGGAAGTTTGGAAATGTTTCTTCTTGTTGTTCCTCCATCATTGTCGAACTCCACAGTCGCTCCTGACCCAATATTTACTCACCTAATGACTACTCGCAACAAATCTAGGATAGTTCATTCGTTGCCATCTCTCAACTCATCCAGCCTATTCTCTCTCATTCATGTCTCCTTACTACTCTTAATCTGCAAAACCCAATTTTTTTTATTAAAATCCTAATTAAAGGAGTTAAATAGTAATTAATTGTTGAAGCATGGGTCAAAAACGTGAATTTTAAAAAATTCAGATGACGAAACGAACATCACCGTTGGATTCATCTCGTGAAATCTAGCTACCCAATAAATTTAAAATTCTGAGATAGTTAGATTTTTCACGTGTTACAAAGCTATCGAGCATCGCGCAACTAAAATAATTACCATCAGATTTTATTCGAGGGACCCGTTAAATAATTTAAAGTTAGTTCAATAAAAATATACTAAACTTAACACAGGAGATTTAATTGACTTGCAATAAAATTGGACCCATTAAAAAGAAAACGTGTGGCGTGATGTGGGGCACACATTTAAAATATATTTAAAGTGGAAGACAAAATCTCTTCCACTTGTTTTTCTACTCCAGAAGTTGCCGAAGAGTGAGAGAGAAAAATGAGTTTTTAATTTTTTTTTTCTCCTTCCTTCTTTCTTAGATCTATGAAGATTAAACCGTTTAATCTCTTCGGGCCAAGAATTAAAGTTGTTCAATGCAACGAGAGCTATGTAACCACACCAAATATCGTATTTTTCTCCAAAAAAAATATCGAAGCCGAGAATTTAGGTCTAAGGCTTGGGAAGCTAAATTCAGGTTTTTCTTGGAGTTCTACTACGTGGGCTCACGCTACGAGAGCTTGGGTTTCCTTTATTTGGATGTTATTTCATCCTAAAAGATGGCATATGAAATGGGTAGGCTAAAGGTGTATATCACATCTTAGGTCTTGACTAGTGTAACTAATGGGTCAAATATAGGATTTATAATTAACCTTGTAATTAGTAAAATTCTATTATGATTAACTTGGTGTAAGTTAATGTTAGTGGTTTAAAGCATGTTAATAGTACATTAGCATTACTTTATGTTTTAATGACATATCCAGTTTAATAAAATTATTAGCTTATTATGTGATTATGAAATAATATGTATGTTAAATGAATATTTAGCATATAATTAGTGTGGTAGACTTGTGCTTATGTTTACAGAATTAATAAACATGTTGTCATGTTAGAAGTAATAAGCATGCTAGTTGTGTAAATTGATGTGTCATCTAGGTGTTTGTTTAAATGCCTAGGTGAATACAAGTATGTTAGTTTAGTTGATTATCTTACATGACATGTTTGGGATTGTGTTGAAAATGTCATTATATTGCATTTATTATGTAATGGACATTGTAAATGGTACCAAAGGCAATTGCACATTGTATTGCATTTATGCATGAGTTGCACTACATTCATGGACATTGACATGGGTGGGAGTATGTGCATGGTATGAAATCAATCACCGTATAGGTGGTTCATCGTGGGCTCGGGAAAGTCGCACCAAGGTCCGAATTATTTGCACGAAAAATTAAATGGATAAACGTGTCGAGGTATAACAAGAAGGGCTAGATTCTCCCTCGGGTGCATAACTCGCTTACATAGTTTATACACTTTCTGGCGGTGCAATTCCAGAAAAATGTAACGGCAAAAACGGAGCCGCATGTACGATGTCCTAAAAATCCGTTGATGGTGAGGTGTTCCATTAGTGTAGACCATAAATTATCTCCCACAAAGACACAAGAAAATGAATTAATTAGTCATTGAGTGTACATAACACCAATGACAGGGTTGGAATGCCCGGATATACACGCATGACATTGTATGTGTTGTGGGAGCTTGGGAAGGAGTTCGATGTTGGTATTATTTGTGTGAGTCTCATCTCATGGCATGACATGATTTATAGCATTTTTTCATAATAGACATATTTAAATGAATGCATGAAATGATTGTTACATGTGACAATTTATATGCATTTGGATTGAGATGTATTCTCTATAGGAGTTACTCTATTGAGCGTTGACTCACCTTTTATTGGAATAATTTTTAGGTACACCACAAGCTTTCACCGAAGGCCCTCTTATTGGTCCGCTTTGAGGACAGAGCCGAACTGTGGCTTTTATTTTGATATCGTAGTCCCTTGTATATGTTTACTTGTGGCCTTGTATAATTTTTGTAACAAAAATTTGTTTATATTTAAAAGGCATGTACATGTGTAGAGATCTGAAAAATGATGATAATTTTTTTTATTTTGCCGGTAGGGCACTATTCATGCACCATTTGTCGGTAGTGCAATACTTATGTATCATTTAAGCATAAGTCATGTTTAGGAGCACAATTTAAGTATGTCATAGAAGAGAAACATGCTTAGAATATTAAATACACCTACTGTGTAAATTTGAGCCTAAACAAAAACAGTTTCAAAAATTAGACAAAAAAGACATCTTGGTTGGCCTAGGTGGGACCGGCCAAACCCGGCCACTAGCAAAAATATATATTTTTGAAAATTTTCATTTAAAATAATTTTAAGAACTTTGGTTAAAATAGAATATCGAATTGAGGCGTTTCAGGGCGAGTTGTAGTGTAACGGAGTCCCGAATTCATCAAGGGCAAAAGGGTCATTTTTCACCTTTGCCATCCACTATAAATATAGACCTTTTTTGTGTAAAAATATTGATTTTTCAGCTGGGAAGGGTCAGTACACGTTTTTGGAGGAAAAGGGAAGAAAAACCCTAGGTTCTTGTAGCTTTAAGCCACCAAAACTCATTCCTAGGCCAAGATTTTTGCAAGACTTCCTTCTAAGAAGTTGTTCCTCTCAACAAGAGTTATATTATCACTGATCGGTTCGGCTATAAAGCGAACATAACTTTCTTGGTTTGAGAAAAATCATTCTAGGTATGATATTTTACTAAGTTGGGAATATATTTAAGTTTTCTTGCCTTCTTAAGTGTTGAATGAATGATTTAGGTGTTTACTTGATGTTAGAAAATTATTTAGTTGGTAGTTTATTTGAAAACTTAGAATTAGTGGTTTAAGTACTTTTGTGTTCTTTGAGTTTCTTGACAATTTGTTGTTATGGTAAAGGTGTATATTGTTTATGTGTTTGATTATTATATTATACCTTATGTTCCTGTAGAGAAACTCTTGTGGTTTGAGAGTTATGATGAATTGGTAGTTTGTATATTTGTAGTTTCTTTGAGAAATTGTGAAAGTAATTAATATAAAGCTTAATCATATGTTCAATCCATTGAATAGTGTTTTACATTCATGTAGACAAGGTATTTGATGAAATGTTTCATACAATTCACATTGAGAAAAATTAAGGCATCTTGGCATACATGAATCCTTGGAACATACTGTGGGTTGAGCACAATACATTATGAGGGTATAGATCCTGTGGTGAAAAATCAAAAATCTGGCCAATGACAGTACTCGCGTGCTGACGGGGGCAGACCGTGAAGCGAGACATGAGTGGCATAAAGTTACATGGGTGTGTCATGCATTTTGACATTGCATAGTATTGAGGGATTACGAGGTTGTAGCTTTTAAAATATACACTTGCACTTGTCACGCCTTAAATTTGTTCTTAGCATTAGTATTTTGTCATATCAACAGTTGAGCTGACCCATTCGTGGGATATCATATTACAGATGAGGCTCCCGGTACTTGAGACTTGAGGAAGTCTTAAATGAAGATGAGAAAAAAGGCTTGAATGAATATTTGGCCCTTGGGGCATATTTTGTAGGTATGGGCATAAGCCCAAATGACTTGTATTTTAATTTGAAAAAGTAATGGATTATAAATCTTGGCTCATTTTAAAGTGTAAGGGTGTAAACCTAATTGACATTTGAGATGTTTTTATTTAATGAGCATCATGCGTGTATATTGAGACAATTATATGTATATGTTGAGAATAAGGGATGTTTGTTTAGTTTATATGGGTTGTGGCCACCGAGTGAGGGCGGATTGTGATAGCTTATGAAATATTGTGAATATTAGGTGGGAAAAAGGGCTTGAAAAACAAAGGAGGTTATGTTAAAATTTTATGAAAAATTAAAAGATGTGTTATAAGTGTGAAAAACATCTTTCAAATAGGTGGGAAGGATGTTAAAAGGGGGGTTTGAAACTTTGAAAGAATAGGTGAAAAATGGAAGAAAAATGACTTGAAAAACTTTGAAAAAACGTGAGAAATGAATGAGAAATCAATTTATCCAACCTAATAATCTTTCATTTACTTTTCTTATTCTTTTTTCCTCACTCCCCGGGTTTGTGAAAATTTGTGGCGTGACAATTTGGTATCAAAGCCTAGGTTCGAATACCTAGAGACTATGGAATATTATTGAACACGATAGGGTCGTTACACATGGTTTTAAACTTTGGTGAGCATTATGTTAAGTGTAAGAACTTGTTTGTTATATGTTATGACATGTTGTGGTTGTTGCTTGTAAAGTGTGAGTTATTGACATGTATGTGCATCTTCTTCTTTTAAATACCTATGTCTGATGTGAAAAGAGATATTAATTTTTAAATGCCTATTGGACTTGTAGACACATGCCACCAAAGAGGACTCCTGCCAGACCTATAGTACCTAGGCTTGGTAGGCCTAGAACGACAGCACCACCGCAGCGTGGTAGGTCCTGAGCTACTGCTTTTGCTGATAGCATAGCTAAGGAGGTCGTCACTCCTGCTCCTGTAACTACCCCAACAGAGGAGGTGGAGCAGACTTTTGGCACCAGAAATATGGCGGCCATTTTACAGGAGTGTTTTCGAGCTGTACAAGAGACTAGGACTAGAGGTGGCGAGACTAGGGATACCTACGTGATGAAGGTATTCCAGAGGATGGGACCTTCTAGATTTCCCGGACAGGCCGACCCTCTAGTAGCTGAGGAATGGTTAGAGCATATCACCAAGATCCTGGACTTACAGCGGATCATAGAGTCCCATTTGAGGATCAGATGTGCCTCCTTTCAGTTTACTGATTTGGCTAGTCAATGGTGGAGGATAACTACTCATCGGATAGATAGTTTTGGGGAGGGATGGGATGCCTTTGTGGCCATGTTCATTGACCACTATTATCCTGAGACTGCACAGATTAGGTATATGAATGAGTTCATGGCTCTCCTACAACGAGACATGACGATGACTTAGTATGAGTCTCAATTTACTCTATTGGGGAGATTTCCCCTGCATGTTATTCGAGATGAACAACTGGGGGTCCTTTACTTTGTAAGGGGGTTAAAGACCTCCATCAGGGATAGACTGACAGACCATATTATAGAGACATACGATGAGGCAATGATGAGGGCCACCAAGGTTGAGAGGGAGTTGGCCGACCTTAGAGGGATCAGAGAGTCACAGACACAGAGTGGGACAGTTATAGCTCAGACTTCTACATCTATCCCAGTTTACACTAGTAGGGGACCGGGGAAGAATTACAGGACTAGTACTTCTTTTGCACAGACATCGCAATAATCTACCCAGTTTTTAGCTCCTCGACCTACTATGTCTACTTCTTTCTAGGGGGAATACCTCAGAGGCCCCTTACTTGTTATCAGTGTGGGTAGCCTAGCCATAGAATGGTCGATTATCCCTAGAGGGATCCCAACCAGGGGCGCGGAGCTGGATCAAGCCAGGGGTCATTTCCACCATCGATATAGAGACAGGGGTGGAAAGCTCCACTGCTTTGCTACACCTGTCACCAGGCAGGCCATGTTAGGGCCAACTGTCCTCAGGGGCAGACTTCACAGAGCTCACAGAGGCCACATTACTATCAGCACACGCAGGTGCCTCTGCCATAACCACAGTTTGGCCATAGACCTCCGGCATCATATTTTTGGTCTGCACCCTCTACACAAAATGTTGGAGCTCCCAGACATAGGGGAGGGGTTTAGCAAGGACAGAGAGGGGGAGGTAGGAAAGGCAAGACTACTCAGGGTCGTGTTTATGCAGTGGCCACACCAAAGGCATCTATTTCTGGACCTTCAGTGGTTCGAGGTACATTCCTTGTGTTTAGTTCATGGGTTAGAGTGCTGATAGACTCGGCTGCATCTCATTCATTCGTATCTACCATGCTTGCCATGACATTGAGGTTGGATATAGATCAGTTAGATCCACCATTGCATGTTGACACCCCAATAAGGGGTAGTGTGATATTGATGAGGTTCTATAGAGATTGCCCGATAGAGATAGCCGACCGCATCCTTTATTTTGACTTCGTTTTACTTGACATGTCTGGTTTTGATAATATTTTGGGGATGGATTGGTTGTTTGCTTTCTGGGCAAGTATAGATTGCTATAGGGAGAGAGTGATAGTGTGTACTCCTAAGGGAGATAGCTTTTATTTCACGGGAGATCCTAGAGATTTCTTAGTTTCACCCTTGTATGACTCGAGGAGTTGGGGAGGTCATAGTTACATGTTGGCTAGTTTGGCAGTAGATGGGGGTGGGACTACAGAGAGTGTGTTACCACCTGTAGTGGATAAGTTTTCAAATGTCTTCCTGGATGACTTGACTAGTCTACCACCGAGACGAGAGATAGAGTTCACAATAGAGCTTATCCCAGGCACTATGCCTATTTTCATTCCACCTTACCGTATGGCTCCAGCTGAGTTGAGGGAGCTGAAGGAGCAGTTGACTGATTTACTGGGTAAGAGTTTTATTTGTCCTAGTACTTCTCTGTGGGGTGCTTCAACACTATTTACGAAGAAGAAGGATGAGACATTACGTTTGTGTGTGGATTATAGGAGGCTGAATTGGGTCACTATCAAGAACTAGTACCCGTTGCTGAGGATAGATGACTTGTTTGATTAGCTTAGAGGTTCGAGATGTTTTTCGAAGATTGATCTTAGATCGGGGGTATCATCAGTTGAGAGAACGGGAGGAGGATATGGCGAAGACAGCTTTTCGCACTCGTTATGACCATTATGAGTTCGTGGTTATGTCATTCGGTGTGACGAATGCCCCGGTGGCATTCATGGACTTAATGCATCGCATTTTTAGCCCTTATTTAGATCAGTTTGTTGTGGTGTTTGTTGATGATATTTTGATTTATTCACCTTCTGAGGATGAGCATGTCTTTCATCCACAGACTGTGTTACAGTTTTTTAGGGAACACCGTTTATTTGCTAAGTTCTCAAAGTGTGAGTTTTGGCTTCAAGAGGTGCAGTTTCTAGGCCATGTTGTGTCAGGTAGTGGGGTATCTGTGGATTCTTCTAAGATTGATGCTGCTATGAGTTGGGAGAGGCTGAAGAGTGTGTTTGAGATTCGGAGTTTCCTAGGATTGGCAGGGTACTACCGTCAATTTGTGTAAGGTTTTCTCGTCTTGTCGCGCCGATGATTCGTCTGACGCGCAAGGGCATTAGATTTGAGTGGACAGATAACTGTGAGCATTCATTTCAAGAGCTGAAGAAAAGGCTGACTTTAACACCTGTCCTGATTGGCTATACCGTTTATTGTGATGCTTCACGAGAGGGATTAGACCATGTGTTGATGCAGGAGGGTAGAGTGGTAGCCTATGGCTCTCGTCAGTTGACAAATCATGAGCAGAACTTCCCCACACATGATTTAGAGTTAGCTGCAGTCATTTTTGCACTTAAGAGTTGGCGACACTACTGATATGGGGAGAGATTCGAGGTGTTCTCAGATATCAAGAGCCTCAGATACATCTTCACGCAGAAGGACTTGAACCTTCGGCAGAGGAGATGAATGGAGTATATGGAAGACTATGACTTTGAACTTCATTACCATCCTAGGAAGGCCAATGTCGTAGTAGATGCACTTAGTAGGAGACTGAGGAGCACTATAGCTAGTGTTGCTATTAGGGAGTGGGAGATGATGGGAGACATTGGTGACTTTGACTTAGACCTTGTTGAGTCTGACGGACACTATACACTATTCAGTGTTTGTGCACAACCTACACTGTTGAGCAAGATTATTGAGGCACAGTTATTGGACACAGAAACAAGGCAGATTCGAGCACGAGTTGCAAGTGTTGAGGGATTTTAGGGATGGACAGTTCATCCTGACCTTAGCCAGAGGTATATGGGTAGAGTCTTTGTTACAGTGTCTCTTAGGGCTGATGTCCTTAAAGATTTCCATCATTCATGCCTAGCAGTACACCCAGGGGCCACTAAGATGTACCATGATTTACGTCGCCAGTATTGGTGGACGGGGATGAAGGGGGATGTGTTGTAGTTTGTATCGAGATGTCTCACGTGTCAGTAGGTTAAGGCTGAGCACCAGAGACATGGGGGTTTGTTACAACCATTGTCAGTGGCTGAGTGGAAGTGGGAGTTTGTTACCATGGATTTTATGATGGGTTTTCCGAAGTCACGTAGAGGTTACGATGTAGTTTGTGTTATTGTTGACAGGTTGACAAAGACCGCACATTTCTTACGAATTAGAGCGACTGAATCAGTGGATGTTCTCAGTAGGTTGTATATCCGAGAGATTGTACGACTATATGGGATTCATGTTTCCATTGTTTCAGATAGAGACCCATGTTTTACTGCACGATTTTGGCAGTGTCTTCAAACTGCCTTGGGGACTTAACTACTATTTAGTACTACTTTCCACCCTTAGACTGACGGCCATTCAGCGCGTACTATTCAGATACTTAAGGACATGCTTAGAGCATGTGTTATAGACTTCAGGGGTAGCTGGAAAGATCACCTTGCTTTTGTAGAGTTTGCCTACAACAACAGCTATCAGTCTAGTATTGAGATGACACATTTTGAGGCATTGTATGGTAGGTCGTGTCGTTCAACGGTATCTTGGACTGAGGTAGGGGAGACAGCATTTTTAGGGCCTGACATAATCCGTGAGACCACGGACAAGATACAAATGATTAGTCAACGTATATTGACAGCACAGAACCGCCAAAAGAGTTATGCAGATAGCAGGTGGCGACCTCTATCATTTGATGTTTGGGGACATATGTTTCTCAAGGCAGCCCCACGGCGGGGATTGAGGAGATTCGAGTGTAGTGGGAAACTGTCGCCGCCGTTTATATGTCCATTTGAGATCCTTGCGAAGTTTGGTGAGGCGGCCTATAAGCTAACATTACCGCCACAGCTATCTGGAGAACATGATGTCTTTCATATGTCGATGTTGAGGAAGTACGAGCCTAAGCCTTCACATGTGTTAGATTAGATAGATCTTCAAATGGAGCGTGATGTTTCTTATGATGAGAGGCCAGTGGAGGTATTGGACTCGAGGGACCAGGTTTTGCGAGGCAAGACCATCCCTTTGGTCAAGGTTCTTTGGAACCATCACGGGGTCAAGGAGGCTACTTTTGAGTGTGAGGCTGAAGTCCGCGCTAGGTATCCAGAGTTGTTTACTCATAGAGGTACATTTCTAAATTTTGGGACGAAATTTCTTTAAGGGGGAAGGATGTAGAGAACTGAAAAATGATGATAAATTTTTTTATTTTGCCGGTAGGGCACTATTCATGCACCATTTGTCGGTAGTGTACTACATATACATCATTTAAGAATAATTCATGTTTAGGAGCATAATTTAAGTATATCATAGAAGAGAAATATGCTTAGAATATTAAAATACACCTACTTTGTAAATGTGAGTCTAAACGAAAACAGTTTTAAAAATTAGACAAAAAAGATATCTCGATTGGCCTAGGTGGGACCGGCCAAACCCGGCCACTAGCGAAAATATATATTTTTAAAAATTTTTATTTAAAATAATTTTAAGAACTTTGGTTAAAATAGAATATCGAATTGACGCGTTTTGGGACGAGTTATAGTGTAACGGAGTCCCTGATTTATCAAGGGCAAAAAGGTCATTTTTTACCTTTGCCCTCCACTATAAATACAGACCTTTTTGTGTAAAAATATCAGTTTTTCAGCTGGGAGGGTCAGTACACATTTTTGGAGGAAAAAGGTAGAAAATCCATAGGTTCTTGAAGCTTCAAGCCACCAAAACTCATTCCTAGGCCAAGATTTTTGCAAGATTTCCTTCTAAGAAGTTGTTCCTCTCAACAAGAGCTATATTATCACTAATTGGTTCGGCTATAAAGTGAACACAACTTCGTTGGTTTGAGAAAAATCATTCTAGGTATGATATTTTACTAAGTTGGGAATAGATTTAAGTTTTCTTACCTTCTTATGTGTTGATTGAATGATTTAGGTGTTTACTTGATGTTAGAAAATTATTTAGTTGATAGTTTATTTGAAAACTTAGAATTAGTAGTTTAAGTACTTTTGTGTTCTTTGAGTTTCTTGACAATTTGTTGTTATGGTAAAGGTGTATATTGTTTATGTGTTGGATTATTACATTATACCTTATGTTCATGTAGAGAAACTCTTGTGGTTTGAGAGTTATGATGAATTGGTAGTTTGTATATTTGTAGTTTCTTTGAGAAATTGTGAAAGTAATTAATATGAAGTTTAATCATATGTTCAATCTGTTGAATAGTGTTTTACATTCATGTAGACAAGGTGTTTGATGAAATATTTCATACAATTCACATTGAGAAAAATCAAGGCATCTTGGCATATATGAATCTTTGAAACGTAGTGTGGGTTAAGTACTTGGTACAATGCATTATGAGGGTGTAGATCCTGTTGTGAAAAATTCAAAATCTGGCCAATGACCGTACTCGCGGGCTGACTGGGGCGGACCGTGAAGCGAGACATGGGTGGCATAAAGACATGGGTGTGTCATGCATATTGACATTGCATAGCATTGAGGGATTACGGTGTTGTAGCTTTTAAAATATACACTTGCACATGTCACGCCTTAAATTTGTTCTTAGCATTAGTATTTTATCATACCAATAGTTGAGCTAACCCATTCGTGGGATATCATATTACAGATGAGGCTACCGGTGCTTGAGACTTGAGGAAGTCTTAAAGAAAGGAGAGAAAAAGGGCTTGAATAAATATTTGGCCCTTAGGGCATATTTTGTATGTAATGGGCATAAACCCAAATGACTTATATTTTAATTTGGAAAAGTAATGGATTATAGATCTTGGGTCATTTTAAAGTGTAAGGGTGTAAACCTAATTGACATTTAATATGTTTTTGTTTAATGAGCATCATATGTGTATATTGGGACAATTATATGTCTATGTTGAGAATAAAGGATGTATGTTTACTTTACATGGGTTGTGGTCACCGAGTGAGGGTGAATTGTGATAGCTTATGAAATATTGTGAATATTAGGTGGGAAAAAGGGCTTGAAAAACAAAGGAGGTTATGTCGAAATTTTATGAAAAATTAAAAGATGTTTTAAGTGTGAAAAACAACTTTTAAATAGGTGGGAAGGATGTCAAAAAGGGGGGGTTTAGAAACCTTGAAGGAATAGGTGAAAAATGGAAGAATAATGACTTAAAAAACTTTGGGAAAACGTGAGAAATGAATGAGAAACAAATTTATCCAACCTAATAACCTTTCATTTACTTTTCTTATTCTTTTTTCCTCACTCCCCGGGTTTGTGAAAATTCAGGGTGTGACAACATGGGACTCGTTTGGGTCATTTATTCTTTTATGAATGAATGTACGTGGTGATGATGATTATGGTAGCATCCTATATTATGCAATTGAGTGTGGATGAACGGACCCGGTGTAGTCAATGTTGTATGATTGCACAAGTTGCGTTTTAGGTAGAGGACTCTGCCCAAATTTTGTTACGTTATGGATCCCAATTAATGGGACATAACGGCGTGGTATCGAGTTACACGGTATCCACGAATTGATGGGTGATCAACGGGATAATTACAGACATTGAGATTTCGGGGCGTCACATGATCACTCCCTAGATCTCAGTAATTTGAAGGTAGCTATGAGTCTGCCTCACTCGCGTGCCACTATGATGGACGATATTAATGTTTTGCATTATAATCATACATGGTCTCTTGTTCCTAAAAGGCCAGAGATGCATTTCATTGGGAGTAAGTGGGTCAATAAGACTAAGTTTCTTTGAAGTGGTGTTATCAATCAGTACAAGGCTCAGTTAGTGACTATGGGGTATTCTTAGCTTCATTGTGTTCATTTCTCAGAAACTTTTACTCCCGTAGTCAAAGCCACTACTACACGGACTGTTCTTACGATGGCGGTTTCTCGTCATTGGCCAATTTATCAACTCGACGTTAAAAATGCGTTTTTGCATGGTTTTCTCAAGGAAAAGGTCTATGTCACGTAGGTTTGTCAATTCCCCACTCATGCGTGTCGTCTTAAGCATACCCTTTATGGGTTGAAGCAAGCACCTCGGGGCTTAGTTTGAATGATTTAGTCAACACCTTTACACTCTTGGTTTTCATTGTAATTCAGTCAATAATTAGATGCTTACTTCACAACTTCGAAATCTCCTTGTCGTTCTCCTTCTTTATGTTGATGATATTATCATCACTAGGAGTGATACTTTATTCTCTGCAATGTTGTTTCTTACCTTAGTCATGAGTTTTCCATGGAGGATCTTGGGCCTCTCTATTATTCTTTGGGTGTGGAAGCACAATCCTCAGCTCACGGTCTTTTCCTTTCTCAAGCCAAATATGCCAAAGACCTCCTCAACCGTGTATCTATGTTGGAATGTAAACCTCTTGCCACTCCTATGCAAGTTCATTAGGATCTATCCTGTGTTGGTGTGCCACTAGAGAACCCCACTCTATTTCAAAGTATTGTTGGTGCCCTCTAATATATTTAACTATCACCCGACCCAACACTGCTTTCAACGTAAACTCCATTTGTCAGCGTATTCACAGCTCCCACTGTATCTCATCTTCAAGTTGTCAAACGTATCCTTCGCTATGTTGAGGGCACTATTTCCCATAGGCTTCTCTTGCGAGACCACGTTTCTCTTGCTTTATATGGCTATTATGACGCAGATTGGGCAGGGTGCCCCTAAACTCGTCGCTATACTAATGGTTATGCAATTTTTCTTGGTCCTAATTGTGTGTCTTGGATCTCTAAAATGCAAACTACAGTCGCTCATTCAAGTGTCGAGGCCGAGTATTGTGCCCTCGCCTATGCCACTACAGAGATAACTTGGCTCACTTATATTCTTCAAGACCATAATGTGTGCCTTCCTTGCACACATAATCTATTTTGTGACAACAATAGTGTCGTTTCTATGTCACAAGGCAAAGAGTATCATTGAACCAAAAGTCCATTGGTACATTAAGCTTGATTACCATTTCATTCGAGAGAAGGTTTCTTCGGGGTCATTAACAATCGTATTGATTTCCTCTAATCAGCAAATGGACAATATTTTTTACATTCGTTTGCGGCCAAGCTGGGCGTGACGGTCCCGCTACTCTCACCTTACGGGGGATGATAAGGATATTCACAGTATACTCTAGATAGAATAATCACAACACCAAGTAATACTTAGCCTCAGTATCTTAATCTAACATTTCTGATAAGAGCAGTCAGTTGGGTTGGATTGCTCACTAGATTGTATTCATCTTCATTATATATAATATAGATGTAGCTTGGGTTTTGTTATGTTTGACAGAGCTTCTTTTCTAAACATAAACCTTATTTAATCTCTCATTGGATAGAAAAAACAAGTGAAAGTGTCCTAATATACTATGGATGGGCTCATTATTTTTATGTTCAAGCTTTTAGATTCGTATGAGTTAAAAAAATGCACATTGGCTCTTGTATCATTGGGCTTATTAATCTCACAGCAAAATCACTTAACAAATGCCCGTTGTGGCCAAGATGTTTCTTTTTCCACCTTAATCTTGTTTTCCTCATGGCTTGGCCCTTTTAGCTCTCATTTGTTTTGTACAAGCAAATAACATGTGCATCCCCGTTGTCTCAAGATGAGATTGTATGCACTGTCCTTGGCAATAGGTCCAGCTATGGGCTTGGCACGAAATCATCTTCTTCAATAAATCTCAAACTCTTGAACATGAGCAGGAGGTAAGAGGTTTGAAGGCAGTTGTTGCGACCCTTCAGAGTGAAAATGAAAGCAGACAAAGAGAGTTGGATGAAACTAAGGCAAAACTCGAGCAGATGGAAAATACACAAGAGATGATGTTGCAGCAAATGACAGAGGTAAAGTTGGCTATGCAACATGTTGGAGGCAATAGGGAGACTAGCAAGACGACTTCATCTTGGTAAGTATTTTCATTTCTAAATATATGCTTAATTTACTATTTATTCTAGCAAATGATTTTTTTAGTTTTGCTAATGGACTTTTGTTGTGTTTGATACAGATTAACAATGGATTACTTGGAGTTGGTTTTGGCGATGAGATCTCTTCCTCTATGATCCAAGTAGTTCGAGTTCTTGTGGCATCTAGATATTGTGACATTTAATTTTTTTTTCTAGTTCAGTTTTTTACATGGGATGTTTTGTTATGAGATTTTATTATGAAATTATATACGAATGTTTTGGTATGAGTTCTTGTATGAATGTTTTTAAATGTGTTTTGAATGAATGATTTGAAAATTATCTTTTGTTTTGTTTTATGGATTATTTATTTTAAAATAATCTTCAATGATTGAAGCACTACAGTGAATTTATTTTGATTTGTTACAAGGGCAATAGTAATCATAAAATGTCATTCTTTAGAAATGATTGTTTGGCGATGAGTAAATTTTGGTCGCTAAAAATCTCTTATTTTGGTGACAACTAAATTTTGTCGCCTATTATTTAAATATGAGAGTATTCATTTGTTATTTGGCGACGAAAATATGTTAGTTGCAAAAAGTGTACCTTGATTTTCAGCGACAAATATTATGTCATCGCCAAAAAAAAATATAACCATAATACAATTTCTTTCGGCAACAAAATTATGTTAGTTGCAAAAAATGTACCTTGACTTTCAGCGACAAATATTATGTCATCGCCAAAGACAAAAAATATGACAATAATATAATTTCTTTCGGCGACGAAGGTTTTTTTGTGTAAAGTAAATAAATTTTTAGGCGACTAAAATTTTTGTCACTAATAATCTACTTTAGCGACGATACTTTAATTGGTCGTCAAAAACTTTCAGTGACGAGCCTGCCGCGACAAAATGGCGACCAAGTTTTTTTGTCGCAGAAAAT
This sequence comes from Ilex asprella, assembly GCA_023539305.1. Classification (NCBI taxonomy): domain Eukaryota; kingdom Viridiplantae; phylum Streptophyta; class Magnoliopsida; order Aquifoliales; family Aquifoliaceae; genus Ilex; species Ilex asprella. Next base: position 11,162,368 of record CM042201.1, read on the forward strand.
TTTTAGCGACGAATTATTCACTTTTAGCGACGACTTTTTTTGCCACTAAAAAATATTTTTCTTGTAGTGACTTTTCTGCATCCTTTTTGTTTAATATGTCGTGAAGTAAAGAGTGCTCCTCTTCTATATGGTCTAATGTAACTACATAGACCATGGTGAACAGTGTTGCTGAACTTTATAATTGGGAAGCACTTGTACCTTACACAGTTTTTTTTTTTTTTTTTTGTGGGGGTTGGGTTCGGAAATTGTTCCTTGGGATTTGATGACTCTCTTATTTTAAAAATATTTGGTCCAATTTCAAGGCGTTCGCCCCCAATTCTTGGAACTACTCTTGTTTGCACCCATTTTTCTTTCTATTTTTCCTATGCCCATAGCTTGAAAGGATTTGTCTCACCTATGTCCAAATCCTCTAACCCTCCCATTTTTTTTTTTAGCTAAAAAATTTATTGGAATTGAAAGATTAAAAATATGATATATAGTAATAAAGTGCTCAAAAGCTCCAAAATTTGCTCCCTTCTCAACCAAGAACATGTGCAACTCCATGAGTGGCTCAACAGTTCTCTACACTAACTCATATGTATACGAACATATTATTGGAGATGGAGGAGGGGGGTTGGAATTATTCTCTGGGATTCAAAAAATCTCTAATTTTAAAGATATTTGGTCCAATTTCAAGGCGTCCCCCCCCCCTAATCTTTTAAACTACTCATGTTTGGCCCCAATTTTCTCTCTATTTCAATAATGCCCAAGGCTTGAAAAAATTATCCTCTCCTATGTCCAACCAAATTATCGATTTGTCCAATCATTTTTTTTAAGCTAAAAAATGTATTGAAACTGTTAAATTGAAAATGTGATACAATATATCCCCTTAAAGAACTATAGGAGGAGAATACAACAAAAAAGAGTTCAAAGGCTCTAAACTTTACCCCCTTCTCAATCGAGAATATGTACAACTCAGGGACCGCCCCAACAATTATCGGTACTAACACAACAACACAAATGTATACAAACTGATAATTGATATCTAAAAAGAATGCAAACTAGCAATTTTCTATGGCAAATAATCCCAAGAGTCAAAACAAGAGTATAACTCAAATGAGACCAAAGCAGATCTAAGGAAAATATAACACTATTAAAGCTTGAGTACTGCTTGAACATCTTCAATACCGTCGCAGTAAGTTTATTCGCGTGCTTGAAAACCACTTTGTTCATTTCCAACGGGTTGATTTATCGATACAATTATCACCAATTCTAGTCCATTTTGAATAGCACAACTCTTTGTTGGTCAACAACGCAGAAAAGGTATTAGTAGTGTACAACTCAAAAGAGGTTAGTAAAAGACCAATCTTCTCATTTTTTAGTCATGCTCATAATAAAACTCCACCTCTTTGGTTTCACTTCTATTTCGGAACAAGAATTAGAAAATTTGAGGTTCTCAAACATTGTGCCATTTTTTCGGCTTTGGTTTATACAAAGATGGTGAGATTTTGAGGGACAAAAAATTTGCAGTCAAGGCCAAATGGCTGTGACAATTTATGTGATATATATATATATATATATATATATATATATATATATTACTAGTTGGTGCACACGTGCGTTGCACGTGAATCATTGTGAGCTATGATTTGTGTAGTTAATATGTTTATGTTTGTTTATTTTGACATCAAAGTAGGACTAAATTCATTCAAAATCTGAGAAAGAAATAAAAAAAAAATTAAGAGAAAAATAATGCTATAATACCAAGAAGGCTTTTTCAACAAATAGTATAACTACTCATCAACAGCTGGTGAGTAAATCAATCAGCAATAAAATATTGACATTTTTATCTATCTTACTTTTAATCTATTCTAGCAAAAAATAATAATAATAATCCGTTCCGTCCACATTGCATGCTACCAATGGAGAAAATTTCTCATTCTTTTTCTAGCAAGATAAAAGTCAAAATTACTAAGAATGAAGAAATTGTGTTACTCATAATACAACGATGCATTGAAATGAAAGCTCAGAATAGCAATTCTCAATCCATCTCTCTAACCGTTAAACTTGCTACTCATCCAATTTCCCTTGATCATTAACCAAACAAAAATTCAATAGAAACTACTGAACAATAGTTAAATACAACTGCCAAAATTTTTGAAGGAAGATTGAACAATAGTTGAATAACATGTTTAATCAAACTTTTTATTCCATCCTTGCTCATATCATTTCCATTACATAATGAACCAATTGTACATGCTGACATAGTAACAACTCAATAGATAGCCTCCCTTTCAAATGAAATCTATTAAGAAGCTTCGAATGTATCAATTCCTTCTACATTATTTGTGGCAAGTGTTCATACCAAGGGCATTGTTTCCTCGTAAAATGAAATAAACTCCCCGGGATTGTTTAATTCCTAATATGAGAACCATAATAAAAATTAATTCAGGTTTTCAGAAAAGGAAAACATAAATCCAAATAGAAATTGTTTCAAACATTTAACAAAAAATTGAATTAATCTACCATGCTTTACATGACATTAATCTAATGTGGTGCACATTCTATCACAAAGAAGTCTTCATAATAGTCTCGCAACGAATGACATTTGTAATCATTCATGTAAACCCTTCTCCTGAATTAGATAGTTTTTAATCTGAACCTTCTCCTAAATTTAGACTGAATCTAAAGAAGAAAGAGAAATAGGAAATGAAG
>CM042201.1:11181369-11205104 GCA_023539305.1 Ilex asprella
ATGAGACGGTACACGCCCTTCCTAAATTGGCCTGTGATTGTGATTATGTATGGGTGAACGAGGTAGATTCGGTGGGGTAGATTCATGAGAAACGACAGCCTCCTTGAGTGATACCAAATAGAAATTATTGTTCATTGTACCAAATAGTATTTCCCCAAGAGTTTCGGGTAGTATGGGATGCCGCGATAACTTGTGGAAATGGTATATGGTGGATTGGATTATGTTGGAAACTGTTTGTCAATTAAAATCGATTTCAGTCTCTTTTCATTGCTTTATTCTTGTCCAAACTTGAGATCTCTTTTAAAATGCCCTTGTTTTTATTTCAAATGTTATATATGCTACTTGTGAAATGAGACCGACCGTTTTCTATGTTTTTAAAACCTTGTTTGGATTTGGGAGAAATTTTCTACAGAGCTTCGTGCTCACCCCCTACTGCTAACCTTTTTCAGATTATATACTTGAGGAGGAGGTAGGAGCCGAGGAGGCCGCACAGTGGGAGACTCCGATTGATGGGAGTGTAGATCCCGAGGTGGACGCATAGAGCGACCCCTTTTCTTTTGTACTAGACTAGGATGTATTTTGGAAATTGTGAAGTCTAGTTATTTTGTATTCCGCTGCAAGCTTACTTTAATATTCTTTTGGAGATGTAAATGCCAAAGATGGCATATTCTTTTGGGATATTCATGTAAATGTATGAATCATTATTTGAAGTTTTCCTTATTGATGAGTTACCTTAGTGCTCTCATGCTTAGATGGTTATTAGAATGTAATGCCGTCCAGGGTGTATTTTGGGGTGTTACAGTATTAATTAGAGTTTAACTAGGAAATTATTATAAAGTTATAGTAGGATAAAGATTTGAAAGTTTGATTGGGAAACTCTTTTAGTATTTTAGTAGGAAAGTAGTTTTTATTTTAGTAGGGGACTTGACCTATAAATAATGGTGTAATCCCAACTATTTTTAATTAGAGTGATTATGAATAAGAATTGATTATTCTATGCGGAGATTTATGTATTTCTTCACCGATTCCTTGCAAGGATAAAGTAAACTCCTTCCACCCCTCTTATTTTCTTCTTCTCTTTCTATTCTCTGATTTCTAGACCTACCCGATTTACATAAGAATGTCTCTTTTTTCAATAGGATGTTGGTCTTGCCTTAAGTTTTTCCTAAGCTGGCTGATGTTTTTGTGGATCGTGTTTGGCATTTAAATGATGAGAGATTGACTTTGCCTGATGATATTTGAAATGAAGTTGTTCATTCAAGAGTGTTGCTGTCTGAAGAGTGTGATAAATTGACATGGATGGCTGCTAACTCTGGTACGTTCTCTGTTAAATCTGCTTGGCACTTGGTCTGGAGGCAGGGTGTTGTCAGTGATGTTTCTGGGCTTATTTGGAATATCATAACAGCTCTAAGTGCTCAGCTTGTTGGTTGGAAGATATGGAAGAGAGCTTTACCCTTGGATTCAAATTTTGTGAGGATTGGTGTTTATTTGGTAAGTAGGTGTTGCATGTACTTTCATACTAAGGAGAATTTTGAACATCTTTTTATTGATTATGCCTTTGCCAGGGATTTGTGCTTTCAGAGTGAGATTTGTAGCAGTGTGTGGGTTTCAGATTATTCAAGGTGAAAGTCCTTTGGTGAGGTTTAAAAGGTTATGCAGGATTTTTAAAAAGAATTATGTAGGGCATGGCCTGATTAGGAGTCTTGCATTGGTTCTCTTTTGACAACTTTGGAATGAAATATGTAGAAGACTAGCTGGTGAGGGCTTGTTGTATACTTATTCAGTGTTTGAGAGGATATACAATATTCTGCATTATCAGGCGATGAATGTAAGGCCTAAAGTTGGATGATGCTGCTGGAAGAGCTCTTTTGGACTTTTTACATATTAAGTATTTTTGCAGGATGTCATGGTCAAGTGTTTGGATTAAATGGAGTTGTCCAGATGCTGGTTTGATGAATTTGAATACTGGTGGAGCATCTAGGAATAATCCAGGGATTGCTGGGGGTGGAGTAGTTGTCCGAAATGAATTGGGTAATTTGGTTTTGGCTTCTTCTTTCTTTTATGGAGAGTGCTCCAACATGGCTGCTGAGTATAAAGCTTTATTGGATGGGGTATGACTTATTTTTTATCATGGGTTGTCATGTTATAGCTTTGTTATTGAATGTGACTCCCTGGTACTGGTTAAGTTAGTTATAGGTGTTTGTGATTGCCTATGAACTTGTTTGATTTATTTGAGGCAGATCAGGAGTCTTTTGAGTGAGCTAGATTATCGACTGGTGCACGTGTATAGGGAGGCAAATTCAGTTGTTGATAGGTTCGTTTGCCTTGTGAGGTTGGGGTTGCTCTATTGAATGACCAGCGTGGGTTGCCTGTTTTGCGAAAGAAAAGAAGACTTGTTTTTTATGATAAGGGTTAATGCTTTGGCTTGAAGAAAGTGATGATTTTTTTGAAATTTCTGGAAAGGTTTCAATGACTGTGAGGATGAGGATGGCTGGGCGCAAATGTTCTTTTTGCTTTGGAATTTTTGGTTAAGTGTTCTGGTTTTGGTGTTTTGTTTTAGGCGGATGTGCCTTTTTGGTTGTTTTCTAAGGCGTCTAGGCCTTATCTTTGCTTCCTGTACTTTTCTTTATGAATAAATAAAATTCTTCTTTGTTAAAAGAAATAAAAAAAAATATAAGGGTGTGTGAGACGTGATTTATTAAAAATACTTCTAGAACTTATAACTACTTATGAATACTTTAATATATATATATATATATGTGGAACCGCTCCACCACTATTACCCCCATAGTCCCACCACTACCATCGCCGCCGCCACTCCATCACCACCTGTGCCACAACAACCATTGTCGTTGCCACCACCATTGCCGCCACCCCACGACCACCACACCAACCGCCCCACCACCACCACCGTTGCCGCCACCCTATCACCAGTATCACTAACACCACCACCGTCGTTATCACTGGTGCTGCCACCACCACTATTGCTGCCATCCCACCACCACCACCCCACTACCATCTCCACCCCCACACCCACCTCCACCGCTGCCCCACCACCATCGCCGCCCACCACCAATTGCTATTAACGTCGTTCACCTTCACTATCCACCACAATTTTCATCTCATTCTTATATTTATTACCATTATCACTGTCGCCTACCATCAACACTCACGACTACCATTGTTGCTCATCACCACCCATCTCCGCCCACTATCACAACCCACCAAGACCCATCATTGCCCACCATCACCTCCAGTCATTATCACCCACCCCCATCAAACTTATCACCACCAATCGTCATCGCCCACCACTGTCGCCACCCACTGTCACTCACCCCTACCACATCTTGTGAGATTCCATATTTCATATAAATATAAATGATATTAACTTGATAGTACTTTTTTAAATGATGAGAGAAAATTCGAATTATTTTTAAAAGAACAGTCGTATAAGTTTGAGATACCGACGTATTGACTTTTGAGTCAAATTTAATTTTTGGAGATGTTTAAGGTTGATAAGGGTAATTAAGTAAATATATTAATTTTTTAGGTCAATTTACAATACCATTGAATCTGAGAGGTCAAAAAATCTTGGAATAGACGTTTAGCTCATATAGCGGTTCGGATGGATAAAATGGTAACTTTAGTATTTCGGGTGTAAATTGACTTTAGTTTGGAGATAAATCATAAAACTAAATGTTTTTAAGTTAAAATAACATTAAAAATGAATCCGGAACATCGAAAAACTTTGAGATAGTCATATAGATTAAATTGAAGATGCTTAGTGGCAAAACCATAATTTTAGAGAAAAATACATTTTTTTGCCCCATGAACTGTAAACTTCGAGACTGCTGGGTTTAAAACCCCAATTTCAGCCTCATTTCTCCCATTGTTTCATTCTACTCTCACCCAATACCTCTTAGAACCTTAGGAGAAGATAAAGGGAAAGAGAAAAAGGAAGAAGAAGGTCTCTAAAGCTTGGGCTTTGTTTGAAAATCCTAGGAACTTGGCTTGGAATTCTTGATTGTTAGGTGGGATTTTCCTCTCTCTTCCATTTTCATTGTGCATCTCATCTATTTTTTTAGCTAGATCATTGTTCATTGAAGGCAAAATACTTGTTATAAACCTTGATTTAGTGTTGAGTATGCCATGAATTGTGAACTCACATGCATAAAAACGATTTTAGTGTTTTGGGTTTGAAACCCTAGTTTAATTTTAGTTATGAGTATTTGATTGAACCTATGATTAGGAGGTTTTGAAGTATGTTATGATCTTGCACATAATATATATGACTTATTCTATTGAAAATAGAAATAATTTTTGTGTTGTGGGTTTGAAATCCTAGTTTGATGTTAGTTATGAGTATTTGATTAAACTTATGATTTGGGAGTTTTGAAGTATGCTATGATTTTGTACATAATGTATATGACTTATTCTCTTAGAAATGGTTATGTTTCTTTAAAAATGCAAATTTTGAGTTTTGAGCCTACTACATGTTTGATAAAATGTCAAGGTTATGATATGTGATTTTAAAAGAATTTATTGATATAGAAAATAATGATTTTTGGAAAATGTATGCTCGATACTGACAGGCAGAGGGTTAATAAACGGTTGGAGCCTATTGAGTGGGTTTCCAAGGCGGGTACTAGTTATAAGGGGAATTGGTTATGGTAGTGATTTTCGGTGATGGCCTATGTGGCGCCACAAGTCGTGCCCTACACGTTCCCCTTGAAAAGCAAGAAGGGCGATGAGACCCTAGGGTGCAAGACTCAAAAATTTCCATGGGGATGGTTCATTCATGAACCGGTGTGATTGATTATATTGTCCGTACGAGCGTCAAACGTGTCGGGTTAAACGGTTAAGTGTCAAGTTAAATGGGTAATAGGTGAAAAATATGTAAACTTGTACACGACACGTTTAATAAATGAGTGAAAAATCTCAACACGAACACGACTCGTTTAACCCATTTAATTTTAAAATAATTACATCAATAAATTTTAATGCTCAATTTTTTTTTACTTCCAAGTGTACTTACCCATTTAATAATTACTTCCTGTGTCTTTGAATTACTACTTTACCTTTTTTTTTTGTATTGATTTCTTTACTTCTTTTTTTTTTTTGTTAATTTTTTTAAAATAATTATTAATTTATTATTATATTAATTTATTTAAACAAGTAAATATATGATAAACGGTTTAACAGGTCTCACCCGAATACGACCCGTTTATTAAACATGTTTTGCATGTCAACCCGTTTATCACTCGAACCCGTTAAGATCTCACCCAAACCCGCTTAATTCCTGTCGATTCGTGTCAGTTAATCAGGTCGTGTCGAATTTTGACAGTCCTAATTATCCGTATGCGAGGCATACATGATATTGACTATGATGGTTTGACTTCAAATGAATAAACCTTTAATTTATACATTGTATATTTCTAATGATAATGTGTGGAGAGATTTTTATAAATGCTATACTTATTATCTTGTTCCTATACTAAATTATAAAAAGTTTTCATTACTTATTCGTATGGTTTGTGAAATGTTGGTATTTAAAACTTTATAAATGTTTGAGAAAAAAATTATACTACTGAGCGTGTGGTTGCAAACCCCTATCATTTGATATTTTTCAGTTATGGGCATATGTTTGTGGGTTGCATAGTGGGAGTATCAAGAAAGAAGATACTTGTTATGATTTTTATATATTTAGTTAGAGTATGTAAAAAATAATGTACGATGATGTATATTATTCAGGATTTCTAAGTGATTTATATCTTGGTTAATTTGAGGAAATGTGTAGATTGAGACCTTTTAAATGGTTTACTTATAAAGATTTTAGATATTCTTTATATTATGTTCATGGCGAAGAATTTTGGATAATTACATTATAACCCCGGTTTGGGAGGACTTCGTGGGCCTCCATTTGCCACACCGGTATTGAACGGTAATAACTTATTTGTGGATATCATGATAAGTGATGTATATGATTGATATGATGCGAATGACTAGTTAGGTATAATTATTATCTTTAATGCTCTCATAGGTAGATCTCACCAATTATCTGGATGCCCGATTTTCAAAGGAAACTCTGCCAAAATTTTCTTAAAAAAATGATTTATTTAAACTAAAGAGATAATTTTCTAGATGTTTTACAACAAACCGACATGTGTTTTTAGAATAAACAAAGTAACTTTTTTTAATCACACTTTTGTGAAATTTGGGGCGTAACACATCTACCACCACCATCACAACTATTTACCACAACTCATCACACTATCGTCCAAAGGCACCCGTCGTCACCCACCACCTCCATCATCATTGCCCACCACCACAATCCACTATCGTTGTTGCCTCACCACCACCACTGTCAACCACCGTCACCGTCACCCATAACCGCTACTGTCGTCACTCATGCATGTCACTACCACCATTATCACTAAAAATCCACCACCAGCATCACCATTGCAACTTATGACTGCCACCATCACCACGGTCGTCACCACCCATCACAACTATCACCGTCTACCACCACCACCACCACTAACACTGTTCACCCTCATTACAACCGGTGCTTAAATTCTTTTCTTTACTCTATGTTTGTAATTTGATTTTGGGTGTGAAAATAAATATATTTATTTTTGACCATTTTTTATTATTTTGTCTTCATGCATATGCAATAACTAGTTATATTATAAAAACGAATTATATAAAAGGTAATGTTTCGACCTACAACACACTTTATTATCGTACCACGTGAAATATTACTTGTGAAAAATAATGTTTTTAAGTCATGAAATATTTCTTTTCTTTACTCTAGTGAAAAATAATTTTGTTTTTATTATTTGAGTCAAATTATGTTGTTTAATGTAGATTCTTGATTGTGTTGACGACAAGATTTATCCAGCAGTAAAAGGAGAGGGTGTGGGGGAAATAGGCATTTATGCTAAATTCTTTGAGGCCAGGAAATTAGAGAACAGATTTACCTAAAATAGCATCCACTTTGAAATTTTTTTTATATTTTTAAAATAAATATCTGGGGGCGTTTAAGATAAACGCCGAGTAAGTCCGACATCTTCCCTCTTTTCTTGTAGTGCCTGTAGGTCAATTTGTTACTGTCACCTATTCTACATCAGGTTGCGTTGTCGTCGTCTTGCCAAATATTTTTAAAGTCTTTGTCCCCTCTCTCAATTTCACCTACTGAGAATAATTTCATCAGATAAAGATAGTTATACATAGTGTTTTTAAAATCCAGTGGTATGTGAGTTTATTTTATCATCGTATTATATATGTACTTACAAAATTATCTTATATTTTATTACATAATTATCCTAATTTTTAGAAATACAAAGTGCCCTCAATGTGTTCAAACTTATCCAACGTATTTGAAGCGTGTTTGTCATGTTTTCGAAGTCATTTACATAAGGTTTTTAATAGAACAAAAGGTTGGGAACAATTAAATATATTAAATATTTAATAAACACACATAAATACATATATATATATATATATATATATATTAGGAAGTTGAATTCTCAACTTATAAAAGCATAACCACAGTGAAGATTGATCCAATTTTCATCCACCTAAATCCAATTGTACAAAATTCATTTAAAAAAAAAAATTATGCTCAAGAACATCATCTTTTCTTCACGACCTCAAATATCAGATAATTCAACTAACACACTTTTCCAATGTCAAACAATTCCACTAATCCACCACACCTTTCTTTCTCTTCTCTCTCCCTTACCTCTCTATAATTTTCTCTTTATTCCTTTTAATTTAATTTTCATAATTAAAGAACATAAATAAAAAATAAATTGCTATTCAAAATAGAAATGTTATACAATTAATCCTCAATTTTTTTGTATTGCAGTGTGTCTTCAGATACGAGGTTACTGCTAGTGTGTATTTACATATTTATGTTCTCAAAACATATGTTTTCACAAATTGATGGAAGGCCAAGAACACTACTCCAATGTGGTTCCACTCTTGTCTGTTAATACTAGTGAGGAGTCTGCATGCAAGGTACATTAACTAGAGCCCATGTTTATGAGATAATTGGTGTATACGGACATTGCACGTTGATTTTATTGAATCTGAAATCTCACACAGATTGCCTCTTTTGAGACCTATAATCTCAAACCTCTAGATGATGGTTGCAAGAAAAAATTAAAACAAGTGAACATGCCCCAAAAGAGTGAAAGACTGAGCTAAGAAAATGAGTGGATTATATTTAGCCACAAAAAATGTGGATAAGGTCTTATTTTCCTGAAGTGATTTACAATAGCCCTTCACAAACTCTAATGCAATAATTGATGTGCAATAATTGTTGGGCAACAATTCAACATTGAAAGGCAATTTCTGTCCGATTAGGCAGAAAGTGTAAATAAGCAATCCACTGAACTATCGCCAGCACCAAACAACAACATTACATTATCAAGAAGTCTCAAAAATGTGCACTTAGGCACGAACCACATGGGCATTTATGCTCACACCTAGTGGTGCATTTTTGCCACCACCTCCCTATGTAATTCATCCACGTACATATATATATGTATGTATTCTCAATGAATTTATAAAAGAGTGAATATTGTCTATCGTAATAAATTAACAAATACAATGACCAAGGAAGAATTCAAGAACAATGAATGATTCTCTGCAGGGCTGACCCTATTGTAAGGTCAGTAAAGCCTCGGCTTTAGGCCCCATTTTTAGCGAGGCCCTATAATTTATAATTATGACCATTAGCCCAAAATAAAATTTCAATTTTATAAAAATTGAAGCCCAAAATAAAATTAAAATTAAATTTTAATTATATAGTTTGGGCCTATTTCTTCAGCCCATGTACCAAAAAAATTATTAACAAAAATATATCGGTAAAAGTGATGTACAGTTGTCAACTCAAGATATTTTTATATCACACTTCTCAACATATTCTTCTAACCACTCACTCATTATCATTATTTTTCTCTCTGAATTTTCCTCTCTCTCTATCTTGCCAGCCAACAAAGGCTGGGGGACCTCTCTCTCCTCTCTCCAAGGTAAGATTTGTCTTTGTGACTTCACTTTGTTTGGCATTATTCTTTGTTGGCTAAGGCACTGGGTTGTGCCTTTTAAGCTTGATCCTGCCTTTTAAGGTTGGGTTGTTTTGGCTTCGAGCATAACTACTGCTACAACGGTGATAATCGGATTTCGTGGAAAACTTGAAAATAACAACAAATCAGGTGTTATTATTCTACACTTTGAATTTTTTATTTAAAGTTCTTATTATATTTTTTTGAAAATATAGATTGTGTGTGATTATTTCATTATTAGTGATTGTTTAATTAATATTTGATAGTATGGCAAGTAGAAAACAATCAGGTGGATATGAAAAGCTAAAAAAAAGAGATGAATTAACGAAATCTCAAAAAGAATCTCTTAATAAATTTTTTACTAGTAAAAAAAATGTAACAAAAAATATAGGTGAAAATTTAGTAAATGAACTAATAATTACTCCCAATGAATTAGAAGATGATTATATATTACAACAAAAAGATAATAATGAAAATATGCACAATTCTAATTAAACATGTAATATGACAATAGATGATGAAGAACAAACAAAAAAAATAGACCATGAAAATCTTAATGAAGCAAGTAATTATAATGGTATGAATATTTATGATTTAAGTCAATGAAAAAATATTGATAAAAACTAAAAAACTTATTTGTAGAAAAAGGTCTTACTGGAAATAATGATTTAGATTTTTCCAAAGACAAGTTTTCTAGACATTTTTCACTATACACTATATTCGTAAACTAGCAAATGGGGAGACACATGATAGAAGATGACTAGTATATTCAAAAGATTTGGATAGAGTATTTTATTTTTGTTGTAATTTGTTGAATAAGAATCGTAGTACAAGTAAGCTACCTAATGAAAGGACTAAAGATTGGAGAAATCTTAGTGTTAAACTTACAAGCCATGAAACATCTAATGAACATATTGCTAATATGAATATTTGGATTGATTGAGAGACAAGATTGTTAAAAGTGAAACAATTGATAAAACCATCTAAGAGCAAATTAACAGAGAGAGAAAAAATATTGAAAAAACGTGTTAGTGATGTGGTTGTAAAGAATCTTGATAAAAATAATTTGACATTTCGGAAAAAAAATTAAAAGATATATCAAGAAAATAATTAAATTTTTTTAAGTATAATTGAAATGATAGCAGAATTTAATCTAGTAATGCAAGAACACATCCGACACATTCAACATGATAAAATTCATAACCATTATCTTGGATATAAGAAACAAAATGAATTGATAAGTCTATTAGGAAATAAAATTAGAAATAATATTATTAAAAAAATTAAAGAAGTAAAATATTATGGAATTATACTTAATTGTACTCCGGATGTAAGTCATTAAGATCAAATGTCTCTCATAATACGTTGTGTAGATATCTCAATAAGTCCAATAAAAATAGAATAATACTTTTTAGAGTTTCTTAAAGTAGATAATACAAGTGAAAAATGTCTTTTTGACAAAATCATAGATACGATAAGAAACCTTGAACTTGATATCGATGATATATGAGGACATGAGTGTGATAATGGATCTAACATGAAAGGAAAAACATCAAGGGGTACAAAAAAGACTTCTAGATATAAATCCTAGAGTATTTTACACACTATGTGGTTGTCATAATCTAAATCTAGTACTTTACGATATGGCTAACTCTTGTCCCAAGGTTATGTCATTTTTTTGGAGTAGTACAACACATATATTCATTATTTGCTTCTACAAAATAATGAAAATTTTTACAAGATAATGTATCAAGTTTAACTCTTAAATCATTGTCACAAACACATTGAAAAATTCGAATTGAAAGTGTTAAAGTAATTAAATTTCAAGCTCCAAGTATAAGCGATGCATTATTACAATTAGGAGAAACTAATGAAGATACTAAAACAAGAAGTGAAACTAATTGTTTACCAAAATATAAGATTGAGAATTTTGAGTTTTTATTGGGCATGACTATTTGGTATGATATTTTATTTTCCGTCCACCAAGTAAACATTTACAATCAAAAGACATGCATACTGATGTTGCTATAGATCAATTAAAATTTCTCTTTTTTTATTAGAAAATATAAAAAAAATGGATTTACAAATGTTATGATTTCATCTAAAGATATTACAATTGAAATGGGAATAGAACCTACATTTCATACAAAATGTACAACTCGTAGGAAGAAACAAATTGATAAAAATGTTATTGACGAAATAACAAAATCTGTTTAAGAATATTTTAGAACTGATTATTTTATATACATAATAGATCAATATATTTCTTCGTTAAAGAGTATATTTGAACAATTTCAAATATATTTGATTTTTTATTTAATTTAAAGAAATTAAAATCATTAGGAGATGATAGTTTAAAAAAATATTGTCTTGATATTGAGTGTTTCTTAAAACATGATAGTTTTTCTTATACTGATGGTTTAGATTTGTTTTCAGAATTAAACATTCTAAAGGAAATTTTACATACGGAAGAAAATACTCCAATTGAAATATTAAGTCATATAAGACGATTAGATTCTTTTCCAAATACATGCATAGCTTATAGAATATTATTGACAATTCTTGTAATTGTTGCTTCTGTAGAAAGAAGTTTTTCAAAATTAAAATTGATAAAATCTTATCTAAGATTAATTATATCACAAGAAAGATTAAGTGTGTTAGTAATACTATCAATCGAAAAAGATATGACAGCCAAACTTGAATATAAAGCCTTAATTAGTACTTTTGCATCTCAAAAAGCAAGAAGAATAAATTTTAAATAAAATATTATTTTTAAAAATAAAAGACATCTTTATTAGTTACTGCTTTAGGCCCCAAAATATCAAGGGCCACACCTGATTCTCTGTATAGAACCAATGCATGAATAACATGATAAATTTAATGATAAACCAATATAGTGGGCCTCTTGTTGAACTGCAAAGGCAGTTGTTGAAACCGAGATGACACATACACTACATTTTGTCAATGTTTCAGTTCTAGCAACTACAATAATTAGCTTTTAAGGGAGGACTTGGCATTTGTAACGAACAAAAGTACACAATCGCAACTGAAGATGGACTTTGAAGCCCCTTTGATTATTGCGTATATTTTCGGTAATCAAAAGTTTTTTAAGTTGTAGACTTTTCATAGTCAAGATAGATATTAATAAATGAAACTTTCTAGACCAATTGTAAATGCAATTTGGAAAGAAATTTGTAGATTGTCTAAATGCACAAGCTACATAATATATCACACAATTATTAGTTTTAACCTCAAATACTTTTTGACTTCTTTTTCACCAAACCACTTTTAAAATCGTAAGTCATATCAAACTTCCAGAAACACTATTTCTATAATAAATTATACAAAATAGAATACTATTTTAATGCGTCACATGAATTGATAGCAAATAGTACAATATAGCAATTACTCCAAAAAAGTTTTCAAATGAATAAATAGCAGACCAAAAAAAACTTACAAATAACTTGTTACAGTTTTTATATGAATAGTTAAGTAAACAAATTAAGTACATCAACTATCCTTTAATGCACAATAATTATCTTGCCAACAATTGTGTTTGTTTTCTTCTTTTGGCAAGAACTGGTTAATAATGGAGTAAACCAACTAGTCAACCACTCTGAAAGTATCTTCTTCTTTTTTCGTTCAATGATCAGGTGTGTCCAAGCCGATTTACGTGATAAATAGTAAACAAAAAAAAGCAATATATCAATCACTACTTAAAGTCTTTACATGAATAGTAAGCAAACGCATATGTTCTTGTTTAAAGAGGAAAGTGATAAGATGAAGATTTTGTATGAAGGGCACTGGTCTGTTATGGGAGCTCTTTTGGTTTTAAAATCCTACCAGCCGTAGTGTATTATCAGTGATTTTGAGTTTGATTATTTGAAGTTTTGGGTGAAAATCAGAGGTTTACCACTTGATATGATGACTAAAAACGATGGTTGGAGAATTGGAAGGGTGATTGGTGAACCTACTCAATTGGAGGACGTTGATGTTGAAGTCCAATTCCAACATAATTTTTTGAGAGTGAAGTGCCGGATAAATCTTAAGAAGCCATTACAGAAGGGCTTTTTCCTAGCCAGGGACCATTAGGATGACATCTGGATTAATCTGAAATATGAGCGGCTATCTGACTTTTGATATATGTGTGGAAGGATTGGCCATGCCCAGAGCTAATGCAGTGAACGACGTGAGATGAGAGCTCAAAGTAATTCTTCTTCGAGCTTTTTCAGAGAGACTTGGTCTCTAAAAGCTCGTGAGAAATTGGGACGATAAGAAAAGCTCAAAGGGAAGTTAGATGTTAATAGAAATGAGGTTGATCCTCCAGTCCAGGTGGCCCAAAACCAAGTAGGGCTCACGGTAGTAGAAAGTCTACAGCTCCTGCTGATCCTATTGAAGTAACTCCAAAATATCGAGGTGAGGATCCAATGTGTAATATGCAGACACATTCAAGTGCCTCTGGTCTTAACACCAACCTTCTGGCTTTGGTCCCTGTTCTAGGTGGCGAGCAAGATAGCCCTCAGTGTTCTACCCTCTCTGTCTCCAAAGAAGTTTCGGGGATAATGGAGGCAGTAAAGAGTGAATCTTTCTACGTTCTCGAGCCATCTGATAGCGTGAATGCTAAAGATACTGAGGGACATGAGGTGCACATTATCTCTGACAATGACAATGAAGAGACAGGTGATCACATGGAAGCCCATTTCCAAAACATGTCTTTGAAGTGGAAGGCCAAGTCGGCAAGTGTTGAGGATGATGCCTAATTAGTAAGTTATAAACGAAACAAATATTTCTCTGCTTCTTCCTAGCCTGGGAACATTCGGATCCCAGTTCCCCTAATGTACAAGTAGGATGGCCAGAGTTCTCCTAAGTTTCAGCCTAAGAGGTACAAACGCAAAGATAACAGGAGGCCACAATCACGTTCTAATTCTAAACTTTACTTTGCACTTGGGGAGGAAATGGAGTACTAATGGAAAATGCAACTTGCGGAAGGAGATGTGAGCGCAAATGAAGGTAGTGGAGAGAACAATATCAATCGAAGTGTGTCTCACTGGTTTTCACAGCCTTCCTACGCTATTTAAGAGGGGGAAAACTCTATTTGTCAACTGGAAAAGGTAGTGATGGCTGACCTTCAATAGCCACATGACTCATGTTAGTGATCTCTTCGAACTGTCAGGGAGTTGGGCGACCCTGGACAGCCCGCAATCTACGAGGGTTAATTGATACCCATCACTCCTCAATCGTCTTTCTTATGGAAACCAAAAAAAAGTCCATAAGTTGGAGCGATTGAGACGTTCTCTGTGATTTCATTATGGGGAATATGTTGATCCTGTGGGCCTCTCGGGTGGCTTGGCTTAGTGGTGGAGTGATGACATTACCATCCATGTTGTTGAAAAAAACTTGAACCTTGTTAATGTTACATGTAGTTCTCTTGTTCAGTCAATACAATGGAAGTGTTCTTTTATCTATGGGGATCCTAAGTTTGAGAGGCGTTAAAGGATTTGGGTTGACATCAAGGCTATGGAGAGGGTGATTGACTATCCCTGGATGGTGTTGGGGGACTTTAATACTACTGGTTCTGTGAATGATAAGAAATGAGGTTCTGCACCATGTCTAAAGAAGATTGAGGAATTGCAAAATTTTATGTCAGCTTGCTATTTGCTAGAGGTGAGTTTTAGTGGTCCACAGTTTACTCGGTTCAATAATAGACTAGGAGAGGCTAATGTGCAAAAGAGGATTGATAGAGTTTTAGTCAACTCTGAGTGGTGGCTTTCTTTTCCTTGCACTCAGGTTACTCATGAGTCCAGAATGGGATCTGACCATTGCCCTCTTGTGACCAAGTTTGGGAAGTCCAATGTGAAGATTCCCCATTATTTCAAGTTTGAAAAGCATGTGGCTGGACGATCCTGATTCTGAAGAGGTTATTAAGGCTTGCTGGAAGCATAATCGCTCTGGTTCTCCCATGTCTTATGTCACACACAATTTGAAGATTTGTAAATCTAAGTTGATAGCCTGGAGTAGATCTAAATTTGGAAATAGCAGACATATCATTCGGGACCTTGAGCAGGAACTGGGTCATGTTCAGTCCCTTGATCCATCTGAATCGAACTTGATGAGGGAAGCCAATTTGAGTTCTCAACTTGATGTGGTCCGTAGCAGAGAGGAGCAAATTTGGTTGCAAAGCTCAAGGATTAATTGGCTTAAGGGGGGTGATCAAAATACGAGGTTCTTTCATTTATCCACCATCCAACGACGCAACCGTAATTGCATTCTTAAACTTAAGACGGATGTTGATATTTGGATTGAGGATGAGGAGTCAAAGCTTACTTCCAGGATCTTCACAAAACTACTGGGGAGAGAGATTGGCCTGAAGCCTTAAGTTCTGTTAGCCATAAGGTTTCTGCTACCATGAATCAGTCTCTTCTTTGCAACCCCAGCATGGTTGAAGTTTGGAATGTTGTCTCTGAATTGCGAGCCCTTAAAGCGCCTGGCCCTAATGGTTTCTCTGGGATTTGCTTTCATAAATTCTGGCATATTATTGGGCATGATGTGTTTTTCATGGTCTGTGATTTTTTTGAGGGGGGCCATTTTCCGGTTGGGCTGAATCATACTAACATTGTTCTGATTCCAAAAGAGGAGGCACCTGATGTCATTTCACAATTCAAACCAATAACATTATGTAATTTTTGCTTACAAGGTGATCTCCAAGGTTATGGCAAATAGAATGAAGACATTGCTGGGCTCAGTTATTTCTCCGAATCAATCTGCTTTCATTCCAAACTTTCAAATTCAAGACAGTATCTTTATTGCCAATGAGGTTTTTCATTATCTTAAGGGCAAGAAAAGTGGCAGGGTCCCCGAGATGGCAATTAAATTAGATATTAGCAAGGATTATGATCATGCGGAATGGGATTTCTAGGAGGCCACTATGGGTTTCGATCGACGTTGGGTGGATCTTATTATGAAATGTGTGGCTTCTGTGTCTTAGCAGGTGGTGTTAAATGGGATCTGTTTGTCGGAGCTTGTTCCCCAGAGGGTATCCGCCAAGGTGATCCTCTTTCACCTTATCTCTTTCTCTTTTGTGGCTGATGTGCTCTCGCTTATGGTTCGTGATGGTGTGGAAGATAGGCGTCTTATGGGAATTAAAACAAGAAGGAGGTGCCCCGTTATTTCCCATCTTTTCTTTGTTGACAACTCTCTTTTCTTCCTCAGAGCTTAGGAAGCTGGCATCCGTGACTTTGTTAGAATTCTCCACTCATACAGCATTGCTTCAGGGCAGAGTGCAAATTTGTTCAAATCTGGTATCCTCTTTTTCAGCGAATTCTTCTGATGAGTATAAGTCCTTTTTCTACCATCTTCTAGGTTTGCAGTCTATTTCCCCTCAGGCCAGGTACTTGGGTATCCCCTCAATGTGGGGTCGTTCCAGGAAAGAGGTATTTGCCTTTATTTTCGAGAGGGTGGCTAGGAAACTCCAAGGTTGGAAAGGTTCCTGGCTGTCACAGGCTGGGAATGAAGTCTTTATTAAGGCGGTGCTCAAAGCTATACCAAACTACGCCATGTTTGTGGTGGCCTTCCCAAAAAGTTTCTGTGATAAGCTGAATGGCTATGTTCGACAATTCTGGTGGGAGGGGAATAGGGAGAAAAATGGAATCTACTGGAAACAATAGAGGAGGATGACTGATCCTAAGACTTCTAGTGGTATGGTTTTTAAGGATTTTAACTTACTAAACCAAGCCTTGCTTGCTAAACAATGTTGAAGACTGATTTCTAAGCCTGATGCTTTATGGGCGAGATTCATAAAAGTTATCTACTTCCCAAGTGCTGACTTCATGCAGGATAATCGTGGTCGTAGACCAACTTGGGGTTGGAGCAGTCTGCTGCACGGTAGATCCCTTCTTGATTCAGGTTTAATGTGGCAAGTTGGTGATGGAAGTGTAATCAATTTCTGGACTGACAAATGAGTCCCTCTCTCTCCTTCTTTGTCTGTTCAATCCCCCAAACCTCCTAACTTTCAGCTTGTGAAAGCTGCTGATTTTGTTAGGTAGAATCCTTTTGGTTGGAATTTGGCTTTGTTGTCCTCCACTGTCTCAAGGGAGGACATCAAAGCAATTTGTGCTATTCCTCTGTCTAGGCAAGGGGCTCCTGATAGGCGCATTTGGTGGCCTGATCGCAAAGGGACTTACACTGTAAAATCTGTCTATAGAAGGGGTTGTGAGCTTTTGAGGGATCAACAAGTGTGTTGTTCTTCGGTTTCTCCTCATCCTAAGCTCTGGCAAACAATTTGGAATATAAAGGCTCTTCCTAAGGTTAAACACTTTTGGTGGAGGGCATGCCACAATATATTGGCTACCCAGGAGAACTTATTTAAACGGAAGTGTGCCCCTTCGCCTGATTGTCCCATTTGCATGTCTTCCTCAGAGTCTATTGAGCATACCTTATTTGAGTATGAATGGGCGAAGAGGGTTTGGTTTGGTATGGATTTGATGTTTGCATGGGGAACGAGCTCTTTTTTATCTGTGTCCCAGCGTTCCTCTTAGATTTTGGAGCAGATTAATAATGCTCAAGGAAGGTTTGGGGTTCTGGGGAAGATTGCTACTATTGGCTGGGTTATTTGGAAAGCTCAAAATAATAAGGTTTTTAGTGATGTTGATGTTAATGCCATGTCAACGACTTTTCGTGCCTAGTTTTTGTGGAATTCTTTTGTTGGCGTGCCTACTGTCTCTTCGCCAAGTTTTGGTGTTTCTATGGGCTCGGTGAAATCTGTGGCACACTCTCCTTTGTTTGTTCCTGATTTTTTAGTTTGTTGCGATGGTTCTTTTGACCCAGTTTCTAAGAGTGCTGCTTGTGGGGTTGTGGTTTGTAGGGAGGATGGTTCTCTATTGGCTGGAACTGCTTCATCCTTCCCTGCGGTTTCTCCTCTGTTTTCTGAAGCTGAACTAGTGCGCCAAGCTTGCTTGCTTGTCGAGGCACTCTTGCTGTCCAACTCCATCTTTATCAATGATTGTTTATGTATTATTAAGTTAAGCTTTACTGAAGACGTTCCCCCATGAAAAATTAATATAATTATGGATGATGTTAGATTTTTAGCTAGAGGTCATAACTTTAGTTTCTTACGCAAGCCTAGACTCTGTAATAGGGCTGCTCATTGGATGGCAGCTGCTAAGATAACCAGTTCTCTCCCTCTAAACTGGTTAGGCTCCCCCCTCTCCCGCCCACCAGAGCTTAAGGCTTCTATCTTGTCTAATTGTAATCAGAATTTTCTTACATAATATATTTATGGGGCATAGCCTTGTTACTGATAAAAAAAAAATTCAATATACCTACTCTTTCTTTTTCGCTTCATGTCCAATGGATATCATAGCTTTAAATTATTAATCCAAAAGTATTGTAATGTAAAATATTATTTAAGAGAATGATTGTCACTGTTTAATTTGGTTGGACAAATTTAATTCTATATCCAATCTGTATAATAAAACACTTAACAACTTGAATTTTTATATTCTACATATTTTTTCCCAAAATATTTTCACCCTATTTCTATCACATGTTCAATCATTTAATATTTGATTAATTTATAATTTAACATAATTTTTATTTCAGACATTATTTATACACGATAATATACACATGTTGAGAAAAATTTGTCGGATTACGTATTTTGAGAAATTTTTGTCAATATTTTTTAAAAAATAATGGGTAAAAATAAATTTTAAATGATGTAATGAAAGAAATGAAGAAATTATTATTTAATATAGTGGGATTGATTTTTTGAGCACTCAAATGTTATATTTCATCATGCATTCAAGCACTAGTTATGCCTAGTTAAGTAATATAACACTTTTTTTTTTTGACCAATTGACCAATATAACACTTAATAGTGTTAGTTTATTGAAGATACCAAATTATATTCAACGATGTGATATATCACTATCAAGGTTTACTGTAGTACCCGATAGAAATCGAACTCAAAATTATATAGAACATGGGTAAATAGTACAAAATGAATTGAAATAAAATTCGAGGAAAAGGATGAAAAAAAGTATATGTGGTAGGAATAAATTTGAGGTTTTTCATCTTTCAAATATGAGTTCTTCAACAACAAAACTAAAATGTTTTTATCGACAACATATTTCATCATCAAATAACTAGTTTACTCGATTTGAGTCACATATTACTCAAATTCAATTTATAATCTATAATATAAAAGGTAAATTTTAATAAGTCTATTCGACAGTCTCAAATAACTTATCTAATGATCACTAATATTTTTCTCAAAATCATTCACATTACAAGGCACGGGTTAACAAAATATCCCCCCACCACCACATAGGCACACACACAAGCAAACACACACACAGGGAAAGCTGATGGAGCAGTTACAACTACTCCTCAAGATCATGTTCACGATAGCAGTGCTTGGCTTTATAAGCCTGTTGGTACGCCTTTGTGAGGTTCTTCTGATAAAGCCAGCAAGGCTTCGTGCAAAGCTGCGAAAGCAAGGGATCGGTGGTCTCCTCCATCTTTCTTTCTTGGAAATCTTCGAGAAGTGCTGAAGAAAACACAATCCACAGTTTCGAGGCAGGGGCGGCCCAACCCAACTATGGGCCCCAGGCAAAATGTTATGTGCTAGGAAGCACGGACACAGACACGGGTGTCGTATCTGATACGATACAGGTACAGAGATACGACAAAGTTAAAAAATATGGGACACGGGTACGGCAAAGATACGACTATTAAAATAATATAATAAATTTTTTAAATAATAATAAAGTTGTAATATATTAAAAATAAAGCATATAATATAACAATATTAATAATAAGATCTAGCAAATATTATTTTTTTGATTAAAATTGAAATAGATCAAATTAAATATCCACTATTTTCATCAAACATCATTACATCTATTAACATTCATAGTATATAAGTTAAGTAACAAAAAATATATTAAAAAAATAAATTTTTAATAATTAAAAGTTGTTTTTTTAATAAAAAAATTATTTGTCGTATCCTGGCCGTGTACTAGACGTGTCCGACTGAGTTCACTATTCAGGATACTTCTAGCCGTGTCGGACACGTATTCGACACTGCCACGGCACCCCCCGTGAGAAGTATCCGTACTTCCTAGGTTATGTGAGATCCTAGTAATATTTATTCAATAATAATATTAATATTATATAGTTATCAAAATATTAAAATATTTGTTTTGTTTATTTAAAAATTATTTGTTTTGTCTTTTTTTTTGAGATACAACATACTAATTAAAATTTAAATTTTACAAATAAAAATTAATATTAACCGTAGTCGAATTCGGAGATCAAATGCAAATGATACATGCTATTTATTGAAGATAAATAAAAACATAATTGAAAATTAGTTTAACTAGCAAGACAAATATGGTTGATTAGTTTCAAATAGTGTATGACTTTTACTTATTCTATTTTGTAGTTATTATATTCATTATAAACAAATTAATCAAAAAATAGTCTTAAATTTAAGTTATAGAAATATAAAATTATTATTCATACCTATTATACGATAAACAATTAATTTTAATAATAGGACTGTAAAGTGATAATACATATAATATAATACAATATAAACATCAGGTGAGATAAGAAAATTAGGTTGAACTCTATGGCCCTGATTCTTAAATTTTACGATAATACTACTGATTTGAGGTCTAAATACATTGAATAAATAATTTATTTTATTTAAAGTTAGCACTCCCTGTTAATTCAATTGTTAAAATATATTGAGTATTTAAATTATATCCCAACGTCTAAATTGTATATTATTATATAAAATTTTATTTTGAAGCCCCAAATTTTTCTTCCAATTTGGGGACTCTAGGCAATGACTTTAGTGGCCTGTAGGTTAAGCCGGCCCGGTTGCGAGGGCAACCCAGAAAAACAATGAGCAGATAATGACCCATGATTCATCCATTATCTTTCCCATGTTATAGGCCATGGCAACAGAAATATGGTATAGTTTCTTAATCCATAAATGCTTAATACATGTGTACGCACACTTTTTTCTATATCTAAGTGTTAATGGGATGAGCAATGCTATTAGGACTTAATTTACGATGACTATTGGATTGACTGTGGGCTTCATTAAACATTAGAATTTTGTGTTGATGCAATGATTCTATTGAAATCATTTCATTATGTCAATAAATTAGGACATAATTTTATATTCAAATAAAATTACTCTAATGGGATGGTCCTTTTGTGTGAATACTGTAAAGTTTTAGATCTGTACAAAATGTAGTTCCAAAAATCAGTCATTGAGGAGTGTCACAGCCAGTACAGTTATGTGACGGTGGTCTCCAATTAAATTAGGGCGCTCAAGGCAATTTGAGGTATAAAGTCGTAATTCTGAATGAGGCTTTTTTTTTCTTTTTAGAATAAAAAAATTATTTAAAATCAATTCTTTCATTTTTTGAGTTACAAAAGTTTTAATTGAATTTTTGAATTTAAATTTTGCTACCGTAGTTTTTTTTCAATTGATAGTATTGTTAATCCAATTAATTTTTTTTGTGTGACATAGTCGATCTTAAATAAGATTTTATCAACTTTAATATTAAAAAACATTTTTTTGTAGAAGCAACTATCACAGGAATATTAATAATATTATTTAAGTAATGCATGTATTTTAAAATGAATCCAGCCTTTTATATAATTTAAAATCTCAATTGAAGTATTTTTTTTTAGAACATTTAGTATTCTGAAAATAAATCAGAAACATTCAATATCAAGACAATACTTTTTAAAACTATCATTGTTTATTAATTTTATTAGTTAAACAAAAAATTAAATATATTTTAGTATATTTGAAATTGAGAGAGAGTGGGGGATAAATTGTGAGTTTACCTTTGAGTAGATTTTTTTTTTGGTACAGATTTTTTTTTCTTAAACTTTTGATTTTGTTTTATTTTTTAATTTTATAAGTTGGATTATGGGTTCAAATTATTGAAATTAAACTTTTTTGATTGGGCTTAAATTTTTATGGGATTTAAAATTGGGTAAATTGTAAGGGGGTACACCAAATTAGACTTATTTGGCAAAAAGTACACCCTAAAAAATGTAAGATTATTAAGTCCTTAATTTTTATACTTATTTGTATCTAAGTACACAATTTGAATTTACCTAAATTTTTTGTGACATTTTTGTCCTCCATTGATTCATGTGTATGTTCTTTGGAAAGTGGTGCATTAAATGTAACACCCCAAAATACACCCTGAACGACATTACATTCTAATAACCATTTAAACATGAGAGCACTAAGATAAATCATCACTAGAGAAGACTTCAAGCAATAATTTATAATATTTACATGGATATCCCAAAAGAATATGCCATCTTTGGCATTTACATCTCCAAAAGAATATTAAAGTAGGCTTGCAGCGGAATACAAAATAACTAGATTTCACAATTTCCAAAAGAACATCCTAGTCTAGTACAAAAGAAAAGGGGTCGCTCCATGCGTCCACCTCGGGATCCACACTCCCATCAATCGGAGTCTCCCACTGGACGGCCTCCTCGACTCCTAACTCCGCCTCAAGTACATAATCTGAAAAAAGTTAGCAGTAGGAGGTGAGCACGAAGCTCTGTAGAAAATTTCTCCCAAATCCAAACAAGGTTTTAAAAACATAGAGAACGGTCGGTCTCATTTCACAAGTAGCATATATAACATTTGAAATAAAACAAGGGTATTTTAAAAGAGATCTCAAGTTTGGACAATAATAAAGCAATGAAAAGAGAATGAAATCGACTTTAATTGACAAACAGTTTCCAATATAATCCAATCCACCATATACCATTTTCACAAGTTATCGCGGCATCCCATACTACCCAAAACTCTTGGGGAAATACTATTTGGTACAATGAACAATAATTTATATTTGGTACCACTCAAGTAGGCTGTCGCTTCTCATGAATCTACCCAACGAATCTACCTCGTTCACCTATATATAATCACAATCACAGGCCGATTTAGGAATGGCGTGTACCGTCTCATACGGCATTGACGAAATCCTTCCAAGGTGTCTAGTATACTAACCTTTTTCCCCGGTATCCGTGAACAATAGTGGTCATTGTCACCACAATGATCCACTACGAGCATTAGGCAACCATCTCATCCCCCATTGGGATAGACTAACCTCTAACGCTCTACGGCAGTTTTCGAAGGTAATCCAAGTCCCTCACAACACCATACACAAGAGTGACATACCACAATATACTCAACCTCATATTCAAGTAAATTCCATGTTTTTTCCCAATTTTCGCAAGCAAGATACATAATAGAACAACTTAAGAAAACATACTCATTTCACAATTCATGTTACAAAAGACAAGTTTAAAGTAAATAGGCATGAGATCATCCATACTATCATTTTAATACTCAACACAAAGCTCTAGCATTTTAGAAATCAAGAGGAAGTGAAAATATAGAGAAAAATCCATATTTTCCCCAAAAATTAGGGTTTGATGAATTTCCAACTATTATTTTGTTCAAATCATGTGTATATTTGTAAAAGGACTAAGAAACGATGAACCCATAACAAATACATACTATTTAGAGTCAAAATATACATATATAATAACCCTAGCATCATTGAATGAAAATGGAAGAAAACCCCTACCTTGAATCTTGAAGAACTAGGG
>CM042201.1:11220104-11273158 GCA_023539305.1 Ilex asprella
AAGAGACAGCCCCCGCCTCTTACCATCACCATCGCTGTCGTCACCATACCACCCCCTACCATCACTACCACCGCTGCCCTACCACCACTATCCCCATTACACCCACCACCATTATCACCTCCACCCACCACCACCACTGTCCTACCACTATTGTCGCCACCCTACCACAACAACCATTATTATCCCCTACTATCACTATCGTCGTCATTACTACTGTCCTCACCTCACCACCCCTATCACCCGACCACCACCCTACCACTACTATCCTTATCGCCTCACCGCCACCCCTCACGACCATCACCACTACAACTATCACTGCCATCGTCGCCACCCCACCAATGCCATTACCACCCACCACCACTACCATTGCTCACTTTCACTATAATTTGTGTTTAAATTTTTTTATCTCTCCTCTATATTTGTGATTTAATTTTAGATGTAAATACAAATATTTTTATTATTGACTATTTTTTTATTATTCTATACCTTCAGGCACAAACAATAACTAATATTTCAATAAAATATAACATTCTTTAAAATCTCTAAAATTTTTGTGTATTAAATAATTTTGTAATTTTTTAGTTCTATTGAACTAGGGTCATGCAAAACATCCGACTTTGACATTGTCCAAAAATAGTTACCTGTCCTAGTAAACGGTGATCTTGCTCAAAAAAAAGTTACGACTAAAAAAGATATTGTATATCCACTAGTTTACTTGCACGTGACTAAGGTGTTATATTACTAATTGTGACCATGATTCTTGACAGAACATTTTCAACAATAAAAAATGTGAATACTAGATTTTGTAATACACTATTCCCGACTTAAGGAAGCCCTCGGGAATTTTCTAATGTCTTGTACCTCTCTTTTAGCCTAACTCATAATAAAATGAGAAGCAAAGAAAAAAAAGGATTAATAGCACTTTTGATTACTAAAATATGTATTTTTGTCAATTTAGTCCTTAATATATTGATTTTGTTAATTTGATCCCTAAAATATTCAATTCTTGTCATTTTAGTTCCCACATAGACAGACCGTCAGCGTTCATCCTAAATCAAAATCGAATGAGTGATCAATGAATGACAGATATATTAATCACAAAAATAAAAAAATGCATTTTTAATGGCATTGATAATGAAGTTATCATGCCGCCTTTTCAAAGTATAAAAACTCACCATGGTCAATTTTAAATGGATATAATTAGCCTTATTTTGTGTAAAGAGTTATAGTTAAACCCTTTTTTGTTGTTTTTTGTTTGCGCAGACTACATATACTGGCTTTTAACCCTTTTGTATTTAATCAATTTTTTTCTAACAAATATGATGTTAAAAATACAAATGTGAAACATTATTTTTATTTATTTGAGAAAAATATTAAATTGTATAATCAGAGTGTGCCCATCTTAAATTTTTTTTTGACTCCGCTACTGGAAGGCCATTGCCTTGATAGAGTGGAGAACTATATGGTATGTAAGTTGATTTATTTTATTTTTATTTTTTTGAATGAGGAATGTTGATATTGATGAATCGAAAGATTGGTTTCTGAGTGTCTATATTTACCATGTTCATAGGTTCAGTTTTCATGTTTTCCATGGGCAACCTACAAAATTTGTATATTAATGATCCTGAAGCATTAAAGGAAATGAGCAAATGCAGATCCCCGGACTTCGGGAGGCCATCCTTTCAACAGAAGATTTTAGAACCTCTTCTAGGCCAAGGGATTGTCAATTCTAGTGGTGCAATAAAAATCATAGCTCCTGAACTATACATGGACAAGATCAAGGTACAATTTCTACTTGAATCTCATAGCTTTTAACACTATCTGCAATCCCATTTACCTGTAGTTTCTGTAAACCCCCACATGTTTATAGTAATATAACGATAAAGGTGTTTAGTAATTTAATATATGTAATGGAGTAGAAAGAACCACATGAGTTATAACCGTAGGAAATGTTAATATTGTAAATATTAGTCAAAACTTAGTTTTAGCTCGTGAATATACGAAATAATTTGTAATAGAACTTATATCAACTATATTTGACGTGCAAATATATATTTTATAGGTATAGGTTGGTTTTGGAAGGGTTTAGAATGGATTTGAAATGAAAAAAAAAACAGAGAATATTGGCAAAACTGGGCAAACCATATCAGTATTGTGTACCAGTACTGAACCGTATCGGTATTGTGTTCTGAAACCATTTGGTCCAATGAGTTAACTGTACAGGTACTGTGTACCGACACTATCGAAAGAGATCTAACATTTTTAAAGTCTCGATTTGTGGTCCATTTTTGCCCTATAAATACATTAGGACGCCTCCTTTAGCCTCATTTCGGCCCCTCCAACCCTAAAAATACTAAGAGAGGAAGGAAGAAGGATAAAACACAAGATTAAAAGGAAAAAATAAGAGATTTAAGAGTGATTCAAGATTCAAGCCCTAGTTATTCAAGAGCCAAGGAAGGGGTTTTGTTCCATTTTTGTCCATTGAGGTTAGAGTTATTATATATGTAAGTTTTGACTCTTAACCATATGTATTTGCTATGGGTTCCTTGTTTCTTGATGTTTTTGGTGAATTTTATCATGTTTTGAACAAAGTGATGGTTGGGGAGCCATCAAAACCCTAATTTTTTTGAAGACATATGGACTTCTCTCTATATATTCACTCAAACTTGGTTTTGAAAATTTTAGTGTTTTGTGTTGAGTAATAAAATGATATTTATAATGATCTCTTGCATGTTTTTCTTCAAATTGTCGTATTTAAAAATATCACATGTGAAGAATTGTGAATTTTTGGAGTTACTTGTGGTTTGAGAAAATATGTTGGATATTTGAAATAGTTGATGATATTATATTTCTTGAATGGCTTTTTGGATGAACATGAGTAAAAGGTTCCTTGTAAGGATGTTCATTCCTTCTCAGGAGGTTCTTTGTAAGGATGCTTGAGAAATAAAGCCTTGATAGTGAGAGGTTTCTTGTAAGAATGCGCATTCTTTCGTAGGAGTTTCCTTATAAGGATGCTTGAGAAACAAAACCTTGACGGTGAGAGGTTCCTTGTGAGGATGCTTATGCCCAAAAAAAAATAATATGTGGTATTCTCGGGAGGTTCCTTGTAAGGATGCTTGAGAAACAAAGCCTTGAGGGTGAGAGGTTCCTTGTAAGGATGTTCATGCCAAAAGAGGACAATATGTGGTATTCTCGGGAGGTTCCTTGTAAGGATGCTTGAGAAACAAAGCCTTGAGGGTGAGAGGTTCATTGTAAGGATGCTCATGCCAAAGAGGACAATATTAAATCATGTATGATATATTGATTTACTTTTTGAAAATTGTTTGGCAAATTGTTGGTAATGGGCTTCACCTTTCAGTTTAACTTTATTGTTGTTCTAAAACTAGAGATCTATTAAAATGTCATGCTTTTACTTCAAAAAGTTATATATGTTATTTGTGAAATGAGACCGACTTGTTTTACATGTTTTAAAAACCTTGTTCGGGCTTGAAAGAATTTTCCTACAAAGCTTCGTACTCACCCCCTACTTAACAACATTTTCAGATTATCCTCTCGAGGAAGAGCTGGGAGTCGAGGAGCCCGCACATTAGGAGACTCTGATAGACGGGAGTGTGGATCCCGAGGTGGACGCCTAGAGCGATACTTTCTTTTGTTCTAGACTAGGATATTCATTTTTTTATCTTGTAGAGTCTAGTTTTATTTTGTTATTTCCGTTGTGTTACATTAGTTAATTTTTGGAATATAAAGGTCAAAATGGGTCTATTCTTTTGGGATAATGTTGTAAATTCTATGGATGATTTCATGAAGTCTTATTTATTGATGGATTATCTTAGTGCTCTCGTGATGTAAATAGTTTTAAATTGTAATGCCGTCCAAGGTAGTTTTTGGGACGTTACAGTTTCTGCCTTCTTATTTTTTATGCCCATTGGCTCACACATGCCTTTTGATTAATTAAATGGTCCCAGCATTTGCCTTAGATACTCATTTTTGAGATGTATCTAGATATAAAAAAAAATTTATTAATTATTAAATATGTACAAATGCGGCACAACCCAAGTGGGGGCCTAAAGGCAAAAAATTTTGAAGAGGCCCTATTAATAATAAATATAAGAATTTTTCTTCATACAAATCAGTATTTTCAATTGAAGTGTCCAGTTTTTTTTTTTAAGTTTCTCATTTTTAGATTCTTGTTTTCGAGTAGACATACTCGTGTTAATATATATTTGCAAATAAAAGAATATAATATCATAATAAATACCTTTTTGAAAATTAAACTGAATTAACTTTTAAATTTTTAAAAAACACAGTCAAGCAACGTGAGAGCAAACAATTTCAACAACGATTACAGATTTTGTTGACGCCGAAAAATAAAATGAAGTTGTAAGCTAATAAAAAAATTTAGATAGAAAAGACTAATAAATTCAATGTACTTGACTGATAACACATTCAAAGTTACAAAGTTGTATTAGATTTTTTGTAAGAGATTAAGAACTCGAGAGAGCAGATACAGATCTTATGACCCACACTAAGAGATTTTTAGTTGGACTTGAGTATGAATAGAAGAGAGAGAGAGGGGTTGGCACTTTAACATTTGGATAATTGGATTTCATTGCGTATCAGTAAGACAAACTAAGGCCACTTGAACATAAAACTATGCTAAGACAACTATTGCAAGCGTGCCTTGTTTGTTATGGCCACAACAATCTCTTGTGACAGTAGTGTTTAATCTTGCTTAGTGGGCAACATAATGTACTTGAGTTACACTATAGTGGTTGATCTTTGATTTTGGGGTCCCTAAAAAATCTTTAAAAATTGGGGTCTTACGCAGTCACTTAAGTGGCCTAGGCCTACGGCCGGCCATGTATATGTATGATGTGTATCTAATATATATTCACAAGTATCTAACGAGTATCGTTTAAGATATAATATTTGATACAAACAATTGACCTAAATAAAATATTCGTGCTTCATAGCTAGCTTCCCTTGAGGAGGTTATATGATATATCAAATCTTGTAATCCTCCATAAAGGCAACCAAAATAGTTTTACTTTAGTTTTTTGTTGTTGTGTAGGTTGTTGATGTAGTTCCATCATTAAGATGATTTTTCAGTAGAATAAAAGTTTTAATGCCAATGATAAACATTTTTGTAGGGAATGACCACTACAATGGTGGAATCCTCAACTATCCTAGTAAATTCATGGATTCATAGGATTCAAAGTGAGGGTGGAGTTGCAGACATAGAAATTTATGAGGATATAAGAAGACTTTCAGGGGAAATTATTTCAAGGGCTTGTTTTGGCAGCAATTATTCCAAAGGGGAATAGATATTCTCAAAACTTAGAGCTCTTCAAGCACTCGTGTCTGACAAAAGCTTGCTCTTTACCAGCCCCGGAATGAGGTCTGAACTGTTCCTAGTTTTTGGGCATAATTTTTTTTTTGTAGACTCAAATCACAATCCATAATCAATATAGGCATGGGTCTTAATTTGAATTGATCTGCAAATATCTTCCAACTAAGCGCAATCGAAAAATACAGAGTTTGGGAAAAGAGATTCTAGAAATGCTTCTCAGGATAGTAAATGAAAGATTAACGGATCATACCGCAGAGGCAGACTTGTTACAAATGATACTTGAAGGAGCAAAAAATGGTGACCTTGATAACAATGAAATTGACAATTTCATTGTTGACAACTGCAAGAACATATACTTTGTTGGCTATGAGACTTCTTCTACCTCTGCAGTGTGGACCTTGATGTTGTTAGCTTTGAATCCAGAATGGCAGACTCGTGTTCGTGCTGAAATATCTGAAGTTTGTGGCAA
This sequence comes from Ilex asprella, assembly GCA_023539305.1. NCBI lineage: Eukaryota > Viridiplantae > Streptophyta > Magnoliopsida > Aquifoliales > Aquifoliaceae > Ilex > Ilex asprella. The sequence goes on from CM042201.1 coordinate 11,225,924, forward strand.
ACAATTGCCCAGTGCTGGTATTCTTCCAAAGATGAAAACGGTATGGTTCTCGATTAACATAATCTTTTGGAATATACATAAAATCATTTTACTGTGTAACCTTACTTAAAATTGATATGATCAGCTGATAATGGTGATTAATGAGTTGATGAGACTATACCCTACGACACCAATTATCACAAGGGAGGCATTGCAAGAAATGAAATTTGGTGGCCTAACTATTCCAAAAGGAGTTACCATTTGGACTTTTTTTGCCAATGTTGCATCAAGACCCTGAAATATGGGGACAAGTTGCTAACAAGTTCAACCCTGAGAGGTTTGCCAATGGAGTCACTGCAGCATGCAAACTTCCACAGGTGTTCATGCCGTTTGGTTTTGGTCCTCGCGAGTGTTTGGGGATGCCATTTGCATTTGTAGAACTTGATGATGTACAAAATTATCTTTGTGCAAGATCAACAGTCAAGTATACGTAGCGGTGCAATTAATGAACAATAATCAGACAATTAATAGCATATCAATGGCAAAGCAGTAAATATGAAACAAACACAAAGATTTTTAGTGGTTCGGTTCAGGTGACCTACGTCTACTCTCTGGAATGACAGCGGCGGCCTGTGGTATTTTATTGATGATGTTGCCGGGTGGTAACTCCGGCCAGTGTTATAATGCTTTGGAAGAGAGAGAGAGAGAGGCAATGTGTGTAAGAATGTGTAGTGTGTGTAGCAGCTTCAAGGTATAGAGGCATGAATGTGGTGTCAAGGTCCGTGTAGAGGTTTCAGAGGTGTCTCCTCAATTTTAAGGGGGCTTTACATTATATAATTAGGGTAAGACGGTGAGGCGGTGACGTGAGGGAGAGGTCTTCCACCATTTTGGTAAATGTAGTTATGGTAAGATGTGATCTCCGTATCCTTTCATTCTCTCCCTCGTGCTCCTATTTAGTCAGAGGAGGACTCTTAGCCAGTTTGAGCTTGGTCTTGTCTTTGGACTTGTCTTGACCAGGCTTGGACTTGTATCGGAGTCAAGTGGCGAAGGAGATGACCAAGGGCAAGCCAACACCCACTTGGAGCCATATGGGTGGCGCCCACTTAGAGGAGGCATATAGGTGACGCCCAGTTGGAGGAGGCATGGGCGACGCCCACTTGGGCCTTGAGTGGCGCCCCTTGGACCTTGACGTTGGCCTTTTGGTTCTGTTGATTTCTTTTGGACTCGCATCTGATGAGTCAACCCAACTTCGACTTTGTCTTCGTTTTGGGCTTTATCAGTTTATTTATATTGGGCTTGACCCAATTAATTTCGGGCTCGTCATTTGCCCCATGTCCCGAGCCTCTGACTTTTTGTGAGAGAAAGGGGTCGAGGGCATGTGCTTCATTCGAGTGAGCAGCTTCAGGACTCCACTGTATTTATCATTCTCGAATTTTTTTCTTCTTTTGGCATGTGTGCCACTTTCTTTTTTCTCTTTTTTTTTTCTTCCTTCATTGGTTTGGCCTAGGCACCACTTCCCTTTTTCTTTTCTTTTTCTATTCTTTCTTCCTTCTTTGCCTGGGGGCCACTTCCTTTTTCTTTTCTTTTTTTTCTTTTTGTTCTTTCTTTTCTTGGCGGCTTTTGGGCGCCACCCTCTTGCTCTTTTTTTTTCTCTTTCTTCCTTCTTTGCCTGGGCACCGCCTCTTCCTTTCTTTTTTTTTTCTTTCCTTGGTTGCCTTTGGGCGCCGCCCTCTTGCTCTTTTTTTTTTTCCTTCTGTCCTTGCTTGGGCGCCACCTCCCTTGTCCCTCTTTCTTTTTTTTTTCTTTTGGCTTAGGCGCCGCCCTGTGCTCCCTTTCACTCTTTTTTTTTTCTTGTTGGGCTTCCTTTGGGCGTCGTCCAGTTCATCCTTTTTTTTGTGGATTGGACGTCGCCCTTTTGAGTGCAGCCTTTTATAATTTTTTTTGAGTCAGATGGTGGCTCCTTGATGCAAAATGAGGAGGGACTTTGGCGAGGAGTCCATGGATAGTGTGGGCGATGTTTAGGGCTTGGGCAGCCCCAACATGGCAATAAGGTCTAAATTAGATGAATTTGGAAATGGGAAATGGGGATTAGATGAATTTCTAAATACGGAAATGGGGATTAGATGGCAAAGACGTTGAAATATGGAAATGGGGATTAGATGAATTTCTAAATACTTTTAGGTCAAAATAAGGTGTCCATTGAATCCGGAAGGTCAAACAACCTTGGGAAAGGTAATATGAGATGTATTAGAGGTTAGAAAGCATTCCCGAGTTAAAATCAACTTTAGAGTGAATTTGGATAAAAATTATCTTAGACACCTTCTAGTATTTTGCCCATAACTTTTTATCCTTATATCCAATTGATCTGAAATTTTTACAGTAGATAGTAGACATCAAGGGCTACAAAAGTGTCTCTAATGAAAATTTTCCAATTCGACCTCTAAAATGGTCAAAACTGTACTAGAAGTCGAGATAGTCAAATGGTACCGGTACCCCGAAACCAGTAGCTAAATGGTACCGGTACCCCGAAACCAGTAGCTAAATGGTACCGGTACCCAGTACCAGTACCGCTTCTTTGGAGCCTTCCGAATAGTTAAAAAGTCGGGATTTTGGGTTTTAAAACCCCATTCCAAGCCCTATTTGCCCCATTCTTCATCTCATTCTCACCACAAACATCCTACAGCCCTAGGAGGAGATAAAGAAAGGGAAAAACCCTAAGATCAAGATAGCTTCACACCTTATAGAAATCAAAACCGAAATTTCTCAAGAACACCATTCTTCTCCTCTCATCTTCTACACTTTTACTACACCTTTAACCACATCTCTTGGAACCCTAAGAGAAGACAAGAAGGAGATCTTTGGAGCTTGGGTTAGCTTAAAACTCTTGGATTCAAGGTAGGGGATTTCTTCTCTTTCTCTTACATTGAGGCTAGGTTTACTTAAATGTATTCTTTACTCTCTAAATTTTATATGTATGCTATAAATCATTGATTCTTGATATCCTCATGAATATTAACATGCTTTAGACAATATAAATGGTGGGCCAACCATTAAATCCTAGTTTTCAAGAGAGATGAACTTTCTTTTCTAAATTTTGATTTACCCTTGATTTCAAAACCTTAGTGTTTCATATTGAAAAATAAAATGATGTTGCTGTGATCTCTTGTATTTTACATACTTAATTATTGAAATTGTTACATGATAAATTTGGGAATTTAACTTATAAATTGGAGACTTGTGAAATAGTTGGGCATTTGAGAACATATTGGATAATGTATTGCTTGTGTGGTTATTGGGATAAACCTTGAGGGTGAGAGGTTCCTTATAAGGATGTTCATGCCAAGAGAGGACAATTGGTGACATTATCAAGAGGTTCCTTGTAAGGATGTTCATGCCAAGAGAGGACAATTTGTGACATTATCAAGAGGTTCCTTGTAAGAATGCTTGAATAACTCAAACCTTGAGGGTGAGAGGTTCCTTGTAAGGATGCTCATGCCAAGAGAGGACAATTTGTGACATTATCAAGAGGTTCCTTATAAGGATGCTTGAATAACTCAAACCTTGAGGGTGAGAGGTTCCTTGTAAGGATGCTCATTCCTAAGAGAACAATAGTATATCATGTGTTGAAAAATAGTGATATTTTTGAAATGGATGTTTATGAGAATTGGTTGTTATGGTATATTTCTATTAGTATTGTTATTTAAACTTGAGATCCGTTGTTAAATGTCCTTGTTTTACTTCAAACATTATGTATGCTATTTGTGAAATGAGACCACCCATTTTATATGTTTTTACAAACCTTGTTTGAGTTTGGGAAGATTTTGCTACAGAGCTTCGTGCTCATCCCCTACAATTACATTTTTCAGATTTAGTGCTAGAGGAGGATCTCGGCATCGACGAGCCAGGACATTGGGAGGCTCCACTCGAGGGGAACCTAGATCCCGAGGTGGACATTTAGAATCGTGGTTTCTTTTGTACTAGACTAGAAAATTCTTTTGGACATTGTGTAGTCTAGTTTTTTTTGTAATTTTCGCTGCGCTATAATAGTAAATTTTCATTGGGAATGTAAAGGCCAAAGATGACATATTCTTTTGGGATATTGATGTAAATGTTATGAATCATTGTTATGAAGTCTTCTTTATTGATGGTTTATCTTAGTGCTCTTATGATATGAATGGTTATTGAATGTAATGCCGTCCAGGGTGTATTTTGGGGTGTTACATTAGGCGACGCTAGGAGGCCTTGAATATTGTTGAGTTTAGGCGACGCCTTGAGTCTTGCTATGGGTGGTGTCTCTCTGGCGCTTGGTCACTAACTAACCTTGTCTCTTAATTACAGACGCCCTGTTGATAGGGCGATGGTGGAGACTCTCAATGCTTTTAGGCTAGTGTCTTCCCCTCTTCTGAAGAGGGTGAGGTTTGATGCCTCCAGTGCTTCTCGGTCAAGGTCCAATTACTAGATTATTTCCTGGAAGTGATATTCGGTGGTTCTCCCACTCCTTCTCTGACTATGACTCATGAGTGTATTTGTACTGCTATAGGAGTTGGGACTCCAGTGCAGACAGCTTGACTTTCAAAAGTGTACCTAACAAAAACAATGTTATCCCAACATTAAAATGTCTAACCTTATTACCTTGATAGACGGGCTGTTTGCGTGAGAACAAAGTCAGAGTTGTGGACGTCCCATGAGAGGCCCACATGAACTGAGGCCGAGCTACTCAGAGTCTCGAAGGATGTATGTCATGGCAGACTACATAGGCAGAGCTACGTATAGTCTCAGGAGATGACTGTCATAGCAAAGGCTTACTAGGTGACTACGTGTACGAGAGAAGAGTCATAGGTTAAGCTACGTATAGTCTTGGGAGATAGCTGTCGTAGCAAAGGTTTACTAGGTGACTACGTGCGCGAGAGCAAAGTCATAGGCCGAGCTACGTATAGTCTCGTGTAATGGCTGTCGTAGCAGAGGCTTACTAGGGTGACTACGTGCACGGGAGCAGAATCATAGGCCGAGCTACATATAGTCTCAGGTGATGGATGTCGTAGCAGAGGCTTACTAGGTGACTACATGCGCGAGAGCAGAGGTATAGGCCGAGCTATGTATAGTCTCAGGTGATGGCTGTCGTAGTAGAAGCTTACTAGGTGACAACGTGCGCGAGAGCAGAGTCATAGAGAACGAGCTACGTATAGTCTCAGAGATCCTTGTCGTAGTAGAGATGACTGTAGCTCATTCCATTGAGATGAAGATGAGAAGAGTGCTAAGGAGCTGAGCGCCTGATGTGAGAGGGCGAGACTCATCGTTTAGGTGTCATCATGGGAGGAGCCCAAGATGGAGAGGGCAAGACCCTTTCCCTAGGCGTCTGGGAGCGTCTGACAGTGAGCGTCATTTGTCTACCTTGTTGTTAGGTCGTGTTTTGACCTTTGTAAATTGTCTGTAAATTTTACGAAAACAAACAATTAGAATATAATAATCTTCGTAGAGTTTCATAAATAATAAGTAACGACATAAATAAACTAAAATAATAAATGATAGATAAAAGATTCGGACACTCGATGGCCCATAGGTGGGCCAAGACTTTCCTTGTGGAGTTGGGGTCATTCCTCCTAGCCCTTAGGCGATCGTCTGGACTTCTCCGAGAGGTTGTTGACGTTCTCTGCCATCCTAGTCCCGACCAAGTGGGGGGGCTTGTCCTCTGCCAGTAATATACTGCCTTAAGTGGTCATGCTATATTAGTTCATCAATCTGCCTTTTAAGATCAAAGTAGTCATCCCTGTCATGGCTGTGGTCGCGATGAAAACGACAGTACTTGTTAGAATTTCGGTGTTTGGGGTCAGACTTCATCTTCTCGGGCCAACGAATAGCGGGGTCATCCTATTTCTGGAATAGGATGTGGTCCACCAAAGCATTGAGTGGTGTGAAGGCTTGTTGCTCTCTCAAAGGTAGGGGACCAAGGCGGTTCTGGACAGAGATTCTCTTTGTCCTATTTCTTTTGTTCACTACCTCCTACTTGTATTCGTGGGTGTCCTTCCTTTTCTCCTTTCCTCGGGAGGACTAAAATGACGAGCTTTGGTGACGTCCTCGGCATTCATGTATTTTTGTGCCCTAGACAACAGTTCTGGCATGTCTGAGGGTAGCTTTTTGAGGACTAAGAACATGAAACTGGAGGTGCGAAGGAAGTCAGGGCTACCTTGTCATCCGACTCCTCAATTTGGAGAGTCTCCTCGTTAAAGCGGGCGAGGTAGTCTTTCAGGTTTTCATCCCTGTCCTGCTTGATGATGAGTAGGTTGGTCACTGGTCTCTGATGTCGGTGTCCCCTAATGAAGTGGGAGAAAAAAGATCTGTTGAGTTCTACGAATGAGTGGATGGATGAGGACTTGACTTGGCGAACCATTGGCGAGCGAACCCCTTCAAGGTGATGGAGAAGGCTCTACACATAATCTCATCAAGCACGTTATGGAGTTGCATGAGAGATTTGTATGTATCAAGATGGTCAAGAGGGTCTCTAGTGCCGTCAAAGATTTCAATGGTAGACATCTTGAACTTCAAGGGCAAGGGGTAATTGGCAATATCAACAACGAATGGAGTATCAGTAGGCCTTACCAAGTAGTCTACCGTCTCGAGCGCCTGTGCCTTGATGGCGTTGAGGACATCACTAAGTTGGTTTTGCACCTCTCTAATCTTCTCGTCCCACTAGTTGGGGACATTCTCGGTCGGGTATGGTATTGGTTTTCGTGGTCTTCGCATTGGCTTTCACCATCTTCATTCTCCTACACATGTTCATGAGGAGGAGGGACTAGGCGAGGTGCGCCCTGGTGTGGCTTTGGGGCATTCTGGCGAGGACCCCCATGGTGAGGGGCTGTCTGAAGCCCAGAAAGGATAGGCTGTGGCTCATCTCCTGTTGGAGGGAGTGGGGCTCTTCCTACAGGGGCGACAGGTTGAGGGGTGACCCCTCGTTGGGTGAGCATCAGTTGAATGAGTTGTTGGTTCTACTTTACCATCGACTGCATAGTCTATAAGAGTTGTTGTCCAACGATAGGGGTCGCCGTAGCGGATGGATCTAAAGGTGCAAGGAGAGATGGAACCTCGTCCTAGTGTGCTGAGTTGTTGTCTCCCGGCTGTTGAGACATCAACTTGGTTCTGATCGTCATGGATTGAAAGAGGGTTGAAAGTAGTAGAAACTAAGTCGTTCCCACAAACGACGTCAAACTGATGATGCATAAAATTTCCTTTGTGCAAGATCGACAGTCAAGTATACGTAACGGTGCAATTAATGAACAATAATGAGGCAATCAATAACAAATCAATGGCAAAGTAATAAATATGGAACAAATACAAAGATTTATAGTGGTTTGGTCCGAGTGACCTACGTCCACTCTCGAAAACGGTAGCGGTGGCCTGTGGTATTTTATTGATGACGTCGTTAGGAGAGTAACTCCGGCCAATGTTACACTGTTTTGGAAGAGAGAGAGAGAGAGGCAATGTGTGTAGGAAGATAAAGTGTGTGTAGGGCCTTCAAGGTATAAAGGTCTGAATGTGGTGCCAAGGTCCGTGTGGAGGCTTCAGAGGTGTCTCCTCATTGTTGAGGGGGCTTTACATTATATAGTTAGGGTGAGGCAGTGACATGAAGGAGAGGTCTTCCACCATTTTGGTAAGTGCAGTTATGGTAGGATGTGATCTCCGTATCCCGTCATTCTCTCCCTCGTGCTCCTATTCAGTCGGAGGAGAACTCTCAGCTAGATTGGGCTTGGACTTGTCTTGAGCAGGCTTGAACTTGTATCGGAGTCAAGTGGCGAGGGAGAGGACCAAAGGGCAAGCCAACGCCCACTTAGAGCCATATGGACGGCGCCCACTCGGAGGAGGCATGGGCGACGCCCACTTGGGCCTTGGGCGGCGCCCCTTGGACCTTGACGATGGCCTTGGGCGGCGCCCCGGTGTTCACGCTAGTGTTAGAGCCTGAACAAGGAATGAATCTCCCGGTAAAGAGAGTATAATGAGCAATGACTTAGTTGAAAATATTTCTAGCGTTGATATTCTACTATTCGGTTTTTTTTTTTTTTTTTGTGAAAATAATGTGTACTAGTGTTGGGTTGTGTATCTTAGTGGTTTGCTACTCGCACAAGTAAGAATGCTATTTTAATATTTTAAATTGTTACAAATTATGGAGAGAGTGATGTGTAATAATCTATATAGTCTAGATTTTTTAGGTAAAAGGAGTTGTCTTAAATAAAGAGATTGAGTGAAGACTTTAAGTTGAGTGTGATCGTAATCAAGGTCAATATAAATTTTAGTCTCCTCTTATGCTTCTATTGTAGGTGAAAACAAGAAAATAAAAGCTAATTCCGAGAATAAATATTTTTTGTAAACAAGAAGTGTGGTTGATGGTGATTGACAGGCCGGCCCAGACCAAGCCGAGATTGGAGAATCAAATCCAGTCCAGCTCAAAGATGCAGACCAAACCCACCACAGCATCAACAAAGGTCCAATTACAATTTCAATTGGACCAAGCCCTCCTTCCTCAGGGACCAGCCCATCACCAAGGCACGTGAGAGTCTCCATCCGAGGAGAGGGAATGCGTTGGAACGCAGTCATCAGAGACACGTCCCCAATCTCGCAAGATCCCCCACCCGTTATGAGGTAGGACAAAGGAATCACCCCACTGTCACCTTGTCGTTATGAGGATAAGGTGAGCTTCACGGAATCACCACACTCCCAGTTACAAGGATGACACCTCCACCAAAACCCCTCAGAGCCAACTTCATTTGTTTATAAATTGTGATCTCCGCCTACACATGGGAGCATCACACACATCTCAACACACTACACTCTTGAACAATAAAATTCTCCGGTCACTATAGTCTTTTGCAGTGGAGTAGGTCACCTAAACCGAATCCACTCAATCTCTGTGTTTGCATGTGTTAAGCCTACTTCAGCCATTGTTTGATTTTGTATAAACTCATTTTTGTACATCATTAGTGATCACGCCATGACAGAGTCTTCACAGATTTCATAATTAAGCATAATTTATCTATATTTATACTACTAATAAAAGTCCATTGAAAGAAAAATTTTTGATTCAATATTTTACCTTTATAAAGAATTTTAAATGTCACACTATCTTTTCATAGTTAAATATCTAAATTAAAATTATATCTTTATATATTTAAATTTCTAAATTACCCCCGTAGTATCTCTTTTAATTCTCTATTCTCTATGCATAAATATAAAAAAAAGTTATAATTTTTTTAATTGACTACATTACTCTTTAAAAATATATGCATCATTATAGTTTTCAATAAACTAATCAAAAATTCTTCAAAAATTACATTAATAGATCATTACTCTTTTCAAATATAAAAATAATATTATGCCTACATATATGTATTTTTTTTCATCTATACTACTAATAAAAGAACTTTTGTATGAAAAACTTTTTATTTTGTTTTTTACTTTTAATTCACTATTTTATCCTTATAGAGAATTTTAAATACCACACTATTATTTCATAGTTAAATATGTAAATTATTGTCATATCCTTGTGTTTAGAATTTCAAATTATCCCTAGCATCTCTTTTAATTCTCTATTCTCTATGTATAAATATCATATATATGCAACTTTTAAATTGACTATGCTGCCCTTAAAAAATAAAAGCCTCATTATAGTTTTTAATAAAACGTTTAAAAAATCTTTAAAAACTTTACCAATTTAACATTACTCATTTCAAATATAAAAATAATATTATACTTACATACGTGTATTTTTTTTTAATCCAAAATTTCAATCATTTCATTTTAAGATAAAAAATAATCTTTTATGTAATTTTTTTAAAAATAATTTATGTTAAATCAATATAATGCTTCAATCACATTAAACTTTTCATGTTTTATTAAGAGTTTATATAAAATAGATTATAGTGTATTTTTAAGTAAAACTTCAATTTTAGAATTTTTAATATTCTTTTAAAACACTAACTATATTATGGTTAGTAATACTTTTAGTCCCTAAAATATGCATATTTTTTCAATTTAGTCTTCATTAATTTGATCCTTAAAGTATTTAGTTAGTGTTTAAATGATTCACACACAAATAGCCTGTTAAGTTTTTGACAGAATTGATCACGTACTGATCACATGATACTATTAGAATGAGTGACATGTGATCACTTCCATCAAAAAACTTAATAGACCATTTGATTAGTGACCATTTAAATAAGAATTGAATATTTTAGGGATAAAATTCATTTATTGAGGGACAAACTAACGAAATTCGCACACTTTAGAGACTAAATATACTATCAACCCTATATTTTATCCCTGTTGACCTAACTAATTCCTAATAATAGGAAGCATTGATTAGAATATTGATAAATATTTTTATTTTGTTCAATGAATATGTTGAAACCAAATCAAATGATTTTCAAATGAATTATTTTTATCTTTTTTATTATAGTTAGAACAACGAATCGTTGAAAATATATAATTTTTTTTGAATTCTATATTATAATACTGAGTGATAAAAATATAATTTTGATACACTTGAGATCATATTTAATTTAAGTACTCATATATATAATACTCTTTATTAATATTTTGTATATAACAAGAAAAAATCAAACCCGTTAAGTCTTGCAAAAATATCAATATCAGAAGACTTTTGACAAAATAAATTAATCACTGTGTAGTTGTTGTTGTCTTGAAGAATATGCTAAAATTTCATTAAAATCGGATGGCTCGATGATCCTACTGGAACAACCTTTTTCTTCTCCTCTCGGTTTGGGCAAAAGCTCTCTACTTTTTTTGCTTCACTTCACGCCGCCGACTGCCCAAGCCTTCTAATTATGGCATCAACCTTTTCCTTGTTGGTTTGTGCACGAAGAATTCCAATAGTGAAGACAAAGTCTTCCAAACCAGGACTATTTTTTTTTTCTTTTCTTCGCTAAACTAAATTTTATTTAACTGCTACTACTTGAATCACTAAACAATGCCACAACATGAAATTACCCTACCAAAAGGATATGAACAAGTATGAACAACAAAAATCTCTAAACAAGACCCACCAAATTCAAGACTACAATAACCATCTCATGCGCAACTCTTTTCAAATGCCTAAATTGGAAGCAAACACCCTCCAAATATGAATTTCCAATCATACCAAGAAAAACAAATCAAATACATCCCAATAAAGTCTGTTTCCATACAACTCCAAATCCTAATGATCATGGAAGGCCAAGAAATCGAACTAATCACATGCATAAGGAACTGGAAGTCATGCAACTGATGTCTTAGGACAACCGCGTTGATGGGTTATTGAAATTTGACGGATGTTGCAGATACTTGGGGCTGTGACAAATGGAGAGAGACTTCTGCGTAAAACATGGACCTTTCATCGCGACGAGGATCCGTAGGACCCAGGAAGAGTGTGAAATTGGAGGTGAGTGGTGACCAGTCGGTGACAGAGAAAGGTATGAGCTTTGGATAGATAGGGAAAACAAGCGAAAAGAAATAGGAGAATGAAAAGTCAAAATTTCAATTGTTAGGTACTAACGACAATTAAATGCACTAAATTTCAGTTGGGACAATGTGCTTAGGAGTAGCCGATGACACAGAAAGTTGCGAGCTTTGATAGACAAGAGAAACAAGCAGAAAGAGAGAGGGGAATGAAAAGTCAAAGCTTAATGGGCCAGCTGTTAAAGACAACTAAATGGGCTAAATTTTAGTTGGGACAAGTGTGTTTACATGACAAATCCAACTAACAGCACACAATTTTTCCCTCATCTTATTTATCGAAGTATAGCAATCTTAAAACAAATATATTAAAATACAGTATTTTAAAATTTATTTATCAATTTATGATACTTTTTAAAAATGGAGTTAACAATCCTATTTTTGTTAAAAAATATGCTCAATATTTTCGTTTTTGTTAAAAAATAGAGTCAACAATTCCGTTTTTAAATACAAAAATGGTCAATAAACACAAAAGACCTGTTTACTAACCTCGGTTTTTTAAAAGTGTAGTTAGTAAACACGTTTTCAAAGTTTAAGAGTTCAAATAATTTAAAGTCTTCGTATAAACAAGACTATTTACTCAACTTGTTTCAAATTTCAGCAAAGCAATCAGAGTCAACCTCTTTTCTCGCGGAGGAGCTCCTTCTCCAATTTCTTCTTTTCAGCCTCTGCCTGCTGTCCATTATCGTCGCGTGCTTTATTGAACATCTTGGTGCAGACGACCAAAGTTTGTGTCACAGCAAACAGAAAACCAAAAGAACTTGTCATGGCATATGCAAATCGACAACCAATAATTAGTCAATTATTGCAACACTTCAAAATAAGCGTGGTTAGTAGTCATGCTTTTAAGGTTTTAAGCTCATCTATTTAAACAGCGGGAATGTTGAGGTTTTTTTTTTTTAACAAACTCAGAATTGTAGACTCCGTATTTAAACTGTGTTGTAGTTTGGTAAATAAATTCAAAAATATCATAATTGAGTATGTTTGTTTTAAAAAAACCGTAATCTAATAAATAACTCCATATTAGTAAAAAAATATTCATTACAATCGTGATATTACGTCAATATTGTCAATACAGACAAATAAGAAAATAAACCCAACACAAGTCAATAACTACTCTGTCATGTAAACAAATAACTATTTACTCTTCTTTCGTACAATACCATTACTCAAAAAGATAGGTTTTTGGTCTACACTCAAAATTGTTAAACAAGTTGACATTGTTGAATTTTAGTTGTTTAAGTTCAATTCTAGTTTAATTTTGGAATTTAAATGCTTGCTTAATTTTAGTTTGGTAGAAATTTGCAATCATCTTAGTTGAACTTGGGGAAAAATAAAATTTAATTTCTAAACAAAAAAATTTCATTGCTAAACTCTACAACATAATTACCAATTATAAAAAAATCAAATTTCTAACCTAAAATCTCCCACAATTTATATAATAAATCATATAATCTATTAAAAAAGTTGAGTAATGCTATTAAGACCTAATTTACTAACCTAATGATGTGATAATGACATACTCCAATAGTATTTTTATGACTATACCTGTTCAATTTTTTTAATTAGAACTCTAACAGTTGATACATCATTATGTCAGTAAATTAAATTAATTTTTTGTCCTTATAAAATTACTCAAAAATTTTTTTATGAAAAAAGTATATATATGATCAGCAGTTTCTTTGGGATAAGTTGAGAATAAAATTATAATTGACTATAGACAGCTACATATTCAATCAAGGCATAGCCAAAAGTCTGACCTCATGTCGATAAAGGGTCGGTTCATTCACAGAGTCAGTTTAGAAACTTATTTAAATACTGTTTATTTCATAATTTGAAGGAGTTAATTAGACCAAGGGAATCCAAAGCAAATTGAGGACTAAAGCGAAAATTTTATATGATACCTCATTTAATATTTTAGAAAGATATTAAATTTTTTTAACTATCATTAGACGTTTTATAAAGAGTTGTGGTATGATTTATTTTCATATTTTATTGGTTTTGAGATTGGTAGGAATTAGACAAAAAAATGAGTGCAATTATGAAGTTTGAATGAAATTTTAAAGGGACAACAAGAGAGTTAGAAATACGGAGAAAGAACCGGAGCAAGACAATGAGAGTTTGAGGGAGAGAAAAAGTTAGAAATAGTTGGTGAGAGTAGAGGAAAAAATAGTGAATTTTTTTTGGATAGAGATTGCTACTTTTAAAGTTAGAAATCATTATTTTTATATATTTTTTTAGAAGGTTTTGTTATATTTTAAAATTTTATATATATAAGACATTATATAGACCTGTAAAACTATTGTTATATTTTAGAATTTTTTTAAAAGTTTTAGATAGACTTCTAAAATATATTGGGCCTTATATGAATATGATTCATCATATTTGGAGGATTTTTAGGAAGTTCAACATTTTAGAATTATCTATTATTTTATTTCTATGTAATTATCATGCATCAGAATTTTTTAATTCCTTAATTATTATAATTAGATTGCATTGAGAGGTAAAGTACATACGTCCCCCTAATTATGTGTAATTTAATTTTTAATCAATAAAATTCACTCGTACTATCAAGGTTCGCCAAAAAAAAAAAAAAAAACTTGGTCTGTTCAAAAGGGTCTCAAAACATGAAGCTGACATAATGACTGAAAATTAAATTAGGGCTCTATGAGACTATTTTAATGGTTAGGCCTGCAATGCCTCCTCCCATTCAAATGATCAAAGTATTTGTGCATCTAGTAATAATTGTAGTCTCTGTTTGCGCCTCATTATCGAGTCTTCGTCTATGAAACTGATTAAGGGAGACAAGTTAATTAATGGATGACGCGTAAGGAATAAATGTAATATGTGTTCCTCCATATTTTATGCATTTTTAAAATTTTTCAAAAATAATGTGTGGACCATTACAGGGGATGTTGTCATAATAAGAGATATTCAATGTTATAACGTGGTGTTGTATAATTTTTATTTTTAATAATTTTGGCATTTAATATATACTAATCATTAGATATGTGTTATTTCATAATCATACTATATGAGTGCAATTATTCAATGGTAAAATCCTTAAGAATTGAAAATATACATAGATCATCATGGCTCTAAGTACATATTTTTTAGCAAACAAATTCGCACATCTATTTGTCTCTCTTGTCTCTTGCCTCTTGCTTGAACCACACTTTTCGGAACATAATATACTATTTCATTATTATTTTTATGTTCTTCTTATTTGTTTTGTATGTTCTTCATGAAAATTGTGGTGTTAGATTATCGACTATTAGTATATATTTATAATTTTTTGTTATCTTGTTATTAAATTATTTTATTATTTTTTAATTTTTTATGATCCATAACTTGTTTATATATATATAACGTTCACTTACTGTTTTGTTGTGTTTTACTTCCTCTCATAATAACTTTATCAAATTATTTTTTATATTAATTAGTTTTTTATTGTGGATCCTTTATGACAATGAACAATTTAATTAGTTGGTTTTTTTGTATTGAAATGAGAACAAAATCGAGTTTGAAATAATTAGAAAATGTGTTTGATTATTTTAATTTATGGAAGAGAAAGATACTTATTATACTTTTTTATTAAAGTGTTAACTTTTTTTTGTCTTTTAATAAATATGTATGTGTAATGTATATGTGTGAGGTGGATTGCACTTTTAAACCTAAATTCTAAGTTTTATTTTGATTTAATCTTTTAGAAGTTTTTTTTTAAACTAAATTATAATGAGTTTTAATTTTTTTATCTGTACTAAATTATTAAACTTTTAAAATTTGGAGCCTTTCTTATTTGTGGGCCTAAAGCCCATACTTTTTCCACTCCATTGTTGAGCTGGCCATGAATTGGACAAACAGAAAGGAGCCCATACTTTTTCCACTTGATTGTTGAGCCGGCCATGAATTAGACAAACAGAAAGGAGCCCAACCTTTTTCCACTCCATTGTTGAGCCGGCCATGAATTAGGCAAACAGGTTTTTTATGTATAAATGCCTGGACAATGTCAAAAAAAGGATGCCAGTCCAAAGTAAAGCCACACACACACACACTGAGAGAGAGAGAGAGAGAGAGAGAGAGAGAGAGGTCATGGAGCTATTACTCCTACTCCAGAAGATCATATTCACCATAGTAGTCCTTGGCTTTGTAACCCTGTTTGTACGTCTTTGTGAGGTTCTTGTGATAAAGCCAGCAAGGCTTCGCTCAAAGCTGCGAAAGCAAGGGATCAACGGTCCTCCTCCATCTTTATTTCTTGGCAATCTTCGAGAAATGATGAAGACAACACAGTCCACAGTTTCAAAGGAAAATTGTGAGCAAATAATAACCCATGATTCCTCTGTTATCCTCCCATGGTTTAAGCCATGGCAGCAGGAATATGGTATAGTTTCTTGATCCATAAATGCTTATATATTGTCACTTTGTACACCCACTATATTTTCGGAATACCTAAATGTTACGCATAGTTCAAAGTATTTTCATATTATTTTACGTTTCGTGTAAATCACGAGTCTCACATCACTAAGATGACTAACCAGAATCCTTTGAGATGTCTCCAAGTAAACCTCTAATTTTTTCATCATCATCAAATCAGCTCATACTATTCTGAGGGCATGAGGTGGTTTAAATTTCTTCTTATATTAAACTTAAAACCTCCTGCTAATCACTTGAATAAGAGGATAGCCCTCTTAGTGAATAATGTAAAATGTTATATCTGTAGCAAGTCTACTTTTTCCAGCGTCCTCGATTAGTGGGATCAAACTCGATAAACAACCCTTTGGCAATGATAGAAAAATATGCTCATATTGAAAAAGATGAAATCGAGAGTTTGGTTTCTAAAATATGCATTTTAACTATGTTCACAGGTCTGGTTTTCACGTTTTCCATGGGCAACCTACAAATTGTGTATATGAATGATCCTGAAGTAGTGAAGGAAATAAGCACATGCACATCTCCAGACTTTGGAAAGCCATCCTATCAACGAAATGTAATTGGACATCTCCTAGGCGAAGGCATTCTCGATTCTAATGGTGCAATCTGGGCCTATCAAAGAAAGATCATAGCTCCTCAACTGTTCATGGACAAGATCAAGGTACCATTATATTTTTACGCGAAAATCTATTAGCTAGCCCTTCTAATAGCATTTGCTACTATCAGCAATCCCATTTACCACGAGTTTCTGTATCCACATTTGAACTACACTTTCACCCCCTCAATTATGGCCTTTTGTCATATCGTTCCTTTAACCATAATTGTAAGGGAGTAAATCCGCTTAGGGGATCCAACCCTCCACAGAAGGATTTCGGTTGACCTGGTCCTAGCACCAGTAGTCTTTACCTCCTGTAGAAGCAAAAATCAATGGTACCTCTAATTTTATTGATTTGAATATGATTTCAGAAAACGAGTCTTTGAATTTGTCCTCCAAGTCTCCTTCCTGCAAAACGAACATACTGCCCAAGATCGAAGTGCTTCGATTGAAAGCACTCCGATGCTTAAGTCAGTAATAGAACTGTGTGAATTGCACGAAGACAAGGAGAATTCATCATACCTTTCACCTTGGTATCTTCTACTTTTTATATGCCGTGATCCCTTAGGGTGTCCGTTAATTCAGAGGCAAGGTGGTACACCTTCCTTTCTTTCAGTGTTTGAGTTGGGGAAGTCTCTGATTCTTCTCCAATAATCCTTCCAAATATCTTTATTCTCGTAGATTTCGTTTATCTGATTGCCTAAGTTTCAGGCAAATCTTTCTGTGTTTATTCTTTGAAGCAGCTCGGGCTTATCAAGAGTTGAACACATCCAATGTTTGTCGAACTAGACAAAGAGCTCGGTTTGGCACAAACCGATCTCTTCTCTAGCCTTGCCAAACTCATTCATGAACTCGGCTTGGTACAAGCCGAGCTATTCCCTTGCCTTGCTGAACACTTTGATAGGCTTGACGATTTAGAAGGCAGGACTATTTTTTTGTATGCCGTGCTTCTTTGATAGGCTCGGCTCGGATGAGACACTAGAGGATTCTTCACTCTTAGGCACGTGCCTAGTCTTGTCAACCTCACATGGGCACATTTAATGCCAGGACACGTGTAATACTGGGGTTTAACCCCTTCATTTGCCCCCAGAAAACGTCTGACATACGTTTTTTCGTCTGCCAGCCATTTTCTTTCTAATCATTATTGCCTTGGGCCTTGTATCTTCCCTTACCCTTTCTATTTTGGCGGCACATTCAGTGTATTTAATCTGTCTTTTGAAATTCTTCTCCTATATAAACCGTCTTTTTCTTCTTTTCACCCACTCCGCCTTTCTTGCTTCTAAACCTTCTCATTCTGTGTTTCTTTTCGCTGCATTTCGTCTTCTCTGATGGCTCCTCTTCAGCCCTTTGACGTTCCGAATTTTAAGAAAAAGTATAACATTCCTGATGATATGGAGGTAAAAGTGGCTAGGAAAGATGAACCGTTGATTGGGACCAGAGAGAGGATCCCCATTCCGACTCGTGTCATCACTGAAGGTGGTGTTCGATTTCCTCTAGATCCTCTCCTGATTTGGGTTCGTTCTGCTGCGAAGGTATGCCCCCTCCAATGCTGCCTGAATTTTTTCAGGATCGTTATGGGGGTGTCTTCCATAAACAAGATTTTGGGTCTGAGTTTAGGGCTATGGGAGATCCTCTACTGCTATATCATCAAGGCCATCGACGATAGCTACTACCTGTCCGTGAGGAAGAAAGAGAGGTACTTGGTTACTCACCTTCCTAACTCGAACAAAGGTCATGAAAATGACGTAGTGTTCGTTTCGGGCAATTGGGAGTATGCTTCTGGTGCAACTCCATCTTATCACTGTCTATAAGAGGAGGGCATGCCAGGTCTTCAATATTTCTCTTTTTTCTAGCTGTATTTCTACTTCTGAATTGGGTTTTCTTTTACACAGGGGAAACTGTTAAGAGCAAGATCCTTGAATCTTCTGTGAAGTTGGACCAACTTCAGAAGGTTTGGGATTACAACGAAGACTTGTTCTGTCGAGACGCCCATACCCTGCTCTGATACACTCCAACCTATTCTTCCTTCATCGCCGTGCCGAACCGTCCAAATGCTACATTTGCAGCTTATCGGGATGCAATTCAAGCTGCTCGGGAAAAGGCACGAGGGAAAAAGAGATCTTCCACGACAACATCTGGTCGAAAAATAGTAAGAAACTTCTTGGATTTTTTGGATACCGTTGATGATACTCTCCACTCAACGGAGCCTCCAGCAACATCTTCCGTGCCCCCATTATCATAGAATAAGAGATAGTGCCCGAGGTTCTTACTGAGTCAATTATTCCTTACGATAGCGAGCTCCCAACCAACAAACAAGAAATCCTGGCTGATACTTTAGAAACTTCTGTTCCTGTTGAGAAGGATCTTCCTATCCTTGAAACTACTACAATTCCTGATAATGACTTTGTCTTCGAGCTTTCTAAGGACCCAGATCCCAAGAGGCAAAGGATTGCCGAATCCGAGCCTAATCTCCCTCCCAAGCCAACCTCTCCCCCATCCCGACCAGTTCTTAGGGTCAAAAGGAAGAAAATCACCATTAAGGATATAAAGCCCCAAAATACACCTTAGAAGCATTACTAGCTAATCGCCATTCACATCATAAAAGCACTAAATAAATCCATCAATAAATAAATTCTCCAAGATCGGGGGTCCTTAATTTAATAAAATTCGGGCAGAGTCTCCTTTGTACGGGGAGCTCTACCCAAAAACACAACCTGTGCAATTATACTCCATTGACCACACCGGGTCCATTTACACATCACAAAATAAAATTTCATGTACCATAAGTAATATCCATAATATCATCCTAAAAGAATAGGTCAAGCTATGACAATTACATTCCAAAAGAATTACACTCAAACTTAGCAGCAGAATAAACAAAATACTAGACTATACATGATCTCAAAATAAATTCTCTAGTCTAGTGCAAAAGAAGCTATATCTCTATATGTCCACCTCGGGAACTAGATTTTCCTCGGATGGGGCCTCCCAACACTCGTGCTCGTCAACTCCGAGGTTCTCCTCTAGCACCGTATCTGAAAAATATAATTTGTGAGGGGTGAGCACTAAGCTTCGTAGCAATATTCCTCCCAAACTCGAACAAGGTTTATTAAAAAAATATATAAAATGGCCGGTCTCATTTCAAAAATAGAATATATATAATCTTTGAAGTAAAACAGAGGCATTTTACAACGGATCTCAAGTTTAAGTAGCAATAGTAATAGAAATGAACAATAACAACCAAGTTCTAATAAACATCCATTTCCAAAATATAAACCATTTCTCACACATGATATAATATTGTCCTCTCTGGCATGAGCATCCTTACAGGGAAACTCTCATCCTCAAAGTTTGATTTCTCAAGCATCCTTACAAGGAACCTCTTGAGAAAATCACATACTGTCCTCTTTTGGCATGAGTATCCTTACAAGAAACCTCTCACCCTCAAGACTTGTTTTCTCAAGCATCCTTACAAGGAACCTCTTGAGAAAATCACATACTGTCCTCTTTTGGCATGAGCATCCTTACAAGGAACCTCTTACCCTCAAGGCTTGGTTTCTCAAGCATCCTTACAAGGAACCTCTTGAGAAGCAATGAGCATCATTCCAAGGAACCTCTCACTCATGTTTGTCCAAACAACCATACAAGAATACAATACCAACTATTCTCTCAAATACCCAATAATTTCACAAGTCTCTTATTTACAAGAAATTTTCAAGAAAAATTCTCAATTTACTAGCAAATTTCAATAATCCACAATTCTCACAAGTGATATTCTCAATAGAACAAATTTAATAATAAAAAAATACAAGAGATCATCAACAATTTTATTTTAATACTCAACACAAAGCACTAGAATTTTTAAAACCAAGATTAAGTGAATATAGAGAGAGAAATCCCCATTCCTAAAAAACTAGAATTTTTTTATGGTTCTCCCATCATAACTTTACTCAAAACATGATAAAGGTTGCAAGAATTTTAAGAAACAAGGAACCCATAGCAAATACATGTCATTAAGAGTCAAAACATACATATAAATTAACCCTAACATCAATGAACAAGAATGGAAGAAAAGCCCATACCTTAAATTAAAGTCTCAAACCAAAACCCAAGCTCTAGAGACCTCCTTCCTCCATTTTCTCCTTTCCTCTATCTTCTCCTAGGGTGTTAAGAGGTTTGGGGTGAGAGATGTGAAGAAAAAATGGAAGCAAAGGGGCTGAAATCTGGGTTTAAACCTAACAGT
This sequence comes from Ilex asprella, assembly GCA_023539305.1. Taxonomy (NCBI): domain Eukaryota; kingdom Viridiplantae; phylum Streptophyta; class Magnoliopsida; order Aquifoliales; family Aquifoliaceae; genus Ilex; species Ilex asprella. The sequence continues at coordinate 11,246,671 of CM042201.1, forward strand.
CCCGTTTTTTTTTTTACTATTTATGGGTTGATTTGGGTTTTTTTTCTAAATTTACGGTTTTGCCACTAAAAAAACTCCAATTTGATCCATATGACTACCCTAAGATTTTTCAATGCTCCAGATTCCTTTTTAATGTTATTTTAACCCAAAAAAAATTAGTTTTATGATTTATCTCAAAATTAAAATAAATTTACACTCAAAACACTAAAATTACTATTTTATTCTTCCGAACCGCTATAGGTGTTATTCTTACGGTTTTAATATACATATGATTTATTCTTTAGTCATTAAATATATAAGAATTGCTAAAAAAGTACATTACTGTATTAATATAAACATATGGGGGCTTACACCTTCAAAGTCTAAGAAGAAAACACAACACTTTACTATCCAAGGAACACCACAGTTCAAATTATTGGTCAACTTCGGAGAATAAAATGTTTTGAATCAGGTATTTCTAGTATGTGTGACCTATATGGTTGGAAAGATATACAAGTTAGGGTTCTAACAAAAATAACGGTGCGCAATTTGGACTTTCTAACAAAGAGTTATAATCAAATTGGTGAAAGGTAGTCTGCCGAACTGCTTGGTTCTTCTATACTTGTCTAACTCGAGTTTGTGTGTCTTTTGTCACAAATCCTATCTCATACTCATCTCCAATATAGGTAGTATGACTTTCATAAGCATCCATGTCTAGCATCATTCATTATCCAAAACCAAATTATCATCCGGCTCCTAGAATCATCCATAACAACATGATGTAGAACTAGTATATCCATCAAAATTTTTTTTCAATTCCTCTAAGCTAGCTCATTGATGAGAATACAAAATATCATATTTTTCTATTTTATTATTTAATATTTTATACTTATTATTCTTATAATTTGATTTAGGATGTAAATTGAGACGTTAAATACAAAACGAAGCTAATTAGACGATTGTTGATAGTTTAGAGATGTGGGGGTTTACAAAGGACTCTGCCATTGAAAACTTCAATGTGGCAGTAGGACTTGCTAGAGGAGTGATCCTTCCTCGAGATCTGGCGATGAACGAGGCACTTATTGACGACGAAGTGTCTCGTTAAGCTATCTAACATATGGTCCTAGTAAGTCTTCTGTCACTCCTTTAAGCTTTTATCTTCGCAAATATTTCTAAGTCTTTTCCTTCATTGCTTAAGGGTCTTCAAAAAGTTCGCGAGGTCAGAGCTCGGATCTCGGAAGGACAAGGAAATGAAGGACGCTATTCACACCCAAGTTTCAGCCTTGACAAAAAAAGAAAATGTGGATGAGGAGTACGCCAAGCTCTATGAAGAGGTGACGGTTCTCCAGGCTCAAAATCAAATCCTGACTGAAGAGAACAAGAAACTCGAAGCAGAGCTCGGCAAGGTTAGGGACTCCGAGCATAAGCCAACGTTGAACTTACTCAGAGCTAACTTGATTACACTACTTTGTTGGAGGAATTTGATCACTCTAAAGCAGATGTAGAAGAAAAAATTGATGCTGCTTATGATGAAGGGGTGGAGAAGGCGGAGAATGATCTTGCTTCACAAATCCCTCAAATCAGAGAAGCTTTTTTCGGCAAGGGCTGGCGAGCTGCTCTGGTTGCCGCCGAGGTTGACCTTTCTTCTGAGCTTTTCACAAGACATTGGTGAACGACCATGAGCTTGCTAAGGGAAGGAGCTCGTTGGATGGCTTCCTCGGGATCGGGGAGAATCTTTGGCATTTCTCGCATCGCCGAACAAACTGCTGAGCATCCTTCTGCATGTAAGGCCACCAATAACCTTGCGAAATGGCTCGGTGAGCTAGAGACCTTCCACCAGTATGAGCTCCGCAACTTCATTCATTTCAGACAGAAAGTCAGGAACTACACTGGGGTGTACACATTTCAAGTACGAACCCCCAAATGACCATCTATATAGCTCACCTTTTGAAGATAACCAAAATTTGGTTGCTTTTAATCGCAGTTTGTGAGCTTTTTTCTTGTCCTCGGGCAAATTTTTATTCTTCAAAAAGCCAACTATCTGATCCATCCAGCTATATTGTCCTCGGCCATGTTGCACAGAATTTTGTCTGTGTTGGTCATCTGAATGCTTGGCTCGGCTATAAACTCAACAGTGATTGATCTCTCAGTTTCCTGTTCAACTATCGAAGCCAAGGAAGCTAAAGCATCAGCGTGAGAGTTCTTAGCTCTTCCAACCTGTTGGATTGAATACTCTAGTATCTTGCCCAGTTCTTTCTCCGCAACGGCCAGATATGCTATCGTCCTTTCATCTTTAGCCATATACTCCCCTATTATCTGGTTCACTACTAACTGTGAATCAGAGAATATTTAGAGTCTCATCGCGCCAAGCTCAGCCTCCAGTCTTACCCCTACTATCAAAGCTTCGTACTCCGCCTCATTATTGGAAGCCTCGAATTCGAGCCTTATTGCTTTCTCTAGAGTACACCCGTCTGGAGTTACAAGAATGATTCCAACGCCAACACCTTTCTGGTTTGAGGACCCATCAACTGATAGGGTCCACCGTAATCGAGTTTTGTTAGTTGATTGTCATCGGCGCCCTTTTTTAATTTGTCATTCGACTGAAATTCAGCAATAAAGTCTGCAACGACCTGGCCCTTAATTGGTTTCCTCGGCTCGAATCGAATGTCGAACTCCTCGAGCTCCACTGCCCACTTGGCAATGCGACCGGAAAGGTCGAATTTTTGGAAAAGGGGCCTCAGTGGCTGGTCAATAAGGACTGTGACTTGATGGGCTTGGAAGTAATGTCTGAGCTTCCTAGTTGAGCTAACCAGTGCCAACGCCAGTTTTTCCAGGGAGGTGGACCTTGATTCTATGTTTAAGAGCATCTTGCACACATAGTAAATAAGTTTGAGCCTTCCCTCATCCTTCCTTATTAAAGCACTGCTGACAGCCTACTCCGATATAGCCAAATAAAGATAAAGATTCCTTTGGTGAGTAGGTGGATAATATCGGCGGAGAAGCTAAATAGTCCTTCAGCTTTGCAAAAGCTTCTTCACACTCCTGACTCCAGAATGCCCCTTTCTTTCCTTTGATAGACTGAAGGAAGGGTCTGCACTTGTTGGATGCTCGGGATATGAATCTCCCGAGTGCTGCAGCCATTCTTGTGAGTCTCTGTACTTCCTTAACGGTTCGAGGTGATTGTAATTCGGTTATTGTTTTCACCTGCTTGGGATTAACCTCTATACCACGATGTGTAATAAGAAATCCCAAGAATTTCCCGGAGCCGACACCAAATGTACACTTAGAGGCATTAAACTTCATGTTATACTTTTGCAGTACCTCAAAGGTTTCCTTGAGGTCGGCACAATGAGTACTGACTGTCTTACTTTTAATTACCATATCATCAATATAAACTTCAATAGTACAGCCAATCATATGTGAAAACATTCGGGTTACTAACCTCTGATATGTCGCTCCTGCATTCTTTAGTCCGAAGGGCATCACCCTGTAGCAGTACGTTCCTTCTGGGGTTATGAAGGCGATTTTCTCCTGGTCCTCCTCGGATAGAGGGATCTGGTAATACCCCCTGAATGCGTCAAAGAAACTCATCTACTCGTGCCCGGCTCGGGAAAGCTATTTACCATCTGATCTATCTTTGGCAGTGGGAAGCTATCCTTTGGACAGACCTTATTCAGATTTGTGAAGTCGACACAAACCCTCCACTCACCGTTCTTTTTCTTCACCACGACTGTATTTGACAACCAGGTCGGGTATTTCACTTCTCTGATAGTTTTGGATTCCAGTAATCGTGCCACCTCCTCTTTTACTGCCTCCTGGTTCTGAGGCAACGATCTCCTAAGTTTTTGGCTGATCGGCTTAAAGCTCGGATCTATATTCAAACGATGACACATTAGCTCGGACGGCACGCCGAGCATATCATTAGTATTCCATGGAAACATATCAACATATTCCTGCAGCAGCGTGACTAGCTCTTTCTTCTGTTCGGGACTAAGTGCTTCCTCCACCATAAAATACTTTTTTGTGTCTCAGTCCTTGTCTAAAGGTACTTTAGTCAAGTCTTCGATGGTTCGGTCTGTGACTTTCTACTCTGTGCCTAAAGGTACTTTAGGACTTTCTTCGATAGCTGGGTCGGCAAGTTCGACCAAGCTGTCGGTAGTTAATTGCTATTTTGCATCCTCTTCTGCCGAGCGGTGTTCTTGGCACATATCCTTTGCTTTAACCGAGGTTAAAAGACAAGTTCTGGAACTGACCTAGTCTCCACGAATGTTCACTATTCCATCAGGCAAAGGGAATCTCAACATTTGATGGTACGTTGAAGGTACAGGCTTCATCTCATGCAGCCAGGACCGTCCCATTATCGCATTGTATGCCGAGATTGTATCCACTACTAGGAACTCGGTCATCACACAAACTGGTCCTGTCTTTACAGGTAACGTGATCTTCCCCTTAGGAAGTACCATTTTACCACTAAAGCCAATGAGTGGTGTGTTCGAGGGCTTAAGATCTTGTTTCTTGAGGCCGAGCTTTTGGAACAGGTCCCAATACATTATCTCTGAAGAACTCCCCGGATCGATTAGAACTCTTTTGACATCAAAATTCGCAATCCGAAGGGTGACGACTAGCGCATCATTGTGAGGCTGGTGAACCCCGACCAAGTCCTGCTCGGTGAAACATATGGTCTCGGCTAACTCCTCCAATCTGATTCTTTTGCTAGTGACCTCCAGGGTCATTCTCAGCTCGTAAACCTCTCTTTCCTTGGCCGCCTTCTGAATGTATGCCCAAGTAGAGTTATTAGTGGACATTTGGGGATTGGTAGTAGCGTGGATCATATCAATCACCCATGCCGGAGTGTTGTTGTCCACAGTTTACCCGGTTCTCCCTTCATCAACCTTACGTCCACTTTCAACGAATTCCGCGAGGTGCCCAACCTGCACCAACTCTTCCAAATGTTATTTCAAGTTCCAAAAAATTTCTGTCTTATGGCCCATGTCCCTATGGTATGAACACCTAAAATTATGGTTCCTTTTAGAAGGGCCTCCCATCAGCTTGCTCGGCCATTTGAAAAAAGGCTTCTCTTTGATTTGACTCAATATTTTGTAAATAGGCTCTTTGAATAGAGTGTTTACCCCCAGGAAATGAGATTTTCGGGGGTAGGTATCTTTCTCGTTCTTTCTTTCTCCATCTCGGTTCGGCTCAGGCTGCCTTTCTCTGCCGAATTGCTTCCTGTTCGGATGTTCCTTTACAACTTCCCTTGTCAGGTCGTCATCGACCTTGGCGTACTTTCAATCCTTGCCATGAGCTCTTCCAAGTCCGTGGCCGGCCTCTTGGTAAGTGATTGATAGAGAACATTCTCCTTTGGCAATCCAATCTTGAATGAGGAGACTGTAATTTCAGGATTGCATCCTTCAACCTCGTTCATTGTCTCCCAGTACTGATGAGTGTATTCACACAGGGTTTCAGTATTGTTCTTTTTCAATGTGAGCAAAGCCCCAACATCCTTTGGCTACTTGCTACTGTGATTAACCGAGCCGTGAATTGCTCGGTTAATTAAGCCCAACCATTAATCATTCCCTTTGGCAGGCTGTCAAACCACTTCATGGCTGGCTCTCCAAGGCTGCTAGGGAAGATAGTGCACAACAGAGGCTCGTTTCTTCTATGGATAGTCATTAACTATCTGTTGTGTCTAATATGTGAGGATGGATCGGTCCTTCTGTCGTACAGCCGAAAGTTTAGAATGGTAAATTTACTCGGGATTCGTCTCTTCTCAATCCAAGCGGTGAATGGAGACGACTCCCATCCATCTCCATACTCCCCTGTTGCTCTCCTAGCCAGGTCCCTAGTCAACTTCTGTTCTGGCCTCCTCAAACGGTTGTTGAGTTCGTCGTTAATATACTGCAACCACGCATCCTCCTCATGGACCCGTGTCTTCTTTTGTCAGTGGTTGTCGTCATCAGCCATTGTAATCCGGCTAGGCTTTCTTTCAGGACTTTCGAGCCAATCTTCCCTCGCGCGCTTCTCCCTCTTTTTTATCTCCTTCAGCCTGGCTTTTAACTCCTCGTTCTCCTTGATCAGATCCTTCTCTCTAGCGTAGGACTTTTTGAACAGATTGTCATGAGCGTCCAAACGATCCTGGAGAGATTGGACCAATTTCGCCAATGAATGGTTTTCTCCCTCAGCACCATGGTCTTCGACATCCTGGTTCCGGCTTTTTGAGGGCTTGAAACTCGCAGAAGAAGCCTCATCTCTTTGGGGAATTCTAGATGGTTTCTGAGTGCACGTATCCCTCCGTTGCTACAAGAAGGAACATACGCATGACTGGCATCGCCAAAGGCAAAACTGCCTCTCGGTGATCCAATTGCGCTTCTGAGTCTCGACATTGTAGCTTTTTGTTCGAAAGATTAAGATCTTCCCACAGACGGCGCCAAAAATGTAGAGGCAAAAATCAGTGGTAACTCTAATTTTATTGATTTGAATATGATTTCAGAAAAAGAGTCTCCGAATTTGTCCTCCAAGTCTCCTACCTGCAAAACAAACAAACTTCTCAAGATGGAAGTGCTTTAATTGAAGACACTCCGATGCTTAAGTTAGTAACGGAATGGTATGAATTTCACGAAGACAAGGAGAATTCAGCATACCTTTCACCTTGGTGTCTTCTACTTTTTATATGTCGTGATCCCTTAGGGTGTCCGTTAATTCAGATGCAAGGTGGCACACCTTCCTTTCTTTCAGTGTTTGAGTTTGGGAAGTCTCTGATTCTTCTCCAATAATCCTTCTGAATATCTTTATTCTTGTAGATTTCGTTTATCTGATTGCCTAAGTTTCAGGCAAATCTTTTTGTGTTTATCCTTTGAAGCAGCTCGGGCTTATCAAGAGCTGAACACATCCAATGTTTGTCGAACTAGACAAAGAGCTCCGTTTGGCACAAACCAATCTCTTCTCTAGCCTTACCGAACTCATTCATGAACTCGGCTTGGAACAAGCCGAGCTATTCCCTTGCCTTGCTAAACACTTTGATAGGCTTGACGATTTAGAAGGCAGAACTATTTCTTTGTATGCCGAGCTTCTTTGATCGGCTTGGCTTGGATAAGACACTAAAGGATTCTTCACTCTTAGGCACGAGCCTAGACTTGTCAACCTCACATAGGCACATTTAATGCCAGGACACGTGTAATACTGGGGTTTAACCCCTTCACCTTCAATCCCACATCGGATGGGAGTCGTCTCCCCTACTCCCATACAGGCTTGGACCTCATATGGAGCGGGTACCCACTAGCCATATGAGGTCTAAGCCTATATGGGAGTGGAGGAGACGACTCCCATCCAATGTGGGATGGGAGGTAAAAGTTACTGGTGCTAGGACCAGGCCAGCCGAAATCCTTCTGTGGAGGGTTGGATCCCTTGAACGGATTTACTTCTTTACAAAAAGGCGTCTTTTGGTGGATGGGATTGTCCCCCGCCCAAAGGATTTCGGTTGACCTGGTGGCCTTGCCCCAGTAGCCTTTACCTCTCTTTCTGCCTAAGCGAAGTGTGGGGGGACGCACCTGTCCCACATCGAAAGAGAGTCGTCTTCCCACCCGCCATATATGTGAACACATACTATGGAGGTGTTACCCACTAGCCATCTGATCCCATGGTATGTGTTCACATATATGGCAAGTGGGGAGACGACTCTCTTTCGATGTGGGACGGGTGCGTCCCCTCAAATTTCGCTTAGGCAGAAAGAGATGTAAAGGCTACTGAGGCAAGACCGCCAAGTCAGTCGAAATCCTTCTGTGGATGGTTAGATCCGGAACGGATTTATTCCCTTACAATAATAATTGTCACATTACACTTCAATTATGTGATTAGTTTCACGTCGCCTCAATTATTAATGTCCGTTACAAATTTAACGGAGAATTGTTTCACTTTGCCCGAGAATCATGTTATTTTTTTTATTTTGTCCCGACACGTTGGTAATTTCCATCTAAATAGATAGCGGTAATTTACATTTGGGACAATGTGAAATAATTTTAGTAGTTGAGGTGGCAACTTGGAACATCCAATAAGTTCAAGAGTCAAAGTGAAATCGAGTCCATAGTTTAGGGGGTAAAAATAAAATTACCCCATGATTTTGCTCACCTCGCCTTTTAATTAATTGCCCCATCCAAAAGAAAGTTTAGTAAAATATAAGGGCCAATTATCCTTTTGACACCCTCGACCATGACTTTTTTTTCTCATGTCAAGCCGTCTCAACTATCAAGTTTCTTACATTACTCCTTCAACTACTTTATTGATTTTAGATTACCTAAATTATTAAAAGCCCGGTTCAAATTGGACAAAACATGTTTAATTTTATTCCCTCACCCCCAAAACAATGTTTTTCTTTTCTATTTGCCCTGACATGTTGACATATTTTGCATCCAATAGATAACATATGTTTGCATTTGAGGCAATGTGAAATTAATTCAAATGGTTGATAAAGCAATATGAAAAGAGAGCGCAACAGTTCAAGGGATAAAATAAAATTGAGTCAATAGTTTAGGGAGTCAAACTATAAGTTTCTCAAATTATTAATTTGTGGTTCCTAGCTCTATAGCAAGCACGAATATGAAAATAATGAAACGAGTATGATATGATAAAATCTAAAAAAAATAGGATACAAACACAGCCAAAAAAAACGTATCTCACATATAGCATTTTATATATTTTATTTTTTACAACTTCATAATTATATTTTTAGTATATTATATAATAACAACTTTTGGAAAAACAAGCAATTTCATCTTTTGAATAAGCATAGATCATATTAAAATAGCATGCTACAAAATAAATGTGGCTAATTATTGGTTTACTTAAAAGTTTATATGATCTAATTAATCACTATTATATCCTTTTAACATGTGTTATTAGATAATACTTAAAAAACACACACTTGTAGACCCATATTTGAGATTTATCCAAATATGAAGAAATTTTATATTAATTATTGGATATGCATATTGTACATATTAGATGTATTCTCGAATATCCAATGAATATTGTATCAGATACAACGTCCGATTTAAATACGTAGATCTAAATGAATCCATCTAGATGCTCCTTCTACTAAGGCTATATGACATATCCATTCTTGTAATCCTCCTTGAAAAGCAGCCAAATATTTTACTGATGTTTTTCGTTGTAGTTTGTTGGTGCCGTCCAATCATAGAGATGATATTTGATGTAGGATATAAGTTTAATAATGCCAGCGGTAAACACTTTGTAGGGAATGACCAAGTTAATGGTGGAATCCTCAACTACCCTAGTAAATTCATGGACTTATAGGATTGAAAGTGAGGGTGGAGTTGCAGACATTGAAATCTTCAAGGATATGAGAAAACTCTCTGGGGACATTATTTCCAAAGCTTGTTTTGGTAGCAATTATTTCAAAGGGGAAGAGATATTCTCAAAACTTAGAGATCTTCAAGAACTTGTGTCTGACAAAATCTTGCTCTCAATCATCCCTGGAATGAGGTTTGAACTATTCCAGTTTTTTTGGCATAATGTTTTTTTTGTGGACTTGAATCAAAACCCATAATTAATATATGCATGGGAATATATTGGAACTTTGTAGGTATCTTCCAACTAAGCGTAACCAAAAAATGATGAGATTGGGAAAAGAGATTCAAGAAATGATTCTCAAGGTAGTAAACGAAAGATTAAAGGATCATACAACAGAGACCGACTTGTTACAAATGATACTTGAAGGAGCAAAAAGTAGTCATATTGATCACGAAAAAATTGACGATTTCATTGTTGACAACTGCAAAAACATATACTTGGCTGGGTACGAGAGTTCTGCTGCCTCTGCAGTGTGGACCCTGATGTTATTAGCTTTGTATCCAGAATGGCAGGCTCGTGTTCGTACTGAAATATCTGAAGTTTGTGGCATGGAATTGCCCGATGCTAGTATTCTTCCCAAGATGAAAACAGTATGGTTCTCAATTAACATAATCTCTTGAAATGTCACATAAAATTACTTTACTAAGTAACTTCTCTTAAAATGGATGTGATCAGTTGACAATGGTGATAAACGAGTCATTAAGACTATACCCTCCAGGGACAATTCTGGCAAGGGAGGCATTGCAAGAAATGAAACTTGGTGGCCTAATCATTCCCAAAGGTGTTTGCATATGGACATTTTTGCCAATGTTGCATCAAGACCCTCAAATATGGGGACCTGATGCTGACAAGTTCAACCCTGGGAGGTTTGGCAACGGAATCACTGGTGCATGCAAGCTTCCACATGTGTACATGCCATTTGGTGCTGGCCCTCGTGTGTGTTTGGGGATGCCATTTGCATTAGCAGAGCTCAAAATTCTACTAACTCTTCTGATATCCAACTTGTCCTTCTCTGTCTCACCCAAATACCAACACTCCCCAGTGTTCAGGCTAGTGTTAGAGCCTAAACAAGGAATGAATCTCCTCATTAAGAGAGTATGAGTGATGCCTTAATTGGAAAATAAAATTGTTTTTAGCAATTATAATCTAATATTAAGTTCTTTTAATTTAGTGTCGCCTTTACTTAGGTGGTTTGTTTTAGTGGTATGCTATTGGAACAAGGAGGAATGCTATTTTAATATCTAAAGTTGTTAGGAGTTATGGAGAAATTTGTGTCTTGGTGTGAGGCTAGGAGTTGCATTGGGGATGTAATTACTAATAAGAAACAATTACACTTTTGTACCCTGACTTATGAGTTTTTTTTGACATTATCCCCTCAGCTATCATATTTTTCTTGTAACAACTTTAATTATGTGATTTGTTTCACATTGCCCCATTTTTTTGCGTCCATTACAAATTTGACGAATAGTAACTTCATTTTGCCGATGAATTATGTACTCTTTCTCACTTTAACCCTAAAAAGTCGACAATTTTCATCTAAATAGATAGTGGACGTTTGTATTTTGGGATATTGTGAAAAAATTCAAATAGTTGAGGGGCAAAGTGAAACCGAGTTCATGGAGGTCAAAGTGTAATTTACCCTAATAATAATATAAAGTCTAGATGTTTGATGTAAAAGGAGTTTACTTTAATATATTTTATAGAAGTTATTATTAAAATAAGGATGAGTTTACAACTCAATCGAGTGATATTAGAACAAAATATTGTTATTTGAGATCGATGTTAATATTTTAGAATTGATCCTGATGTTCTTTGTTATAATTTGATACCATTTGATTGTAACTTGATCTAAAAAATCATAAATTTACCTAAAAAAATTCGATAAAATACATCTTTCACGTCATATAGTTTCAAACTAAAGAAAGTACGTGCGGCCGAAAATGCAAGTTTATTGAAATTATTGAAATAGGGGCGATTAAAACGACACTTCATGATGTATGGGCTCGAAATTGTTGACAGTGAGGCTACCTGGATAAAAGCTCCCTTGGATTGAAATTTTTGCATGGAATAAACATCGTAAAACACAAGAGGTACAAAATGACCATTGTGCAAATTTGAATCAGAGGTGTGAGCATGAAAACGAACATCATGCACACATGAAAAACAAAAAAAAAAAGAGACAAATGCAAGGAATGACATATCTTGCAAATTTGGGCCAAAAAAGAATGGGTCGGTTTGGCACATATGATTTTAGGCTTGTCAAAGTCAACACGACACGATTAATCGACACGAATCAATACAAATTAAACGAGTTTGTGTGAAGCTTTAACGGATTCGGGTGATAAAGGGGTTGACTCGTTAGACCCGTTTAATAAATGAGTTGTGTTTGGGTGGGACATGTTAATCCGTTTATCACATGTTTTTCCGTTTAAGTAAAATTAATATAATAATAAATTAATAATTATTTTAAAAAATTAGCCAGAATTTTTTTTTTAATGACAACCATAAAAAATATATAAGTTATATTTCCATATTCCCTAATTCCAAAATCTAATCCTCATTCATTCTCCCGTTTCCTCTATACCCTTCACCTTCAGGCTTCAACATCGCGCAACGTCGCGCCTCCAAGTCTGCAACTGAAGCTCTCTCTCTCTCTCTCTCTCTCTCTCTCTCGTCAACGACTCTGCAAGCAGTTGGTATCTTCGAGCAACTGACGACTAACCAGGCTAGTATCTTCGAAGACTTCGACAATTAACTAAGCTGTAAGTTTTTCTTTTCAATTTTTGTTGAACAAGTTATCTTTCTCTCCACATTTCCATTGAAAAACTATCTTTCTCTCCACATTTATGTTGAGCAATGCCCCAAAGCAAACCCCCCTTTGAAATTAAAACTTGGATTAAAACCCTACCCACTAACCCACTTTGAAATTGAGTCCCAGAATAAATTGTCTGACATAATAAATGCTTAGGAACATAAAACAAAATATATTATGGAATATATGTTGTAACGCCCCAAAATACACCCTGGACGGCATTATATTCAATAACCATGTACAATCATGAGAGCAATTACATAACTTCATATCCAAAAAGAATTTACTTCATCATTCAGGCATATACAATAACATCCAAAAGAATATGCCCAACAATGGCATTTACATCTCCAAAAATTAGTTAAAGGAATGCAGCGGAATAAACAAAAGAAACTAGACTACACAATGTTCCAAAAGAATGTCCTAGTCTAGTACAAAAGAAGCTACAACGCTACATATCCACCTCGGGATCTAGGTTTCCCTCGAGTGGAGCCTCCCAATGCCCCGGCTCGTCGATGCCGAGATCCTCCTCTAGCACCAAATCTGAAAAATGTAATTTGTAGGGGGTGAGCACGAAGCTTTGGAGCCACATTTCTCCCAAACTCAAACAAGGTTTTAAAAACATAGAAAACAGTCGGTCTCATTTCACAAGTAACATATATAACATTTGGAATAAAACAGGCGCATTTTAAAAGAGATCTCAAGTTTAAACAGTAGCAATAATCAAATAAACGAATAAAAGGAGTATAGCAACAATAACCAATATTCTAATTTAAGCTATTTAGAAAAAAAGGGATTCTTCCCCATGCATTGTCCCATACCAATGCATCAGCAAGAACGACCCAACTCATAATTCCATGTATTTTCGGTTCATCCCCGTACCATGTATGATGATTGCTTCCCATGAATCTACCCCACGATTATACCTAGTCCACCAATCACAATCACAATCACAATCACAGTCACAAGCACTTTAGAAAGGGGCGTCTACCATCACAATGGCAGTGACGAGTCCCTTCCTAGGAAAAGTATACTATCTCTTGTTCGAACTCCAGTGAACGATAGTGGTTGCATTACCGAATGACAACCCACTACAAGTGTTAGGAAACCATCTCACCCCCATTGGGGTAGACTAACCTTTAACACTCTACGGCATCTCTCGAAGGTAATTCAAGTCCATCACAATACCCATACAATGAGAAAACCGAGAATATGCTCAATTCACAATAATTTCACAAATATAGTAAAATCCCCAATTTTTTCTCACATGTGTCATATAATCGAATAATCCTAGAAAATATGTAAGAAATCATAATCTATATTATTTTGTTGTACAATATTCAACACTAAAGTTTTGAAATCAAAGACAAAGAATGAATTAGGAGGAAACCCCCTTTTTCTTGAAACTAGAGTTTTTGAAGGTAAAAATAGAACCTTGGGTGGTTACCCACCTTTCATATTATTCCAAACATAGCATTTATTACAACTAGAATAAGATTCATGTATTACATATCATATATAGGTGAGAGAGAGTGAAAGACATACATATATATATATATACAAGCCCTAGTCTCAATGTGAGAGAATGAGAGAAAATTCCCTACCTTGAATCCAAGAGTTTTTAAGCTAACCCAAGCTCCAAAGATCTCCTTCTTGTCTTCTCTTAGAGTTCCAAGAGGTGTAGGTAAAGGTGTAGTAAAAGTGTAGAAGAAGAGAGGAGAAGAATGGTGTTCTAGAGAAATTTCGGTTTTGATTTCAATGGGGTGTAAAGCTATCTTGATCTTGGTGTTTTTCCCTTTCTTTATCTCCTCTTAGGGCTCTAGGATGTTTGTTGTGAGAATGAGATGAAGAATGAGGCAAATAGGGCTTGGAATGGGGTTTTAAAACCCAAAATCCCGACTTTTTAACTGTTTGGAAGGCTTCAGAGAAGCGGTACCGCTACTGGGTACCGGTACCGTTTAGCTACTGGTTTCGGGGTACCGGTACCATTTGACTACCTCGACTTCCAGTGCAGTTGTGAGCCCTTTATAGGTCGAATTGTTAAATTTTCATTAAACACACTTTTGTAGCCCTTGATGTCTACTTTCTACTGTCAAAATTTCATATCAATTGGACATAAGAATAAAAAGTTATGGCCAAAATACTAAGAGGTGTCCAAAATATTTTATACCCGAAATTTACGTAATTTGTGTTTTTATTCCGGAGTACTTCGAAGCTTCCAATGCACCTCATATTACCTCTCTCAAGGTTTTTCAACCTTCCGGATTCAATGGAAACATTATTTTGACCTAAAAATATTTAGAAACTTATCTAATAACTATTTTCAATCTCAAACGCCTTTGAAACTTAAACTTACCAAATTCATTTGTCTCCCAATTATTGATTTCTAATGTTTTAACTTATGTGATTCATTCTTACATCATTATACATATCCTCATTTTCACTATAATTATCTACCATATAACTATATACATATATAAAAGAAAATACGGGGTGTTACAATCCACTCCCTTAAAGAAAGTTTCGTCCTCGAAACTTACCTCAAGTAGCGAACACATAGGGATACTTCTCCTGCATTTCTTGTTCCGGTTACCATGTAGCTTCCTCCACTCCATGGTGTTGCCACAACACCTTTACTAGTCGAATGACTTTGTTGTGGAGTACCCTCTCTTTGGCGTCGAGAATCCTCACCGGTTGTTCTTCATACGTTGCTCCATCTTGAAACTCTATCTCTTCCAAGTCCATGACCGGCGTTGTATCCGATTGACATTTTCGTCACATTGAAACGTGGAATACGTCGTGTACCCCAAACAAATGAGCTGATAATCGCAACTGATACGCCGCTTTGCCCACAACTTTGATCACTTCAAATGGCCCGGCATATCTGAGCGCTAACTTTCCCTTCTTGCCAAATCTAAACACGCCCTTCTTGGGTGACACCTTGAGAAATATGTAATCTCCCACCTTGAATTCTAAGGGTCTTCGTCTGTGGTCCGCATAGCTCTTCTGTTTACTTTGCGCCGTCCGTAGCCTCTCCCGTATGAGTTGTATCTTCTCTGTAGTCTCTCGAACAATGTCCGGCCCGACCAAGCTACTTTCTTCGGCTTCCAACCAACAAGTAGGAGATCTACACGGTCTTCAATATAATGCTTCATAAGGTGCCATTCTGATGTTTTTCTGATAGCTATTGTTATATGCAAATTCCACCAACGGTAAATGATCACTCCAACTCCCCTTGAGGTCCAACGCGCAAGCACGTAACATGTCTTCCACAATCTGAATCACTCTCTTGGATTGGCCATCGGTTTGAGGATGGAAAGCGGTGCTAAAATGTATCTCTGTCCCCATGGCTTGTTGTAAACTTTGCTAGAAATGAGCCACAAAATGATGATCACGATCCGACACTATAGAAAATGAAACTCTATGCAATCGAATAATCTCTCTAATGTACAGTCTGCTCAAGGTCTCTAACCAGTCTGTGGTCTTCATCCCCGAAAAGTGGGCTGACTTGGTGAGTAGATCTACGATAACCCATACGGCGTTATGCCTGCGCGACGTCCCTGGTAAACCCGACACGAAGTCCATGGTGATGTGATCCCACTTCCACTCTGGAATAGGCGAAGACTTTAGGACTCCTTCTGGTCTTTGATGCTCAATCTTCACCTGCTGGCACACTGCACATTTTGCCACATACTTGGCCACTTCTCGTTTCATTCCCCTCCACCAATACTGAAACTTCATGTCTCTATACATCTTTGTGCTACCGAGGTGGATAGCAAACTTGAAGCGATGACACTCTCTAGGTATCTCCTCTTTTAGGGACTAATCATCAAGAACACATAGCTTCTCCCCAAATTTCACATCCAAATTCATATACATTTTTTTTTAACGAAATACTTTAAGAAAGATTAACATAATATCATCGAAAGTATCATTTTATTGGTCAATACCAATCACTAGAGTTTTGAGTTAAGGAACAAATAAATAATCAAGCTATGGAGTCAAGAACAAAGTAACAATCGAGTCTTGTAGTCAATAACAGATGCATATCAAGCTTTGTAATCAAGAACTAAAGAGTATCAAGTTTTGAACTCAAGAACAAGGAGAAATTAAGTATTGAAATCAATAATAAATGAATATCAAGCTTGAAAATCAAGAGCAAAGGAATATCAAGTTTAGATCTCAAGAACAATTGAATATTAAGGTTAGAATTCAATAACAAATGAATATCAAGTGTAGACCTCAAGAAAAATTGAACATCAAGGTTAGAATTCAATAACAAATGGATATCAAGTTTAGATTTCAAGAACAATCAAATATCAAGCTTAGAATTCAATAACAAATGAATATCAAGTATTGAATATCAAGAAGAAATGATTCACAAGGGGTAGAATCAATAACAAATGAATATAAAATTTAGATATCAAGAACCAATGGATCATCAAGCTTGGAAAATTAAAAATAAAGGAACAACTAAGTCTTGAAATCAAGAACCAAGGAATGTCAAGTATTGAATATCAAGAATACATGAATTACAATAGTTAGAATCAATCAAACGAATGTCAAATTTGGCTATCAAGAGCAAATGGATATTAAGCTTGAAAATCAAGAACAAATGAACAATCACTTTTTGAAATTCATAACAATGAATATCAAGCTTAGAATTCAAAATAAAAGGACAATCATGTATTGAAATCAATAACAAACAAATATCAAGGTGTGGAATCAAGAACAAAGAATTATGAAGCTTAGAAATCAAGACCAAAAGAACACTCAAGTCTTGGAACCAAGAATAAAGAATATCAAGTATTGAATATCAAGACTAATTGAATCACCGGAGTTAGAGTCACTACCCAGTGCAAATCAAATTTAGATATCAATAATAAATGAAGAAATTAATAGAACACACAATTCCCTTGAAAACTAGGGTTTCGAAGGCATAAGAAAAGATTTAGGGTTCACTCAACCATAATATATCTTAGAACAAGGTAATATTAACAAGAATGACAAAACGTGAGGATTTCATAGCAAATAGATATGATTTAGAATCAAGAAATACATATAAGTAAGCTTACTGGTAACTGAAATATAATTCTCTTGCACGTAACCCTTACAGACCCGCCTGGTATCCCCCTGTTTTCCCGTAGGCAAGTCAACATGTAAAGCATGTTCTAGCTCCTCGAAACCCAATCCCAATTCCAAAGCGTCCGCAGTACGTATAAAAGAATGGGTCGCATAGGACTCCAATAAAATTCGGGCCCAAGAATTATAGAGAAGAACAATACCGTTCACAATGGCGTTGGAGGCATCTCCCTCCGGTTGAGTCAAAATAAAAACCCTTCCTTGATGGGCGCCACCGGGGGCTTGAGCTTGTAACGGTCTCTGTGGTGGTCGTGGCTGTCATAGCGGTGGCATGTTTGCATTCACTCACCCAGTTGCTAGTACTTGCTCGGTTGTTTGCTTGGTCCTTGGGAAAAACTAGGGGCATCTATGCTTGAAGTGCCCATACTCTCCGCAGGCAAAGCATTGGCGCAGGTCACTGCTTGTTCTAGTTTGAGTCACTTCATCTTCTCGAACTATCTGAAGTCTCTATCCAATCACGTCCACGTCTACGTACACGTCCGCGTTCAATTTCACATCCTCGTTCACGTCCACGTCCACGTCCACGTCCTCGAGATACTTGTATTCTCGAATTCAGGGTGTGACCATCTTCTCACAAAGGGAAGGCCTCAAATCTCGTTCAAAGCGTTTAGCCCTTTTTGCATCAGTGGCCACAAACTTGATTTGTGTAGCAAGACAACTCCTCGAATTCGAACAAATAATTAACTCCTATCCTAAATAAACAACAAATCTCACCTATGTGATGAACACATAACCACAAACAAATTCAAGCCTAAGGTTTCTTCAGCCTAGTCCTACCTTTCTAGTGGTAATCCATAACCTACAGCTCCCATGTAAGACCTAAAGCCTAAGCTCTGATACCAACTTTGTAACGCCCCAAAATACACCCTGGATGGTATTATATTCAATAACTATGTACAATCATGAGAGCAACTACATAACTTCATATCCAAAAAAAATTTACATCATTATTCAGGCATATACAATAACATCCAAAAGAATATGCCCAACAATGGCATTTACATCTCTAAAAATTAGTTAAAGAAACGCAGCAGAATAAACAAAAGAAACTAGACTACACAATGTTCCAAAAGAATGTCCTAGTCTAGTACAAAAGAAGCTACATCGCTACATATCCACCTCGAGATCTAGGTTCCCCTCGAGTGGAGCCTCCCAATGCCCCGGCTGGTCGATGCTGAGATCCTCCTCTAGCACCAAATCTGAAAAAATATAATTTGTAGGGGGTGAGCACGAAGCTTTGTAGCCACATTTCTCCCAAACTCAAACAAGGTTTTAAAAACATAGAAAACGGTCGGTCTCATTTTACAAGTAACATATATAACATTTGGAATAAAACAGGCGCATTTTAAAAGAGATCTCAAGTTTAAACAGTAGCAATAATCAAATAAACGAATAAAAGGAGTTTAGCAACAATAACCAATATTCTAATTTAAGCTATTTAGAAAAAAAATGATTCTTTCCCATGCATTGTCCCATACCAATGCATCGGCAAGAACGACCCAACTCATAATTCCATGTATTTTCGGTTCATCCCCATACCATATATGGGGATGAATCTACCCCCATACCATAATTCCATGTATTGCTTCCCATGAATCTACCCCACGATTATACCTAGTCCACTAATCACAATCACAATTACAATCACAGTCACAAGCACTTTAGAAAGGGGCGTCTACCATCACAATGGCAGTAACGAGTCCCTTCCTAGGAAAAGTATACTATCCCTTGTTCGAACTCCAGTGAACGATAGTGGTTGCATAACCGAATGACAACTCACTCCAAGTGTTAGGAAACCATCTCACCCCCATTGGGGTAGACTAACCTCTAACACTCTACGGCATCTCTCGAAGGTAATTCAAGTCCATCACAACACCCATACAATGAGGAAACCGAGAATATGCTCAATTCACAACAATTTCACAAATATAGTAAAATCCCCAATTTTTCTCACATGTGTCATATAATCGAATAATCCTAGAAAATATGCTAGAGATCATAATCTATATTATTTTGTTGTACAATATTCAACACTAAAGTTTTGAAATCAAAGACAAATAATAAATTAGGAGGAAACCCCCTTTTTCTCGAAACTACGGTTTTTGAAGGTAAAAATAGAACCTTGGGTGGTTACCCACCTTTCATATTATTCCAAACATAGCATTTATTACAACTAGAATAAGATTCATGTATTACATATCATATATAGGTGAGAGAGAGTGAAAGACACATATATATATATATATATATTTACAAGCCCTAGTCTCAATGTGAGAGAATGAGAGAAAATCCCGTACCTTGAATCCAAGAGTTTTTAAGCTAACCCAAGCTCCAAAGATCTCCTTCTTATCTTCTCTTAGGGTTCCAAGAGGTGTGGGTAAAGGTGTAGTAAAAGTGTAGAAGAAGAGAGGAGAAGAATGGTGTTCTAGAGAAATTTCGATTTTGATTTCTATAGGGTGTAAAGCTATCTTGATCTTGGTATTTTTCCCTTTTTTATCTCCTCTTAGGGCTCTAGGATGTTTATAGTGAGAATGAGATGAAGAATGGGGCAAATAGGGCTTGGAATGGGGTTTTAAAACCCAAAATCCCGACTTTTTAACTGTTTGGAAGGCTTCAGAGAAGCGGTACCGGTACTGGGTACCGGTATCGTTTAGCTACTGGTTTCGGGGTACCGGTACTATTTGACTGCCTCGACTTCCAGTGCAGTTTTGAGCCCTTTATAGGTCAAATTGAAAAATTTTTATTCGGGACACTTTTGTAGCTCTTGATGTCTAATTTCTACTGTCAAAATTTCAGATCAATTTGACATAAGGATAAAAAGTTGTGGCCAAAATACTAAGAGGTGTCCAAAATATTTTATACCCGAAATTTACGTAATTTGTGTTTTTATTCCGGAGTACTTCCAAGCTTCCAATGTACCTCATATTACCTCTCCCAAGGTTTTTCAACCTTTCGGATTCAATGGAAACATTATTTTGACCTAAAAATATTTAGAAACTTATCTAATAACTTTTTCCAATCTCAAACGCCTTTGAAACTTAAACTTCTCAAATTCATTTGTCTCCCAATTATTCATTTCTAATGTTTTAACCCATGTGATTCATTCTTACACCATTATACATATCCTCATTTTCACTACAATTATCTACCATATAACTATATACATATATAAAAGAAAATGCGGGGTGTTACATATGCTCCTAAATTCAACAAATTGCCTGATATTGGCATTCTGTATGGCTTAAGGCTATTATGTTATTGTGTATTTGTGTTGGCTTGAATGATTTTATGTATTTGATATCATAATATATGCTTGAGTTTGATTAATTAGCATTTTGTATTTGATATCAGCATCCTGCCTATTTTTATTATTAGGTCTCAGCATTTGTGTAATTGTTTTTTGGTGTAATTATGTTATTTTGGATTATATTTATGATTTATAATATGGTTGCTGATGGAATTTGGCTGTTTTGGATTGTGGTTTGTACTTTGTAATATGGTGTGTTATTTCTAAATATTATTTTGTGTTAGTTTGTTAGTTTTATAAAATTATATAGCATTTTTAAAGAAACGAGTAAATGGGTCAAACGAGTAATTTATCGTGTTAACCTAACCCTACCCAACACGACTCATATGGGTTTGACACCCCTAATAAGCTGAATTTGAACCAGAGTAGATATTGGATTGCAGATCAAACCAGTGCTTTGGATTGGATCCGAATTGAATTATAGAGAAGATCTTGAAAGGGATAATATTACAAATACTCCAAGACAGTGTTAAGCCATTTGTTAAGTTCCAATTTTGGATTAAGGTGTTTGAGGTTTTTGATCTTTTGTCCATCGACCCACTCACCTACGTCTACGTGATCATGCTGAGCTCATGTTGATTTTTTTTTATTTTTTTTTGGACCAACAATTCATCTTTGACCTGAATTGGCCGCTGCAAGATGCACTGTGATGATGACGATGCCAAGATAACAAAACACCAATTGATAATGATATTGAAATATAAATATGTAAGTAAAAATCTCTCCAAGAACTTAAAATTTTAAAGTAGATGGTGTGTTAACATGCTATTTGAGTTAGACGTCCTATGTTTGAATGGCTCTTTCTAATATTAAGAGTTGGAATTAGTTTATTAAGAGCTTGAATAGTTCTAATACCATGATATATTTGTGGTACTTCAGATTATAAAGTCTTTCTATATAACAAATAGCAAGAGTGGCTGCATCTTTATTATTTATATTTTGTACATAGAATGCATGAGTTGCACCCTACATATATATAGTGAAGTTACTGATTAACCATCAAAGTGTTATTTTATTATATTTAATAATTAGTTAATTATATATGTGATTAAATGTGTTAAATTCTTTCATTTTTTAGTTTGATAGTTTTTCTAGTTGTTTGGTTTATTCTGTAGGTAAATTGGTTGATTTAAACTAATTATGGATAAGACAAGTGAAGCAATAACTAGAGAAAGAATCACAATTGATAAGGGTTGAAGAGTCAAGATTGAGATATGAAGATTTAAAGATAAATCAGCAATTTAATCCTTATAAGAGTCCAAGTTTGAAGAAACTCATTTAAATTTGGATTGAGAAAGTATCCTAAAATATAAGAATTTGACATATCTTCAGTATTTTGGTCATAACTTTTGACTCTGGCATCCGATCGACTTGATTTTTACGGGGCTGGAAAGAAAACTTCAAAGGCTACAAAAGTGTGTTTCACGAAAAATTCATGATTCAGCCTCTAAATATGCAAAATTGAAGATCGAACTCTGGACAGATTGTGTACCTACGAGCCCGAGATTTTATGCACGAAATTTAACTTTAAAAAACTTCTGTTTGGAAAAAAATTTCTTCTCAATCCAACCTTATATCTTCTACCTATACCTAAGATATTTTTAGTATAAATAAAGGCTCTTATCTATGGAGGATTTGAGGATTATGATTATTATTCTCTTTCCATCTTTTCTTTTTAAATTTTTGTTCTAAGTTGTATGGCTTGCTAAAAGCCCAACTAAAGTTAGGAAAGATATTTTCAATGAAGTACGGTATTTATTATTGATTCAATGTTCTTTTTTAATGCTTGATTTATTCTTTTAATTTAATTCTTGTGTTTTAGTAAAGTTTTGCTCTATATAATTTCTAGATTTGTTGTGTCATATACATCGAATGGCTGAGATTCCCTGTGAGGCAAATAACTGGTTATTCCATGCTTGAATAATCAATTATTTGCAATAAAATAAGGTTTACCTGTTAGAAAACTTGATTTGTCATAGACACCGGGCACGGTGAATGCTTGTGATCTACAAGTAAATTTTTTATATTTATTCAGATAATTCATTAATTATAAATTTTGATGTTTTCATATTATCACCGTTAAATATTCCGATTATGATCACTCCTCAGTTGATTCTCAATTGAGTTCGAAAACTGAATCATTAATAATTATTGTGTGGACTTGAAAGGGTATTCTCGATACTTTAGTATTTCAATTATTGTTTTAAAACCAAATTTATTATTTTCTAATTTCAAAATATCAACAACAATTCTTTCAAAATATTTTTTTATTTTTATTTGTGTTCTAAGTTTTTTCACAATTCTCTGTGGTTCGACCTCAGACTTCTGAGAAATTTATTATTTCGCACAACCTGTACTTGGGTGATCAATTATAAAGTTGTAGCAAATTTTTAGCGTCGTTGCTGGGAAATTGTTTGAAGACAAGGAACACACTGTCATCTATTGAGATTTACTAGATTTGAGATTCATCATAGATCCGGTAATCTCGTTCTCAATATTTTTTTATTATTTTTTTTCCTTCAAGTCTATTTTTCATAATTTTATTTTTACATTTTTATATTTTTTGTTAATGTGGTGTCAATTTTTCCCCTATGGAGGAACTGTGTATAATTTGTGATGTGTTTGGTCATCTCATTGAGGTGTGTCCTTTAATTCCTTCTGCTCATCAGGTTTTTAGGGCTGGGTCAATTGTATTACATAATTTTTCTCAACCTTTTCCCGACCATTGTTTTGAAACTTTTTGTCCCAATTTTTGTTGGGGGAATGAATATTATGAGTTACCTATATATGCCACATCACCACAAGACCCTCCCCAATATCTACCTTACCTTGACCCACAAGAAAAGAATTTGGAAGACATTCTTTGTGAATTTATGAAAAGCCAACTAGCTTCCAATGAAAGTCAACTAGCTTTCAATGCCCAAATAAGCCAAGATATTGAAAGCCAACTAGCTTTTAATGCCCAAATAAGCCAAGATATTGAAGAGATAAAAGACATGCTCAACATATTGGTACAAGAACAAGACGTTGAAAATAGTCAATATAGTGAAAGTGATTCTTTTCCTGAACTACAAACTGAGGATGAATCCATTAACACTTTTGATAGTGAAGAATTAAGTGACACTATTTTTCTACAAGAAGCTAATGAGCCCAAAGACCTTTCATTATCAACAAGTAGTAATAAGATTCACATATCTAATCTTGGTGAGAGTATGAAAGTTGAGTTGTGTGTTGTAATTGATAAAAATCTATATTCTATCTCATTGTTAGATTTCCATAAAAATGAATATATCTCCATTTTCTTGCATGCTCCAATGATATATTGGGTATATGAGTGGATAGTTCGATTAAAAGAGTTGCTTCGACACCATATTTTTAAGACAATAAAATTGAATGATCGCATATTCAAATCTGACTTTAAGTCGGATTGAGTGTGAGTTTTTATTTTTATTTGTACATAGTAGTTAGATTTGATTTGATTTGATTTTTAATTTTAGTTTCCTTTCTGTTTGTTTCAATTTTTAGTCTTTTATTTTTAGGTTTTAGACTTGTAGCGACACTAGATATTCCTACCCCTTTGATCTTTATTCATTATTTTTATTACGTATTAAAGTATTTATTTTTACATTGAGGACAATGTTGGATTTAGGTTGGGGGTGTGGGTATGTTTTTTTTTGTTGTAACAATTTCTAGTTTATTTACGTTGGTAAAATTTTAAAAAAAATGTTATTAAATA
This sequence comes from Ilex asprella, assembly GCA_023539305.1. Taxonomy (NCBI): domain Eukaryota; kingdom Viridiplantae; phylum Streptophyta; class Magnoliopsida; order Aquifoliales; family Aquifoliaceae; genus Ilex; species Ilex asprella. The sequence goes on from CM042201.1 coordinate 11,271,010, forward strand.
TCCAAAAAAATATTTTTATACAGAATTTGACACCACAATATAGAAATAATTTGCTTGATTTTAAATTTGCAGTTGTTTAAGCATCACACAGAACTTTATTCTATATTGTTGTATCTCATGTCATGTTCTAATAAAAACTCACAATTTGTACACTTTAGACTTTACTAAGTTAAAAATTTATCAGGTATTTTATCTTGAGAACTTCAAACATATAGTGGAGATGCATAAAAAATCCTAGTGAGTTTTGATTCAATCTTTCTTGGAAGGTTATTTATATTTACTCAATAAAGAATATTTTTATTCAGCTAATTTTCTTCAATAGTATCATTATTTTTGTTTTGGTCAACAACAATATTGTGAATGATTGCTTAACTTTAAATTATTTGCATGAGAAGTTTGTTATCAAGAACTCTTAAGATATGATTTTAGGTCATCTTTGATATTATTTGATCTTAAGTCTTATTCTTTGAATATTATTATCCCTAGAGAAAAAATTCAAAGAATAAGACCTAAAAAGCTAATTCAAAGAATTAGACCTAAAAAACTCATGATTAAGCCTTTGAAGAAAAAATTTATTTTTTATACCAAACATATAATAACCAAACCAATGAGAAAAAAATAATATCATTTACCTTTGGTTATCCCGAGATGAGCTTTTTATTATTTATGTAATTTAGGAGATGTTGGTGGGGGAAAGATGTTCAACGATAGTGAATGAAAGGAGTTTTGCATACTTGTGAATATCTGCATTAGATGTTTTGCTAAAAAAAAAAGAGTATATACATTCAGTTGTCTTGCTAAAAAGATAAAAAAAAAGATAAAAAGTTGAAAAAAAAAAAAGAAGACAATATATCTAGTTGTGAAAAAGCAGATTGAAAGAAAAAGAGTAAAAAAAATAGCAAACATGAGTTTTGAAAAAATATGAGCAAGTGTTGTAAATTGTGCTTCTAAATGACAAAGATTGAAAGATTATGGAAAGAAGTTTGGTTGTGTAATGTAAATGTTCTCTCGGGATAGTTTTTTGAATTCTTAAATATCATTCGTTTCAAAACCCTAATCTCAAGACCCCATTACAACCTTAAATAAAGGCATATCTGATCTCAAGAGTGTATTAGTGGATGCATAACTTGTGCACTACAAGAAAATACATTTTTTGTGATTATGTCGTCGCAAAAAACATTAGTGGCAGAAATTGTCTGATGCAAATAATGATGCCTCAATTTTACATAACATTTGTGACAAAGACTTTGCCGTCACAAATGTTATGTATTTGTTGACAAAATACAGTTGTGACAGCAACAATGCCGCCGCAAAAAAAAATGCCAATTTTTTTATAAAAAAATTATATTATCAATTTCTACCTTGTGTATACAAATACATCACATAAATCAAAAAAGCTTATCACGGTAAAATAATTTCACATACAATTCCATTCTTATATAAATCTAAACACCAAGTAAAAAATATGTTCATATATATACATAAACAACTCATCAATTAGACAAAACAGTTTAAAATCGACCAAGTATAATGTTAATTCCCCAAGTACAAATAAAAAAGATAAAATTAAAACAAAAGGTTTCATATGCTTATAATAAAAATGTAAAAAAAAAATCCTAAGATCTTTCATAACTCTTCTGCAAATCACCTACCATTTCAATAGCACCTGAAAAAAACAAATAAAATTTTTGCTATTATAATACCACGACAACATTGGAAAAAAAACATGAATATATGTATTAAAGAATTAAAAGAAGTTGAACATACATCAATAGATGGCCAAGCAGCATTTCGTTGAATAGCATTCCCAATTTTTTTGACTCCTTGATTAAATGGAAGACATCCTATGTTTAAGCTACTTAATAAAATAGATGTAGCATAATCTAATAAATACAAACAATATCTCAATAAAAAATTTCAAAAATAGATTATATGTGAAGCGATATTATAAATCAAAACATTAATATATAACATATGAATTGTCATTAGTGTATCACACTTTGCATCATAAGAAAACAAACTTTCTAATTCGTATTGTGTCGTGTTTGTATTCGTGTCAATACCCACGGAAATAAAAAAATATATCTGATGCATTACAAGTTTTGTGAGATCCCTGGAATCCCACATCGGCTGGAAGAGGGGGAGTCCT
>CM042201.1:11273168-11353091 GCA_023539305.1 Ilex asprella
GGCTATATATGGAGGGTCCTTGGTCTACTTGGCAAGACGCGTTTTCCTAGGGGGTCCTGGGAGGAACAAATCCGTGAGGGCCAGTGAGCCCGAAGCGGACAATATCTTGTCACGTGGAGGGGGGTCGTTACAAGTTTCAAACATTAATCCAACTCATTTATTTTGTGTATTAATCAATCGTCTTAATTTTAGAGTCCTGTCGTGTTGGGCAAGCAATTTAAGAATAAGTTGATTGTCCTTTGGATAAATAAACAAGGGATGAAAATAGGATTTAACACTGAGAAATCACCAATAGATAACTGTGCTAATGAACATGTGCATTTCTAATCACTGATGTGTAGGATTGGGTATAGTATGATAAAAGACGCAGAAGAGAAGGGTCTGATTATGCCTGGAAAGGTTAGTTAAATTCCTTTTATCAGACTTGTACCGGTAAATTGGAAAAGACGACTTATCCACAAATTAGAAGGAAACATAATCTGCTGGATATTGAAGAATTTTTCAATGATTGTCCTAATCTCATAATGGAGCATCATTAATCTCATATTGGAGTATCATTCACCCTCCTAAATTGCAAAGAGAGAGAGATGTATTTACTGGATCGAGTGAACGACAATGCAGAGCTCACATCTTAGTGAGTGAAATAGATCTTCAATGATGACTGTCAAGGGTAACTTCGATCGACAAAGTGAATCACAGTAGAGGATGAGTGCTTGAGGATGAGGAGTTTCAGGCGTCCAATACTCAATAGATTCAGAGGCCAGCCAAAACAATAGACGATTATGGGGAATATGGTTTTGGGAAAATTTCAATCACACTCCCTCTTGTTTACCATACCTTCAAAGATAACCCCTCTATTTTCTGAATCTTTACTAACAACCCCAGTCAGATTAAAAATATTAACTAGAATACTAAATTGCCCATAATATATTTGAAGACAAACTTCATCCTCCCTCCTTAAATAAACATATCTTTAATGAGATCCCTCTATTTTTCTAATTTTTTTTACGTGTTAAAATTCGGGTTGATTAAAATTCAATTCAAACTAATTAAAATTTATTTTTTACATATTAAATTTGAGTCGATTAAAAAAAAAAATTTTTGCTTATTGAAATTTGAGCCGATTAAAATTCTATTTGAGCCAATTAAAAATCATTTTAATTAACTCAAATCAAATTTTAATCAACTCGCATTGAATTTTAATTGAGCCAAATTTTAATACATAAAAATATATAAATTTTAATTGACTCAAATTTTAATGAATCGAATTTAAATTGACACAAATTTTAATAAATAAAAAAATATTAATTTTAATAATTAAAATTTTAATAAGGTTTACCTGTTAGAAAGCTTGATTTATCGTAAACTCGGGGTACGGAGAATGCTTATGATCTACAAGTAAATTTTTATATTTATTCAAATAATTCATGAATTATAAATTTTGAGGTTTTCATATTATCACCGTTAAATATTTCGATTGGGATCACTCCTTAGTTGATTCACAATTGAGTTCGAAAATCGAATCATTAATAATTACTGTGTGGATTTGAAAGGGTATTCTCGATGCTTTAGTATTTCAATTATTGTTTTAAAACCAAATTTATTATTTTATAATTTCAAAATATCAACAACAATTCTTTCAAAACAATTTTCTTTTATTTTTCTTTGTGTTCTAAGTTTTTCACAATTCATTATGGTTCGACCTCGAACTTCTGAGAAATTTATTACTTCGCACAACTTACACTTAGGTGATCAATTTTAAAGTTGTAGTAGCTACAATCACATCTCATCAAGATAAATAAGAATCGAAGACATAAACAACAATCAGTAAACTTTGTGCAGTCCCATAAGTTCTGTTTTCTTCACAATTAATCCACCTAAAACGCTTGGTTTAAATGGCTATTGATATGAAATAGGGTGAAGATGCTCTCTTCTACCTATTTTTTTGAACATAGGTAGTCATTTTTAAGCCTTGACCTTGTCACACCATAATAGAAAACGGTTGTAGCCCGTATATAAGAATCATATCTGTAACGGAGTCTGTGAGAAATAGCTGATCGAGCCATTTTTACCAATTTTGAGAACTGATTTCGTACCTTGTCAGGCAAGAACATATACTCTCAAAATGTGTATGCATGACCTGATGACAGGCATTTTATGCATTAATATTGCATATTGAAACTAATTAGAATAGAACTGCGACCATTGTGTAATACCAAGCGAGATTCCTCCTTGAATATTCTTTGTTAAAAAAAACTCGATTGTGTCTTAAGCAAGAATGAGATAGTTGAAACATGTTCTTTTAAATTTATGATTTACTGCCTTTGATTACATGTGGCAACATGAATCGAAATCAAGCTTAATTTCTTAATAAAAATTTTAAAAAAATAAACCATAGAACTTGATAATCAATTTCTCAAAAAAAAATTAAAATTTTTAACCAAGAAGTTCAAAATTTTCTAAAATCTATTAGAGAAGATACAGAAAGGGCGAAATGTACATTACTAGGAGTAATTTATGTCTGAAGTCACGGTACAATGTGAATGGTTTTGAGACGGATATTAGTGGTCATTGGATGAGTTTATTTGAGACCGTAAGATGAACTTATTGAAATTTGTATGCTTTATATTATAGATTATTTGACAAAAGAAGCAAAATTATTTATAAACAAAATCTATTCGAGTCGAGTCGATTCGATCCTATTCGATTTCAGTCACATGAGTTTGGATTCAACTAGTTGACAAAATGAGCTTAAACGTCTGATTTTGAATGAGCTAAAATCGGGTTGGACCCTATTTATGTTGAGATCATATGAGCATCATTTGACAACCCTAATTGTGGCGTACATATTTCCATAACTCTAGATAAGACAACGTTGGGGATTAACTTGCTTTTGGTTTTTAAAAGCTACCCAAGAGAGTACAATTGTTCCACTATACTTAAGAGACTTTGGCCACCACCACTCTAAACAACTTAATATACAATATTTCGCTTGATTTATCCTTCCAATTTTCAGTGTAATCCAAGGCTTTCGCAATCAGTGAGATCATCTACGTATAAATGAAAATGTTATCTATCTTATAGAATTTTTTTTTTCACATCAAGGGGTTGAAAAATGCAAAAATATGAAGGTCAAATAAGATAGGGACTGATAACGAATGGCAACCTACCACTTCTTAATTGTTCATGAATTTCAATTTGGATTTATATAAAATTTCATGTCACTTATAAGCATACTATAAATAACAATATAGAGATTGCGGTGTTATTGTCTCTACAACTCAACGTAAGTGTACTGTAGTGGATAGCATTTTAGGGGAGAAGGGAGGTAGGAGGGGGATGTAGTAGCGCAAGTGACGCTAGATCAACCGATCAAAATTTGATGTCTGAAAAATAAATAAATAAAATCCTATATCTATACAATTAATAAAGGGAGATGGTCGGTTTAGTGTCCTCTTCATTTATAGTAGTCTTTACATTAAATGAACAAAGATGGAGATTTGGTGTCCCTCCTCAAATGAAAATCAAATTCCAAAACAATGGCCTATAAATAAGTTCCCACCTATATAAATTTGTATTCCCCCGTCTATGTAATTACCACTATTATATAATCCACATCCCTATCTTAAAAAACCGCCCAACTTTATTACTCTATTTCTACCTCTATCATATAACGTATAATCTATTTATTTCTAGGCTCTAACTTTCCCAAATGTTCACTCCCTTCATCCTTCTCAAACTTTGTTCATATCTACATATGGATACCGTGTGTGCACGACTCCTAATATGTATATACGTCTCAAGTGACAAGGGAAAAGTTGTCAGTCCAAATAAATTTATAATCTATACACACACTCGCACACAATCATACACACACATATGGGGGAAAATGATGGAGATATTGCAGCTGATTCTCAAGATCATATCCACAATGGCAGTGCTTGGCTTTGTAAGCCTATTTGTACGCCTTTGCAATGATATTGGGATAAGGCCAGCAAAGGTTCGCGCAAAGCTTCGAAAGTAAGGGATTCGCGACTCTCCTCCATCTTTCTTGCTTGGCAATCTTCGAGATATGACGAGGAAAACAAAATCCGCAGTTTCTAACGCACCCCAGGACAGTTAAGAACAAATAATAAGCCACGATTCCACCATTATCTGCCCATACTTGAAGCAATGGCAATAGGAATACGGTATATTGGTAAACACTAATGATAAATCCAATTTGGTGTATGTAATTGATATAATCATGTCGTGATACTAAATGGTATAATTCTTTGGTTTATGTAAACAACTTAATGATAAATTGGGTTGGTGTAGTAATTTTGTGTAATTTTTTGGTACAATTATTTGGTGTATTAGAACACATGAATAATTGTTTTGTGTATTATAAGACAATTATAATTAATTGGTGTAATTGATTGGTATAATTGTGTTGTTGTAAAATTGATATAACGAGAGAGAGAGAGAGAGAGAGAGAATAAGGAGAGATATAGTAACGATGAGAGAAAATAGGGGAGAGAGAGAAAGAAAATGGGGGAGAGAGATAAAAAAATAAATCAAATCTTTACATATTTTAAAAGAAAATAAATTATCAATGAGAGAGAGAGAAAGAGAATAGGGAAGAAAGAGTGAAAAGTAAATTATTAATGAGAGAGTGAGAGAGAGAGAATAGGGAAGAAAAAATGGGCGAGTAATGGAGAGAGGGAGAGAGAGTAATGGAGTAATGAATGGTCTTTTAGTTATTTTTCAAAGAAATGCACTAGTGTCAAATAAATTTCTTTAATGTAGTTTAGCTCAACTAAGTTCAAATAAATTTTTCATTTGGATTTAAGTTTAGCTACTGGTGGGCTTTATATTTCTTATGAAATCAATTTTTTTTTTTTGGTCCTTTGGAAGCCAGTACACCAAATTAGACTTAATTATAAAAAAATACACAAAAAAATATTTTTAAAAAAAGTACACAAGTCAAATATTGTAATACCCCACATGTGTATATTAAAATAAAGGATATAAGTGTATAGAATTTATTTCAATTGAAATGATAATATTGTATAACATGAGTAAATAGTAATTTTAGTGTTTCGAGTGTAAATTTACTTTGGTTTTGAGATAAATCATAAAACTAAATGTTTTTAGGTTAAAATAACATTAAAAATGAATCCAGAATGTCAAAAAACCTTAGGATAGTCATATGGATCAAATTGGAGATTTCTAGTGGTAAAACTGTAATTTTAGAAAAAAACCCAAAATTCAGCCATAAACAGTAACATTCGCGAACTGCTGTGTTTAAAACACGGAATTCAGTCCATTTCCTTCCATTTTTTCTCACATCTCTCACCCCCAAACCTCTTGGAACTCTAGAGAGCATTAGAGAGGAAGAAAGGAAGGGAAAAACAAGAGATTTAAGTGTGATTCAAGATCAAATATTCTTGTTCTTCACACCAAAGTTAAGGATTCAAGGCAGGGGTTTTCTCTCATTCTTGTTCATTAATGTTAGGGTTAATTTATATGTATGTTTTGACTCTTAATGACATGTATCTGCTATGGGTTCCTTGTTTCTTAAAATTCTTACAACCTTTATCATGTTTTGAGTAAAGTTATGGTGTGAGAATCATAAAAATCATAGTTTTTGAGGAATGGAGATTTCTCTCTCTACATTCACTTAATCTTGGTTTTGAAAATTCTAGTGCTTTGTGTTGAGTATTAAAATAAAATTGTTGATGATCTCTTGTATTTTTTTTATTATTAAATTTGTTCTATTGAGATTATCACTTGTGAGAATTGTGGATTGTTGGAATTTGCTAGCAAATTGGGGATTTTTCTTGGAAATTGCTTGTAAATAGGAGACTTGTGGAATTGTTGGGTATTTGAGAGAATAGTTGGTATTTTATTCTTGTATGGTTGTTTGGATAAACATGAGTGAGAGGCTCCTTGTAAAGATGCTCATTCCTTCTCAAGAGGTTCCTTGTAAAGATACTTGAGAAACCAAGCCTTGAAGGTGAGAGGTTCCTTGTAAGGATGCTCATGCCAAAAGAGGACAGTATGTGATTTTCTCAAGAGGTTCCTTGTAAGGATGCTTGAGAAAACAAGTCTTGAGGGTGAGAGGTTCCTTGTAAGGATGTTCATACTAAAAGAGGACAGTATGTGATTTTTTCAAGAGGTTCCTTTTAAGGATGCTTGAGAAACTAAACTTTGAGGAGAAGAGGTTCCTTGTAAGGATGCTCATGCCAGAGAGGACAATATTATATCATGTGTGAGAAATGATTTATATTTTGGAAATGAATTATTAATGATATATTGTGTTCATTTATTTATTTAATTATCGTTGTTACTTAAACTTGAGATCTGTTTAAAATGTCATTATTTTATTTCAAATGTATATATGATATGTTGAAAAATGAGACCGACCGTTTTACATATTTTTCTAAACCTTGCTGAAGTTTGGGAGGAATTTCCTACAGAGCTTCGTGCTCACCCCCTACACATAAACAATTTTCAGATTATGTACTAGAAGAGGAGCTAGGTGTTGATGAACCGACACCTTGGGAGACTCCCATGGACGGGCATGTGGATCTCGGGCCGAACGCTTAGAGTGACATGACCTTTTATTTTATTTTCCTATGAAGTTTCTTTTGAGGCAATGGGAAGCCTAATATTCTTTTGTTATTCCTCTGCAAGAATTCAGTTTATCTTTTGGGATGTAAATGTCATAGTGGGCATATTCTTTTGGGACGATATTGTATCTATTGTGATTGACGAATGCATTTTTTTTTTGTTATGAAATTTATTTAGTCGCTCTCATGATTTTGAATAGTTACTTAGAAATGGACCCGGTGTGGTCAATGTAGTATAATTGCACAGGTTGTGTTTTGGGTAGAGCTTCCCGTACAAAGGAGACTCTGCCCGAATTTTATTAAAATATCCATGATTGATGAAGGAAACTTTCTTATTGATGGATTTATTTAGTGCTCTCATGCAGCGAATGGTGTTTAGAATGTAATGCCGTCCAATGGGATTTTTGGGGCGTTACAAATACAAAGACGTAAATGCCCATTTTGTAAAATTATATTTCCTAAAAAGTATAACAAGGCATTTATTATAACCGCTGAAATTTTGGGTCATTTAATTTAAAATCTCTTCATCTTCTTCAAACTGACTATATGTCCTTCTTCATCAAAACCGTTTCATCTTCTCGGTGAAAAAAGTCCAACTCTCTGTCTTCCATAACCCAAAAGGGGGTTTCAAATGTGCAATGTACTTCGATTGAAGGAAGATTTCGTGTTCGATTGGCACAGACTAAAGAAGGGTGAAAGTGTTGTTTTCAATTTGAAGAGTTTCTGAGTTTCGAAATTCAGCATAACCCCTTAATAAGGTGGTTGTTGAAGAGGATCTCATTGTTCATCGTTGACCTACATTTAATAAGGTGATCGTTGAACGCCTCCATTCCATGTATATTTTTTATTTTAATTTTTTGGTATTAACAACATGACCCAATTTTTGACTGAAAGTTGTTGTCAAATTCATGTTTTGGAAACATATTGTCGTTGTTGCGTAACATAATAGATAGATTTAAAGATTGAAGATAAATGTGATACACCTTTGGTAATTTTTGGCAAAAGTCCTAAAATTATTTATTTTATACCCTAGATGTTTTTCTCTTTGCGAAAATGATAATTTATTGGATTTTGTACACTTAATAATTTTTTGTTTTCAATTGTTTGAATATAGGTGTGAAATTATGTTAGGAAGTGTAAAGTTAAATTTCTTGTGCATGTGGTACCAAATTCAAAACAGAGATTTACTGTTTTGAATGAAGTTATATGCAGATATATATTTGACATAATGTAATATTATCGCGTTGGTGTAGTGTGTTGTTACACTTTAATTGTTAAACTTGTTTTGGTACACTTTTATTTTCTTATACTGTTATAATTGCACTGAATCTTTTGATATTCCTTGTTGAATAATTGTGTGTAATTACACTTTGTGTATATTCTCATTGTTTTAATGTTACACTATGTATGATACATTTATTTTTTAATACTGTTATAGTTACACTGAACATTTTGTTATACTTTGAAGAGGTCCGTTTTTTACATCTTCGCAACTCAGAGCTATCATTGGGAAAAAAGAAAAGCGGAGCAAAAAAGTGTTGGATCGAACTGTGGGTCAATCATCATCTATTAAGGTTGGTAAAACACACAAGAAAAAACAAAAACAAACAAATGAATCGAAGCATGAGCTTAAATACAGATCAAACTTGCTTGTCATTATTAGAGCAATAGATGACATTAAGATAAGTGAAGCACACAAAGATGTACTGAGGAAAACCTCATTTTGGTTGCTCTTTCAAAGTATCATTGATAAAAAATTAGACAAGTCAGGTGTAGGAAGAGCGATAGTAGCATCCAGGATGTAATATTATGTTTTGATGTTAATACATCCAAATTTCATATTAGTGGGGAGGAAATTAAATTGAGAAGAAGTGATTTGAAAATAATATTTAACATTCAAGATGGATACGATCCAATGGAATCATCATCTCATGGGAAGGAAAACACAAAATTTGTTAAACAAAGATTCAAGAAAGATAGCAGGTTGACCTCAACTTTGATAAAGAGTAAATTGGTTGAAGCAGCAAATGGATTAACCAAAAATGACATTGAGGACATCGTAAGGTTGTTATGCCTATTTTTAATGGTAACACTTTTTTTCACACACACTGGGACACCTCTAGGATGGAGTTATGTTTCATACGTTGAGGATTTGGATGCAATGAAGAATTATGATTAGTCAAGTGCTATAAATGAAACTCTTATTTCTTCACTTAAGAGAAAGAGTATCACCCCATTAGGTGTTATTGGATGCATAATGTTGTTACTAGTAATTTTTTAATACATCGTTTCATTTCCAATTTTGTTTCCTTTAATTTAATAAAAGTAAGTAATTCGTTTTCTTATAGTGAATTTGTATGTGTGTGTAGTATTGGGTTTGTGAACACACAACAATTATCAAAACTAACAGGCCAAACGGAATACCAAGGATTGTGAAATGGAATTTATCAAATCTTTAGAGAGCTATGAAACATGTAAGTTGCTCAACTATAGTCAATTTGGTTTAATATGTACATATTACTGAATTTTAAAATCTTTGAATGTTCTCATATCATACACTTGCAGTATAACACTGTATTGGTACAATTTTATGCTACACTTCTATGTTACACTTGAAAGTGTAGCATAATAATATATTGGTACAATGTTATGCTACACTTCTATGTTACACTTGGGTTAACTAATCCATCCAATTGTCGATATTTTAAATGTTTCAAAGGTATTGAGACATAGATTGAAAAGAACAATGGAGGAGAAAATTTTTCTCAAATATAAGTGAAGCAAACAACAAGAAAATGGTCAATCTAAATTGATGGGAAAGACCAAAAGGGGTAAAGTTAAAAAACCACACATCCAGGTGGATGAAGAAGTATACGAGGATAGGGGAAATGAGGAGGCAGAGCATGATACATTTTTTGACAATGACGATGATATTATGGATGTAATTGGTGATGATGGTAAGGAGAATGTACCATTTGAATCTCTTATTGAGGATGCTATTAATGAAGCGACGCACGATCGTGACAATGAGATAGATGGTTTGGAATAAGTTTTTGGAAAATATGGAAATCAAAAAGATATTGATGTTGCACTACAAGATGATAGTGACGAAAGAGAAGAAGAAACAAACAGACAATGAGTTCAGGAGCTTATGAAGGAAAATAATGTATTGAAAATTGTTATACGGAATATATACCCAAGTAAAAATTATTTGGAGCTTTCACAGTCTATTGCTGGGGATGATTAGTTAGACAAACAAAAAACTTCCTTCTCATTGAAAATGAAATAAAAGGACATGGTGATAAAGGAGTTGAATGAATTGATTGAAAATATGAAAAACGAGAACAAAGGTTTCAAGCATAAATACAAGCTTACAAGGAAACAATCAAAAATCGATAAAATGAGAGTGCTAAATTGATTGATCAACTTAACGACTTATTTGTGTCTGTCATAACTCAGAAGAATCAACAAAAAACCATTGCAATTCAAGATCAGGTGGAGATGCCAAAAAAAATAAAGGCAAACATCAATGGTTCGAAATATCAAGATAAGGGATAAAAAAAGGAAAAGAGATGGAGAATTTGAATAGAGTGGGAAGAAAAAAGGAAAAAAATCAGAGTATGACATCAGATATGATCAGCCACAAGAACACTTTGAGTGAAGTCAGATTTAGGAAAACAACTGAGATTGTTGAAGATGATGACAACATGGAAAAGATCACTATTATTAAAGGGAAAACAGAGAAAGAAATAAAAAAAATGTAGCGCAATTGTAAAGCATTGGATGCGATTGATTTCAACAGATTAAAGACAATATATGATGCAGAGGGTTACAGGTAAGTGTCACTGTCCAAATAAAAATGTGTTTATAAAATATAATAGATGTCGTGGATGCATCGAAAATAATGGGAACTTACGAACTATACAACAACGTACGTATTGTCAAATTGATAATGATTTCGTTAATTAATTAACGGCATGTTATATTGCCCCAAAAAAATTTGTAATGTGTTTTATGACTGAAACTATATTTTTAAGTTACAAAGTGTTGTTTGATAGTGTAACATGGTCTGAATAGTTGAACATAATATTTATTTTTTAACAGATTATTGACTGTTGGGCTGATATGATAAGAGGAATTGATGATTACAATGAGACGTCGACATTTAAGAGACGTTACTACTTTATCAACAGTCTTTGTTGGGTAAGACATATAAAGACCACAATCTACAAATAATTGTTCAATTACATTATTTGTGAGTTGTTTAACACGTTATATTTTACATAATTTGAATGTGTAGTCCTTTGTAACTGATCCAAATTTAGAGTATACACATCAACCAGAAGTAGTCCTTTGTAATTGATCCAAATTCCAAATATGTTGTTTTCCCAATGAATTTAAATGGTTGGAAAGAAGATTGTGCTCCTGACCACCAGACTTTGCTTGTATTGAATACTGAAAAATGTGTTTGGACACATTACAACTCATTAAGGTGAAGGACTAAAGGCAATCGGGATATGTACCTAATTTAACGCCCCAAATATCACCCTAGATGACATTACATTCTAAAACCATTTATATCATGAGAGCACTAAAATAATCCATCAATAAATAAGACTTCATAAAATCATCCATAGAATTTACAACATTATCCCAAAAGAATAGACCCATTTTGGCCTTTACATTCCACAAATCAACTAATGTAACGCAATGGGATTAATAAAAGAAAAATATACTCCACAAGGTTCAAAATGAATATCCTAGTCTAGAACAAAAAAAATTGTCGCTCTAGGCGTCCACTTCGGGATCCACGCTCCCGTCTATCTGAATCTCCCAGTGTGCGGGGCTCCTCAACTCCCAGCTCTTCCTCGAAAGGATAATCTGAAAAGGTTGTTAAGTAGGGGATGAGCATGAAGCTCTGTAGGAAGATTCTTCCAAACTCGAACGAGGTTTAAAAATCAGATAAAACAGGTTGGTCTCATGTCACAAATAATATATATAGCTTTTAAAATAAAACCAGGACATTTATACAGATCTCAAGTTTAAAGAGCAACAGTAATTTAATGAATAAGTGAAATCAACATACAATTAACTAACTATTTCCAAACATAATCCATTCCACCAGGAACCGTTTCCAACAAGTTCTTGCAGAATCTCATACTTCACAAAACTCTTATAGAAATCATTTTTGGTAGAATGAACGATACACAACTGTATTCGTATCTTAGGTATGAAGCAAGACCCCGCATGGTCACCATCGAAAATATCATGTCCCACGCAAGCACATACCAATGCTACCCCGTAAGAGATAGTGGTTTAATCTTACCAAAGCACTAACCCCACTACGAGTGGTAGGAAAAGTTCTGCCCCGCACGGGATAAGAAGGCGTCTACCCACTCCATGATACCCGATTAATAGTAGCCCATGTTCATATTATGCAACCATACAAGAGATACAATACCAACCATTTTCTCAATTAACAAGCAAGTTCCACAATAAAGCAAATATCCCCAATTTCACATCCCAATTCGCATACATTTTTTCAAATGAGCAATTTAAGAAAAATACATGAGATCATCAAAAATACCATTTTATTATTCAATATAAAGCACTACAGTTTTGAAATCAATAACCAATAAATGATCAAGCTTGAAAAAAAAAACAAGGGAACAATCAAGTCTTGAAATCAATCACAAATGAATATCAAGGTTTGGAATTAAGAACAAAGAATAAATCAAGAGAAAATCAATTCCCTTGAAAACTAGGGTTTCGAAGGCATACAAAAAGATTTATTATTTACCCAAACATAAAATAGTGTAAAACAAGTAATATTTAAGGTTGGGAAACAAGAGCAAGACAGAAATCAAGAGAAAACACATTCCCCTTGAAAATTAGGGTTTCAAAAAGGCATAAAAGAAAATTTATTGGTTACCCAAACATAACATGGTTTAAGACAAGGTAATAATTGAAAGAATAGCAAGGAAGGATGATTTCATAGCAAATAGATATGATTTAGAGTCAAGGGAATACATATATAATAACTCTAACCTCAATGTAAGAGAATGGAAAAAAACTCCTACCTCCTTTCTTAGTTTTGTATGAAGAACTTGAGATTTGATCCAATCCAAATGTGAAACTCCCCTTTGATCTTGTATATTTCCCTTTCTTTCTTCTTCTCTAAGGCTTCCTAGGGTTAGAAGTATTGAAATTGGGCTAAGGGAGGCGGCCTTAAGTATTTATAGTAGAAGAGTTGGTCCATATATCGCGAATTTTGAACCCAGACTTCGTAACTGACATTCGAACGTCATTTGGTCTTAGTACTTTTGTTTTTTCATCAGAGGAAAAGTACTGGAACGTACTTTCATTCGAATGGACTTTCACGTTCGAACGTAAATCATTCGAACGGACTTCTTGTTTCTGCTGAAATGTTCAATGCAGTTTTGTCCTATTTAGAGGTCGATTTGAAAAATTTTCATGAAATACATTTTTTTAGCCCTAGATGTCTAGTATCTACTGTTAAAATTTCAGTTCCAATGGATATCAAAATAAAAATTTATGATCCAAACACTAGGGAAGTGTCAAAATTCCTTCTACTCGAATTCTATCTACAATATGCTTTAATTCTGGAATACTTCATAACTTTATTACACCCATATTACTTCTCCCAATGTTTCTCGATTTTTCGGATTCAATGAAAATCTTATTTTCACCGAAAAATAGTTAGAAACTCATCTAACAACCCTTTCCAAGCTTAAACACCTTCAAAAACTTAAAATTTCCAATCCATTTGTCTCCCAAATATTATTTCTACTGTTATAATTTATGTGATTCATTCCTACGGCATTACATACATTAGAATTACTAAACAATCATATAATTATATTAATATACACATGTGGGGGTTTACACCTAGAGGATATAATCATATTGGTTTGATTATGTTAAAACAGTGTTGTTAAAAGCGCATATTAGTTTGGTGTCAATCCATAATCTTAAAGTTTTTTATGTAATTGCAGAAAAAAAAGAGTACGGAGTTCAATAATTCGAAGGGGATCTTTATAGAGACACAAGATAAGGAGATACCAACTATACCATGTCAAACATGTCCAAAAAAAAGGTCAAACTCGTAAATACTCATTCTCCAAATGCAATTGTTGTTTTTAAAAAACATCGAAACATATTAACAATGGAATTTTATGCAGGGTTGCATGCGATGTGTATGTCTGTTACATAATGAAAAAATTTACCAAATGAGAAGAGATTGATGAGAGGTTAACAACAAGACAGTTGATTAAGTTCCAAGCCGAAATGGTATCATTGTTTCTCAACCATCCAAATTCTTGGAGTGAAGAAGATCTGAAAGTACGTAGGGAATTAAAGAAAAAATATGTGGACAAATGACAAAGTTTTCACTGTTTGTGTACTTTACAAGTGAATATTAGTGTAACATAGGATTTAGATATGCTGTTTATAACACATTGTTCTGTGGTAAAATGTTAATTATCTAAATTGTTTAGGGATACAAGTGTTTATTCCTTGTTGAATAATTGCGTGTGATTTTATTGTGTATATAACCTCACTGTTGAATGTGTCCCTCTCATAGTGTAACAAAGAAAGTGTAACAGTGTAACGAACAAAGTGTAACACTATAACAATTACTCAACAAGTGAACATTAGTGGATCATAAGACATGGATGTATAAATTCTGTTTATAAAACATTGTTCTGTGGCAATGTTAATTATCTAGATTGTTCAAAGATACAGGTGTTTATTATTTGTTGAATAATTGCATGTGATTACATTGTGTTTATATACTCACTGTTGACTATGTCCCTCTCCTAGTATAACAAATAAAGTGTAACAAATAAAGTGGAACACTATAACAATTACTCAACAAGTGAACATTAGTGGATCATAAGACATGGATGTATATGTTCTGTTTATAACACATTTTTATGTGGTGAAATATTAATTATGCATAATGTTCAGGGATACATGTGTTTATTCTTTGTTGAGTAATTGCGTGTGATTACACTGTGTATATATCCTCACTGTTAACTGTGTCCCTCTTATAGTGTACCAAAAAAAGTGTAACAGTGCAACGAATAAAGTGTAACATTATAACAATTACTAAACAAGTGAACATTGGTAGACCATAAGATATGGATGTATATTTTCTGTTTATAAAACATTATTGTGTGGTGAATGTTAATTATCTAAATTGTTCAGGGATACAGGTGTTTATTCATTGTTGAGTAATTGTGTGTGATTAATTTGTGTGTATATCCTCACTGTTAATTGTGTTCTTCTAATAGAGTAACAAATAAAGTGTAACAATATAATGAATAGTGTGTAACACTATAATAAAGTAGTATACCAAAAACATTGTAAAAATGTAACAAAAAAGGGTAACAATGTTAAAAAGATAGAGATCAGTTGTTTTGCAAATATGGTAATAAATTTAATATAGAGCTAGTTGTGCATATATTATTGTTATATTATTACTGGTACATTGTTTTGGATACACTATCATGATACACTGTTCCAATAGTGTGTAAATTCACTATACAAGACTAGTGTGAGTTGTATACAGAATAATTCATCAAATGTTAGACAAAAAAAAAACATATAAACTTACAATGTGAAAACGGAGCTAAAACAAACAAACTCAAGAAAGGATTGTAAAAACACATTATAAAAAACTTAAATCAGTGGACAATGTCATTAAATGATAGCATTAAAAATTTTACAACGGCTTGTTACAAGATTTCTTGGTGTGAGTGCCCAAACGATTACACAGGCCACAACGAATTCGCTTAATGAGTTCTCCCCTAGACTGAATTCTATGATTCTTTGGTCTACCAGGTTACTTTTTGCTAGATGGTGACAAAATATTAACATCTATTTGTGAACTTTCATCATGATATGTAGTCGAGATTAGATAAATGGGTTCAGAATATAACTTCTTGTACACCCTCATATGATAGTAATGATCAACAAATTCGTTGATATTCCGCCCACTCTTTTGTATTGCCGACATCGCATGTGAACAAGGGAACCCATTTATTTGTCACTGACAACATGAATATGTATCATTTACAATATCAACAATCACCGAAGAATATGACATCACTTCATACACTTGGTTATTCAAAACCCGCACAGTCCAGGACCTCCCTTTATCAAATGCAGGTTGTAATCTAAAAGACATAATGAGACAGAAATTCTCATTTCACTCCAAAGCTATTTTCATCCTTTGGCCAATTTGATCTATTATTTGTCCTCTAATAGTGTCAATCATGCTAGTAATAGGTAAATGTCGAATTTTCAAAATTCACGCGTTAAACAACTTTGCAACATTAGAATACATCTCACTATAACGCTTCCCTGTTAAATAAGCATTTGTCTAATGTTCATATTGAAGATTGGAAAGGAACTTATCCACATTAGAACCACCTTCACAATGGAAGGCTTCAATCTTCTCATTAAAAAGTGATTGTGTTGGTGCATAAGCACATTTACGTAGAAACATCACCATGTGTTCTCGGAATACATTGGAAAAATGAGCACTGCTCAATTTATCCTGTAAATTAGCTTTCAAACGCTGCAAGAAAAATGCATGATTAGCATTTGAAAAAAATTTCAACATTGCTCCTAACAGACCCAAGTTACAATCAAATACAGCGTAATAACCCGAGACTAATCTAATATCTTAGTCAGTTGTTCTAAAAATCAAAACCAGTTTGATTCATTCTCCGAATCAACCATAGCAAATGCCAAAGGAAACAAACCTGAAATAAAACACATACATATTCGTGAAAATTAAAAATAAAAAACAGTGTAACAGGTGAATGTGGTGAATGTTAATGATAAAATATTGTTGTGTAGTGAATGTTAATTATCCAAATTGTGTGTGATTACTCTATGTGTATATGCTCACTGTTGACTGTGTTCATCTCATAGTGTAACAAATAAAGTGTAACAATGTAGCGAACAGAGTGTAACAATGTAATAAAAGTAGTGTACCCAAAAAAACAATATAATAATACATTGTTGCAATGTGTTTAAACAGTGTTCACAATGTAACAAAGACAATGTAATATAACGATTACAACTTAATATAACCACGAATTTTATCATTCCAAAAATTGTATTATTTACCTTGGTTGACATCTTTTCCTGTTGTTGATAGAAGATTACCTCTATA
Organism: Ilex asprella; assembly: GCA_023539305.1. Classification (NCBI taxonomy): domain Eukaryota; kingdom Viridiplantae; phylum Streptophyta; class Magnoliopsida; order Aquifoliales; family Aquifoliaceae; genus Ilex; species Ilex asprella. The sequence goes on from CM042201.1 coordinate 11,289,990, forward strand.
CGTGTCTTTCAAAAATGTGTCATACAAAAAAAGTAGTGGCCGGTAATAATTAAACCCTTGAATACAACCCTTAAAAGAAACAGACAGTCTTTTGAAATGATTAATATCATGATCACAATTTAACACAATATGACTCTTCGGATTAGTGAGATTTGCTGCATCGACATACTAACGTAATTGTTAGTACAATAATGAGTGGGCCCCAAAAAACATATATTTTATTTTATCAACTCCTTCCCATACTTTATCCTAAGATATAGTGACTCCATAATTAGAAAAAAAAAATCAACAACCACCTTTGTTGGACGCGTTGTGGTATGCCCACGAACACGAACAACAATCAAATCTACAATCAATTTAGAACTCATCATCTTGTTATCTGTCGTTCGTAAATCCACACCACAACTATGTTCGTTGTCCAATTTCCTAATATATAAAAAACCAGTAGCTTTCTTCACTATTACATTAATATACCACCAACAACTAGAAGAATACTTAAAGAAACACTCAGCAATAACTCTTACTTTACAGTTATTTACATAATTAAATTCAAAACCAGCCTCAATCGAGTATTTTGCAAAGTGCTTGCCGAAACTGTAACGCACCACCTTCTAATTTATGTCATCTATGTCGTATTTCATTACTCCACTCAGCTGTTAGAAAAACTTTCTCATTGTGACCAATAAAATTGTGTAACAAATCTACTTCACAGTCAACATCACCTATATTCACATACTGCAATGAATCATTATCACCCACCGACCCACCCTCAATATCTTCCACAAACACCTTAACTTCAACTTAATTTCCTAGAAAAACCCGTTTCAATTCAATCAAAATTTTCAAATCCATATCGTTGCGCAACATACAAGTGGGATGACCAAGAATAAAATATGACAACTAGACTGATAAATTAAACAACTCCTCTCAAGTCTCGCACACTTCACGAACAAGTTCTGATATATTTGAATTGTCACATATTTTGAATACTTTAGTAGCATTATCGTCTGTACATAACAACAATACTGTTTCCGCCATTGCCAAAATCTCTCAAACTATTAAAAGAATAGACACAATGAAACTCAAAAGAAAAACATATATGCAAAGAAATATATATTGAAAAACAATTGTACATTAACACATTTATATGTTAATAGGTTAACATACTAAAAACCGAAAACTTCAAACATTGTAATTGATGTTATGTAATCAAAATGTAGACAAAAAAACTTCAGGCTTTAGCAACCCTTGTGTATTCGTCTTCATCCTTCAGGCTTCAGCATCTTTGTTAGGTGGATGAAAAAGAATATCGGCAATACACTAAAAATAACAGTGTATTCAAAAGATGAAAGTTTTTATTAAATTCAAAACTTCAGGCTTGCAACACATTTGTCAGGTAGATAAAGAAGAAAATCCACAATACACTAAAAATAACAGTGTATTCAAAATTTGAAATTTTTTGGAAAGTGTCATATTTCTCTCATAAAATTAGGAGACATTTAATACATAAATATAATTTGAGAACTAAACCACTTTCCAAAAAAAATACACATGGATCAAGGGAGAGACAGAAATGTCACAATAAGAAATTTGAAATATTGTACTTTGACACAAATAAGTATAAAAATTAAGGATTTAATTATCCTACATTTTTTTATATGTATTTTTCTACAGTTAAGTTTAATTTTGTGTACTTCCTTCCAATTTATCCAATTTTTTTCTGCACCATCACACTTATAAATTTGGAGTCTTCCTTTTAAGTGGGGCCTAAAGCCACTAGCCTTATTATTGTGCCGGCCTGACATTCACAGGTCCAGCGTTTATGTTTTGCATGGGCAACATTTATGAATGAACTTTGAGATGGTCAAGGAAATAAGTGATGAACCCAAATTTGATTGGGACAAGCCCAACCAATTAATTAGGCCTAGACCAGCTACAAGGCAGGTTAAACCCAGTTCGTAAATTTGGCTCAGTCCAAGGTTCAAAGAATTCAAGGAAGTCTAAGAAGATTAAAGTACGTGGAGAGTAATCATCGGAATACCCATTCTCAAATATCAAGATACTCTTTAATTATACTTACTTTTTGTAGTTGTCCTCCCCGAAGGACTAGTGTCTTTACCCTCACGTCACCGCCTCAACTATAGCTCTGTACTTATAAATTGTAAGCCTTCTACACGTGATGGAAATACAAATTTTACACACATATACGTCTCACACAGAGATACCTCACCTCACATTGAATGTACTTTTGCTCCCTTACTCTCTCCTACACCATCCACTTTATTAATAAAGATCTCCGGCTACCGTAACCGCCTTCAAAAGTGGAGTAGGTCACCTTGACCGAACCACTATACATCATTGGATTGTGTTATTAATAATTCATTAATTACACTGTATTGCACACTCTACTGTTGATTGTACATAAGCCTGTTTTGTGCATCATCAATAAGCACATGCACTTCTCCGGACTTTGGAAAGCCATTCTTTCAACGGAACCTAATGAGACCTATGTTAGGCCAAGGAATCCTCGCTGCTAATGGTGCAATATGGGTATACCAAAGGAAAATCATGGCTCCTGAATTGTTTATGGACAAGATTAAGGTACAGTTTCCATATGTGACTTAAGCACTTCAAATTGTTGCCTGGTCGCAATATCGACTATCGACAATCCCATTTTCTGGAGTTCATGAATTCGATGGAACAAACGTCTTTTCTTAATCACTAGAAACTCCTTTAATTGATGTTAATATGATATGTACTGTCATGAAATCTTCTATATCAACTGCCAAAACAATTTGACCTTTTTTTTTTTGGCTTTTGGCTTTTGTAGCTTGTTGGTGTTGTACTATGATAAAGATGATTTTTAATTGCCAAAAAAAAAGTTTTAATGCAAGTGGCAACAATACTTTGTAGGGAATGACAAAGTCATTGAGATTTTACCCTCCAATGATAGTTTTTGCAAGGGAGGCTGTGCGAGGATAATTTCACACTATGAATCACCACCTCGTACAAATGGAAAGGACAGTGAAGAAACCTTGAATAACCTGTAAGATAAAAGAACACTTAGATGAACCGATGGCTAGAGGGAGCCAAAGGTATTCCGAGGGACTTCGATATTTAAGTCATATCATAAATCAAAGAAAGTATGTAGTGAATAAGTTTGGATTGAATGACTTACTTGGTTAGCGGAGGCCTTTATTTATAGCAATAGGAAAATGTATTACAAATGAAGCCTAACTCTAGGTTGATTGACTCAACCTCGTCACTAGGTTCTAAAAGTACATGATAAAGTTAGATTATGATTTTTGGTCGTAAGTCCTTATCACCAGCTCTTAGTTGCTCGGAATAGCATTTTACTTGGACTCTTAACTCTTTGGTGCCTCATCTCTAGGTCCTAGTTATTCGGATAGGTTGTAACTAGGATAGGTTGTACCTTAGCCGAGTAGGACTCGCCTAGAGGAAGTAGGCAAGTAAGAGAAGTGTTCCTAATACCTCACGGAGCCGTGGTTTAGGTGTCTGCCGGCCAGCATTCAAGTGCCTTGGAGGTTGTCGGTCAGCACCTATGCCCCTTAGGAGACGTTGGTCGGCATTCAGGTGACTTGAAAGCTCCTCCCTTGCCTTATGCCGGTCGGTTGAGCCTCCTTTGGGTTTGTGACAGTCGGCACTTGCCAGCCAAAGGTCCCCACAATTGCCCCCCATACCTCATTTAATGAATAGAATTAATTGAGGTATATTTTGGAGGTCTTATGTTTTTTGGGCCTTTACTTCTTAAAAGATTAGGGCTTTAAATTTCTTGTCTCTCTTCTCCTCGTTACTCACTTTTCTTTGCATTCCTTCACTTGGTTCATAGGTTGGAGCTTGGCTGATAGAGAAAAAAGAGAAGTATTCATTATTATTTGTACAGCGATAAAAGTTTTAATGCGAGTGACAACAATACTTTGTAGGGAATGACGAAGTCATTGAGACTTTACCCTCCAGTGATAGTTTTTGCAAAGGAGGCATTGGGAGAAATGACATTTGGTGGCCTAAACATCCCCAAAAGTGTTGGCATGTGGACCTTTTTTCCAATGTTGCATCAAGACCCTCAAATATGGGGGATCTGAAGCCGACAAGTTCAACCCTGGGAGTTTTGCCGATGGGGTCATTGATGCATGCAAGTTTCCACATGCATACATGCCGTTTGGTGTTGGTCCTCGTGTGTGTTTGGGGCAGGCATTAGCAATAGAAGAACTTCAAATTCTTCTGACTTTTCTTCTATTCAACTTTTTCATTCTCTCTGTGTCCCAAATACCAACACTGTCCAATGTTTAGATTAATTTTAGAGCTTGAACACGGAGTCAATCTCCTCATAAGAAGATTATGAACTATGACTTGTGGGAAAATAAACTTCTTAAATTACTATTATGTCCTTATTCGTCGTATTAGAGGATGAGTGATGTGTTTTGGTGGCACATTGTTGTAGCAAGTATTGGAGGAGTGATATCTTAATATCTCTAGTTGGAACAAATAGAGGAGAAAGTGTAATGCTAACGTAACGTTATGGGTTACATTTAAAGCTTACACAAATAACTTACGTATGTAATCTCGTCTTTGACATAAGTGAAGTTGAGTTTGGGACCTTTGAAAATATACATGATTACACAAGATATATGACAGGTATGTCTCTTCGATTCAATCTATCTGGAATATTTCGAAATGTACCAGAAGATTTCCACATAGTTATATCCTGGATCTACCCATCTCACCATAATCTTTCAGCATAATGCTGAAACAGTTTTCCAATGTAATTTGTTGATAAATAAATATATTTGCATCAAAATAAACAAATCAAACAAAGCATTTTCCACATCAAGCACTTCCACAATCCAGTTTTTTTTATCCCACTCCTTCAATAGATGTTCATCCATCCAATCTGAACTCTACCAAAGCAAAACCACCAAAGGGCCATTCAGATTCTGAAGCTGAAGGGTCAAAAACAGAATGACTTTATACAGGGAGATGAAATGTAGGGAGTAAAATGACAGAAGATAAAAGAATAGAACTTTCTCAGTAGCTGATTGATGAACACTTCAAAGAAATGTAGGTTTGAACTAATAAGCAATTGGGATTTCATAAAAAGACTATTTCAATAGAAGCGAGGTCCAAGCAGAGGATAGCGGATAAATTGTTTCAAAAATAGGTGATTACCTATGCAGTGGAACTGCAAGCAAGGGGCAAACAATTTTATCACCTGTCCATCGACCAAATTCATCCCGTGACTGATACAGCTCTCAGCTATTCAGTTCAAAAATCCAAAGGTAAGTAATCTCATCCATGGGCACAAAGAGGAAGTATTCTCTAGCAAAGTCAAATAGAACGAGGAACCATCATTATTCAGGACATGATGGACTACTATAGCTCCTGAAATTGTAAAATAACCAGAACAATTATTGAATAATGTTTAAAATTTCTGTGTTGATTGAATTTGGAACCTAACCTACAAAAATGAATGCTTGAATTAAGGTCATTTCACAAAGTGACAGATGCTGAACTTCCAAGTTGATAGCAACTCAACCCATCATAAGAAATTAAATCTCCCTGGGAAAATTTGATCCTCAGAAAGCTAATGTTCTCCCCTCTTCTATGCTTCTACTTTCTGGTAAATTTGGTCGGAAACAGCCTCGAGTATGTCATAGTGACCATAACCATGAAACAGAACGTTAATGGGATGCTCTTCTTCCTTCTGATATTCTTCACCATAATTTGCTATGTTAATCAAACTGCCTGAGCTTCTACCTATCATATAGACAGATATTGGTGTCCTGCGAGAGAAAATCAAATATTGAGCAGGGATTTCAATCTTAAAGGGCACGGTGTACTTCGCCAGCTATCAAGAGAGCATCAGGAGTGTTCATTTAAATGAAAAAGATTCCATCCTGAATTCATATCATGCAAAAGGAAATCCTTGGATTGATATAAAGTCTAATAAAAACAAAAAAGTGGGAAGAGTAAAACCAAAGTCATCACTAAAAGAAGTAACAAAAGTAAAAATGTCATCCCAATTTAAGATTCTACATAGTTGAAGCATTAAACTGATAGACAAAACGTCTCTAACCAAGTCATGGTCAAGAATTTCTAAGGAAGATTTGCATTCAGATAAATTTCTGTTAGTGGCAAGGTAGGTAGGTTCCAACATAATCTATTCTTCAGTATTTGAAGGGTAAAAGATATAAAAAAAATATTTTAGAAAAATAAAAAATGGAACGCAATCCATGGACTTAAAGCAGCTGTATTGCTTGGTTCCAAAAGAGAATAATAGGAAACAGCAAATGTCACTCACTTGAGAACATGAGAAGACATCAGTAACTCGGGTTCTCCACCCCATACATAGGGTTGCTGGAGTCTTTTCACATATGCATCGAAATCTCCTTCAATAAACCTAAAATACACAGCCAAATGCAACCACATCAGTATCACACTAGAAATACCATTGACACTTCAAGTATGACTACCACAGATTCTCACCATTCTGCTTCTTTGCGCCTCATTAAAAGCTCATCAACAACCTACGGGATCCCAATTTTGTTCAACATATATAATATTTTAATAAGATTACAAGAAAATAAATATTTCAGCAACAAAAGAATAAAAATTTACTTGAGCTCTTAATTCATCAGCGAGTTCTCTCTGACGATTCTCGTCTGGAGGTTCTTCCCCATTTCTCAAGCAAGCTACATGAGCTATTGCTCTAAATAGGCAACGCCCATCCGCTGGCACCCCTGTATTATCCTTCAGCTTTGAGATTCTACTTTTCCAAAAAACAACTTTGACATTCTACTCGGATATTTTTATAACCGTTCCAATATATTCAGATAAAATGAATTCACTCGAAGATTTTACTGAATTTAACACTTGATACACGCATGGGCATCAAAAAATTATGATGCTTTAAAAGAGTTGTTCTACAAAAATCCTGCAACAGATTTAAATTGGTATATCAAGCACAAACTTTTAATAAACAAAAAGAAAATGTAACTCTAAAACCATGCGCTGAACTCAAAGATGAAAGGACGGGACCTCCTCGCCGTCCCCCCCCCCTTTTCTTGTTCTCAGATTTTACTGAATTTAACACTGGATACACGCATGGGCATCCAAAAATTACGTTTTAAAAGAGTTGTTCCAAAAAAATTCTGCAACAGATTTAAATTGGTATATCAAGCACAAACTTTTAATGAACAAAAAGAAAATGTAACTCCAAACCATGCGTTGAGCTCATAGATGAAAGGATGGGGAGGAGGCTGGCACTGCCATCCCCCCCCCCCCCTTCTCTCAAATTTATATTTTTTCTTACCACTCCAAAAATTTTGTATCTTATTATTGTATATTAGATATAGGGAACTTTACTTTTTAAGATTGTGCTGCCATTGTAGGGTAAGAGAGAGAGAGAGAGAAGGGGGGGGGGAGGGAGCAAGGCCAATATCTCTCTACTAACATAATGTAGTCCCAAACTCATTGCAAATTTAACTTAACCAACAAAAAAAAGAGTCATTGTAAAAGTTTTCAAAACTTTAGTGGTGTTTTGTACATTTTGTATTGAACTCTAATTTCTTGGGATCTAACTAATAACCTAATCATGTGAAATCATCATATCCTGTAAATATATATGAACTTCTCCCTTGTAAGTTTCTATTAATTCAGAAGTCATAGACTTCTCTGAATGTTCCGGATCCACCTCATTATAATTCTACTAGAATATTGGGTTGTGTAGTAAAGAAATTAAAAGGTATATATTTTGAATTAACAGTGGAGACAAAGAAAATTGAACTATATAGAAAGATTGCTTAGGACTATTTTATAAATACTAAGAGCAAAAGGAAAATAAGAAAGACAAGGGTGAAAAAACTAGGATTGGATACCATTAGGAGTTTGTTTTACAACATATGAAGTTGAGATTCTTACCAATATGTTCTCCTTATTTTCATACGTGATTAATTTTTATTTCATACACTGTTATTGCAGCAATGCAAATCTTTTGTAGATATTATAATATAAACTTGAGTGTTGTGGAGTAGTTAAGAGTTATTTCTTAACTGATTGTAACTTGATTGTCACTTTTCATCCCGGTACGATTGTAAGGATGAGCTTAAGTCATTCCATAACATTTCAACCAACAAGTACAATCTTTTAGCTTATTTCTAAAATGCAATGTTCACAGTGTTAATAACTTATACAGCAGTCGTAGAACATCTTTAAGGGAATCTTAATAGGCTTTTCACCAAAAGTATAATGCTTAATTATTGAGGAAATCAGACATTTAGATGTTTAATTATATTTATTATTGCAAGAAAAACAAACAATAAACCATTACACAATTATTGAAGAAGGAAAAAAGAAAACTCGTAAATCAATTTCAGCATGTAACATAAAAATCCCTAACTCAAATAGTCAAATTAACACACACACACGCGTAGCATTTCATCAAACACTTAACAGTTCATGACTCTCTCTCTCTCTCTGTCTCTCACATAAACACATCTAAGCAAAGATCTGAGCCTCACCTGTAACTCTGTAATTAGCAGAGGTCTTATCATTCGCATCCGAACTGGTAATCTCGGAACTGCCAGCATCGATTGTCTCATCCCCGAACACAACCTCGGGACTCACGTCGGCCACATCCACCGGCGCCGCTAAGCAAGCGCAAACCCCAAATAGAAGCCAAGCCGAGTCAACTCGGTGGAGCCATCGAGCCGGCCTCGCGTCCCAGGCCACATTCCAAGACCCCTCGCCCTTCTGCTCATGGTGTTGAAAACTCCGCCGGAGCTCCCCTATCCGGTCGCCGCCGGCTGGCAATATTGCGTGCCATATCGACGCTGCGCCTCCTTTTGAGCCATCACCGGACCCGAGCCGGCAAGAGCTTGAATGATGACGCCGGCGCCAATCGTCGGTCTCGGCAATTGCTAACTTTATCGGACTTCGAACGAGCCGGTGATGAGCCGCCGAGCCGTGGGAGAAGGATAGAGAAGTGAGAAGCCAAGGCTTGGGGCGTGCGCAGAGTACTCCGAGCATCACCGGAATGGATTAAACGTTAACCTGCGCTGGAATCAGGATTGGGGTTAAAAGCTACGCACCCATCGGCACAGAAATTGAGGAAATGTTTACTGAGCTTTTTCGCTGATGAGGTTCGATCAAGAAAAGAGTTAAATAGGTTGTAGAGAGAGAAAGTATGTGGGTCCCACATAAAAGTAAGTAGGAATCAGTTGGTATAAGATTCGAATATTTTGGCTGTAACGTGAAAATTTTCGCCTCTTGATATCATTTTAAATTACAAAAACAAGGGTTAAATTTTACTATGTCACGTAACATAGCAATAATTTTGTATTTGAAGATATTTTATATTATCAAAAATTAAACACTCATTGTATAATATTTTTTCATTTTTTAATTATATAATTTAAATTAAAATGAACAAAGATAAAATAAAAATATATATATAGGAGAGAGAAGAAAGAAGAAAGAGATAGGTTGAATTAGCGAAAATCGAGATTGTTTAGTATTGGAGAGTGTATTGGTTAAGTCGTATGATACTAAGAGTCGTGTAGTAAAGATGATATTTTTTAGCAAACAAAATAGAATGAATTTTTGAAGAAAAATGGATAAAATTTTGGTTTCACTGTTTTGTTAGATTTTAAATTAATATATATTTTAAATAATAATTTATTTACATCTATAATTATTTAATTTAAAATTAAAATAAACAGATAAAAAATAAGAGAATTATGTGTGAATTTTGAAAATTGTTACAAAATCCAAAAATTATAATTCAAATGCATATCATCCCTTAGATGAGTGTTGAATAAGTGAATCCAATTGAAAATTTTAATGGGATCCACTCAGTCAATGAATGATATGCATCTGTATTACAATTTTGGTTAATCTCAACTTACACTCTGAAAAATCACTCCAATCTAAATTTACACCCTCAAAATTTAAAAATATCAAATGCGCAGCTGGAGCTAACCGTCCACCATTTTGTAATTAAAAAAGTTTGAGCTAATTATAAATTGCACCCTCAAAGTTTAAATATTTGACATTTATGATCCAAAAAAAATTACATCCATTAATACTCGTTAAATAATTCTCAATTGTATCATGTCATGTCTAACTTTAAATAAAAAATATCTATTAATGAGTATTGTAAGCAAAAAATAAATATTTTATTTTTTAAAATAATATTATATGAATTATCGTAAATATGAAATATATGATAAAATGCAATTGACTCGACAATATTTTTTGTGTGAAATTTTTTTTTTATTGACTCGAACACGATAACAAAAATAATACGTCATGACACAACACGATAATGTTACAATACAACAAAATTGAGAAGTATTTAACGAGTATTAATGAATAAATGTAAAATATTTAAATTTGAAGGTGCAATTTGCAATTAGCCCAAATTTTTTTAGCGACAAAATGGACGGCAGTTAACTCCCGATACATATTGATATAAATTTATGTCTTTTAGAGTGTAAATTAATATTTTTAAACTTTGAAGGTGAAAATTAAAATTTGAATCATCTTTTGAGGCGCAATTTGAGATTAGTCTTATAATTTTTGGAGTTTCATTTGGTTTGGTTTTAGCATTACTAAGTGAATTAGTGGGATTGTCTAGTATTGGGGAGTATGTTTGTTAAGTTGTATATTGTGAGCAGTGCATAAAAGATAATATTTTGAATAGGAAAAAAAATGAAGGGGTTAAACCCTGTTGTTACACGTGTTGCAGTATTTAATGTACTCACGTGGTGGTGACAAGACAGGGCACGTGACATACATTCTGAAGAGCCATTCGAAGTCTTTCATCCGACCCGATCTCGCTAGAAATCCATTAAACACAGGACCAGTTCGGTTCTCCTTGTCACCAAGCTCAAATCGATAAGCAGTATAAGGCAAGAGCTCGGTCTGTACCAAACCGAGGTGGTTGAGCATTATCAGAAGAGCTCGATTCGTACCAAACCAGGAAGTTCGATATGCTCGGCAAATATTGGATGTGTTCGGTCTTTATTGTCCGAGCTGATTCAAACGATACACAGATATAAATTATCGCCTAAAATCCAGGCAATCAGATAGACAAGATCGACGAAATCAAATATCTTGATAATGATTATAGGAGAAGTATCAGCAACTTCCCAAAGAGGTGCCACCTTGCATCTAAATTGACCGAAACTCTAAGGGATTAATGACCTATAAAGAGAACAGGAAGCCAAGGTGAAAGGTACGTTGTATCCTTCTGGTCTTCTAGCAATTCAAACAATTCGTTTACTGACTTAAGCATCAGAGTGCCTTCGATCGAAGCACTTCGGTCCTGGGCAGTTTGTTCGTTTTGCAGGAAGGAGATTAGGAGATTAGGCACAATATTCTATTTTTCAGAAGATCATCAATCGAGTGTTGGAGGTATTATTTTTTGCCTCAACAAAAAATATGATGAATTTTATACTATTGAATCAAATTAAATTAGAATTAATAAAATCTTGACTATTCTTGTAATTTTATAAATTAAAAATATAACTTCTTATCTGTTATATTAAATAAGTGGAGTCGTATAATGTCATTTTACATAACTCGTTAATTAAAAATTCAAAATTTAGAATTCTTTCCCTAAATCAAATTTATAATATAAAATAAGACAAATTTCAATAAGTTCATTCAACGGTCTTAAATAGACTCACCTAACTACTACCAATATTTTTCTTAAAACCATTCACATTACATTGCGCCGTTAAACACAAGTTACTTAATCATTCATAAATTAATACTTCACCATACTAGATGTTTACCAAACAAAGAAAAAAAAAAGTAGCAAATTTTTCTCATATTACACGTTTGTTGTGTCAAGTTTTAAGGATGACTTATTTATTATTTTTTTAATACACTTTTTTATTGTATTTTATATCGAGAATTAGTCAATTCTAACTTACTAAAAAAATTGTTTTCGAATACTATATAAAGATAATTATTTATAGAATATAATTACTCAATAATATTAACCCGAATCTCCTCTAATTTATTGGTCTACGGATTGACAGTCATTTAAGGTTGGCTTGAAAAAAGATGGCATTAGCAATGAGGTGCTTTGATTTTATTTGAAGTCAATTGAATTGTACTCAGGCTTTTGAAAATTATAAATGTGACCCTATAGTCTTGTGTTAATATCAGTCTTAAGTCTTTATTCATTTTACCAATCCTTTAAATTGGGTATAAAAATAAGTTCATCAAATAATATTTCATGAAAGAAAAACGTTGACGTTTTAGTAATTTTTGTAATATTCCAAACCCCGTGTATATGTAGTTCGTTTGGTGCTAGATCAATAAGATCTTTATCATGAAAATAATAAATTGGGTTGAATCTCAATCAAATCGAGTATTGATATATTTAAACTCAAATCTGTAAAATATGTTAGTAATGGATTTAAATTTGAATAATCAATCAAAAACATCAATACGTATAGAACTATTCGAACTTGGATTTGAATCGAATTGAGATCAAAATTCAATCCATTGTTGATATGAGTGATAATTTTTGACTCTACATATTTACATGACACGAAGTTAATGAATTAAAGTTGTCTAGTTTTTTTTATTAAATCTTAACCACTGAACCTACGAGGTTCAAGGCCAAGAAAAATATATATTATAATACACATCCGAAGCTATATGAAGTTGTCTAGTTGAGTTAGAATTAAAGACCCCCTTTGAGTTAAACATAAAAAAAAAAGACCCACCTTTGATAAATATTAGCCACGTGAAAGACAAGTGACCACTAAATTTCAGATAAGAATCTCATGTCATATTACTATTTTTCGAACTTAAAAATTAGACTTGATAATTACCACCATTGATTTCACTATGGGTCCCAACATTTATTAGGACCCACTACTTATTCAATGGTCGAAATTATCAAGTCTAGTTTTTAAGTTTATCTAGCATTACTCTTTCCGCTATCTCTGGCATTAACCCATCCCCTTCTCCAAAGCCCAACTCATACTGCTCTTCATCCTCCTTTCTTCGGATGAAGTGAAACCTCTCTCTTTCTCTCTTTCTCAGTATATACTCATATCTACACACAAACTCCTATAATGGTGAAACCTCCCCTTTGAAACCCCGTAGAAACCTCCGTTACCAATAACTAACCTTATCCCGATGACCCCCTGCGAACGAAACCGTCACTAGCCACAAACAAACACACCCATTTCGTCACCCCTGCTCCAATACATACATTATGTGTACAAACCAAGACAATGTGGATGGCTGTGCTGGTTTGGGTGGTTGTAGGTGGAAGTGATGTAGGGTTGAGTGTGTGCTAGATTTTGTTGGTGGTTGTTTTTTGTGTGATTGTGCAGGTAGCAGAAAAGTTGAAGAAATTGATGGTTTTTATTACGACTTCTCCATCCTTTGACTTCTCCATCCATTTGGCAATGAACCGTCAATATGAAGATTCAAATATTTTACTGGACCATTCAATTGATAGAAATGAATTTTAAAATATCAAAGACTGAAGGCAGAGTTGTACTTCCACATTTCAATCAGTTATGTCAGCTAATTCAGTCCAATTAGAATTTTGAGAGGACAATTTGTTAAAATTGGAATCTAGAGGAGTTAATTGCAGTAGGACCCAAGTTGAAGAGAGTAATTTGTAATTAACCCTTAAATAAAATTAAAAAAATATATGTAATTTTATAACAATTCATACAATACCAGATCGATTAACAAAAAAGAAATTAATTTTTTATAATTATTTTTCTTATATTATCAATTAAACGGGTTATGGCCAAATTTTTTGAGGTCAAATATTCTATTCGTCTGCGCAACCATTCGAAAACTGGCCATTTGGCACGACATGACCAATTCTACGTGTGTTTTCGTGAAGGAGTCTTGACAGTTGACAGCTTGTTCTTTGGAGACTTTTGGAAGTTAGAACAAACCCAAATAGTGTCGATGTTGACAAAGCGTTGTATCCTAAGCAAACCTGAACACGTTTAATGTTGTTTCTTACGTTATACATTGTCTCGTTTTTTCTCAGTTCCATAGATTTCACGAATGAGACAATCAACAAATAACCCAATTTGACCTTCCATGCACTGGCGGATTGAACGTGAAACTTTTGTTAACGTTGTGTTTAACCCCAACCGCGGAGCCAAGAATTTTTCCCAGTACGGGCAAACATTATGTTGAATAGAACGATTGGACGAACATCTGAAACGGAAGCAGACATTTTTTCCAATGGGGCAACTGTTAAAATTCTAAATATTCACAAAAGTGTAGTTTCATTAATATAACGTTAATTAAAGATGCAATTTATATACATGACAATAAAAAAAAAAATTACTATAAATTTGATGATAATGGATTTAAGTCTGGGTCACTCTTTTAGCCCAAAACCTCAAGTGAGCTCATCAAAGGCAATCCAAGCTGCCCATCTGAATGGCGTTTGCCGTGTCCAGCCCGGGCCACAACCCAATCCCATGGAAGCCTAGGATTGTCCAGCTCGGGACATAAGCCGACCTAACCCTAGCATGCTCGGTGACAAGCATTTGCGCGGTAGTTTAGAGCTCGGCACATAGCGGATCTCATGTAGCTCAATTGCGTCATGTGGACAGGGAACAATACCTGACAACTCTAACGAACGAATATTCACCAATAGTGGAGATACCTCATGCATTCCGTTCCAGGCATAGTGGACGCAAAAAATGTTTGGGTTCCAAGTTCAGCTACTAGACAAATGAGGAGAAGACCACAGAATCAACGAAAAGAGGAAGCACATGGAAACCCTAGAAGCTAGATGTATAAATAGTCAACGATACTATTGTGTAATATATAGATAAGATGATAGGGTAGAGAGAGAATATCAGAGACAACCTAGGAAAAACTTTGTAAAAGACTCCCAGCCAAACCTTCTGTAACCATTACCTTCTTCCCCAAGCAATATAGTTATCAAGGAGCAAGAATCTTTTTTACCGTATATGCAGTCTCAATCCTTCGGTTAAGGTGAACCACTTATATTTTTTTCTTTACTTCAACTTTAACTCTTAACATATCCTTAGTCATAAGCACACTCGAAATCCCTTTGGGCCTCATCCTATTATGTTCTATAGTTAGGTAAGAAGATATTTCGAGCACTATCAAAATTTATCTATATGATTTAACAAGAAAAAATTGAACCAAAAAGTTGGGCTCAATCACATATTGAATCTATACATAGGAGGATCCAAATTGTCGAACATCGTATAAATATTCACAATTGTTCTTGAGGAGCTTCATATTTTGAAACATTTTTATAATAATTTCATTATCAATGGTACTTAAAATTTTTTTCTCGACATATGTAACTAAGCAATCATTCATATATTGATCTCCCATTCGATTGCACAATTAATTTTTAAAAAATTAGTTTGTTCAGTCACAAACTTAGTATTCATCAATGAATTTTAACAAACAATAGAAATTAACTTAAATTATGACTATTTTATTAAACTAAACTTAGGTATAGGAATTATTTAACCTATCACAATAAAACTATTCAAACTACCAAACAAAAATAATTTAATTTAACACATAATGGAAGACTACATGCCCAATTCTAAGTCAACATATAAGAATAAAACAAATATAGGACTACAAGCCCCAATATCAATTAAATATATAAAAATATAAATCATTGAAAAGGACTATAAGCCTTAATTTCATTTCAACATAAAAAAATAAATACAGGTCTATAAGCCTCAATTTCAACTCAATACATAAAATAATAAAACACAAAGAGAACAACATGTCCCATAAATTTTTTAAAATTTTTCGGTGGGGGCAAATGTCTAATCAATTCTAATTTTTTGAAATTATACTTACACTTCAAAAGTTTTTAAAATTCCAGTGGGGACAACTGCCCCCATTGTAGATCCACAGTTGACGAACATCATCAATACTCATTGTGTCTTACAAATAAATAGTTAATTGACTTGTCCATGGCCGACTTTGAATAGGATTTCGATTGAATTGAATCCGATTTAAATATTAGATCCAAATAAGATCTAATTGTCAAATGAAATTAATTTTACAGGCCATATCCGACACTTCTAAAAATATAAAAGTCGATATGATACAAATAATTAAACAAGAACTTAATTTTAACAAATTATACTTCACTTTCAATATACAGTATCATCAAATCTTAAATATAAATTTGCCTCCAAGTATAAATGCAATACAGGGTTGGCCCAACAGTGTCGAAAATAGGGAAAAAAAAGGCGATCGGTACACAATATTAAAGTTATTAGGGAAAAAGTATACCTTTTAAAAATATTTGTAAACAAATCAACTATAACAAAAGTTCATAATAGCCCTTTATGAAGTTGAAGAGGTTTTCCATATGTATAAGGAAATCAACGAGAAGAACGGGAAGAGGCAGCAATTGTTCACACGTCTCCACCATTGGCAGCCGGAGTTTGCACAACTTGAGAAGAAATTTTAAAATTCAAACGGTACACAATATCTACTCCAAAAAAACATTATTTCACCAGTCACATTACAAAGAAATGGTTTCAAAGGAATTCATTATTATTGAGGGTTACACTATTAACCATACCCACCGCCAGCAGCATTATAATCTATTGACGTCGTGGATATCGCTGTGAAGAACACACAGCACCGATAAGCTCTTCCACCATTGAAGAATAGTGTGGTATCACAATGTGACATCAATGTCACGTTGCATATGCACATCATATTCAGATTTTGGCACATTGTGGCATCACGATGTGACCCCAATTGTAGAAGATGAAAATCAGATAGTGATCATTGATTATGATATTGATGAGTCGTGAAAATTTCGATTTTGACATGGAGAGAAAAGCAGACATTGAAAAAGATTCATGTTTTTAGAACACTAGTCGTTGCATGAAAGAAGATGATGTAGTTAAAAATTCAATTGTATTGTCCTGCTGAAATAGGAAACTAAATCCCACAAATGAGTGCCTACAAAATCACCCATGAATTAAGGAAAAGGGTATTTATGTAAAAAAAAAATTAAAAAGATAGTCGCTGT
The DNA here is from genome assembly GCA_023539305.1 of Ilex asprella. Lineage (NCBI taxonomy): Eukaryota > Viridiplantae > Streptophyta > Magnoliopsida > Aquifoliales > Aquifoliaceae > Ilex > Ilex asprella. The sequence continues at coordinate 11,307,067 of CM042201.1, forward strand.
CTATTCACAAAACATTTCCAAAAAAAATGACTTATACAAAGTAGAGTGTCCGCATGATACTTCTCTACAAATAAGTAGTGTATAGTGTACCGATTTACAATTTTTCCTTGGAAATAAAATCAGGGTTTCAGACCTCAAATTTTTAGAAGGCCCTCTAATTTTAGGTACATTATTAGCCTGTTGAAAATTTAAATCTATTAAATTTTAAATCCTAAAAATAATCCCATAATCAACTTATATTTACTCCAAATTATTCTCTCTTTCTCTCAAAAATAAATTATTATTTTTTTAAATCAATACTAAAAAAAATACATCGTTTAGTGTTTCCGCTTTAAACCTCAAATTATCTTAAGGTGTGCCTCATGCAATATCAAATCTAAATTAGGTATATTCATATATTTTGGTGCGTTAGAAATGAATAAAGCCCAATAATTTTAAAATTTTGAGTGGGGGGAGTGGGGACAGTTGCCCACCATCAATTTGGTTAACCTGCACATGTTAGTTCAATAATTGAATAAAGGAAGGAGTGATGCACTCATATGAATGAGCCGTGAATTTCCACGTTCTAAGTTTGATTCTAATAGCCATATAAAACTTGAATTTAATTGATACGCTTAATTTGTATGTGATTATATGTATCAAAATTTACATTGCAGTCGTAAATTTAAACAACCAGCCATAATTTCGTTTCCACGAAAAATATTAGATGATGCATTGTCTTTTATAACTTTTGACAGTATGCATTGGTGTATTACACATGAAATTTGTGGTCCTTTCTGTTCTTCATTGTTTATCGGCCTGTATCTTAGTCTTTTCGGCTTTTCTCTTTGTCCAGTTTTCTTTTCATTCAAAATGAATTAGTGAGTGGCAGCATAAACTATGTATCTTTCTTTCCTGGAATTCATATTGTACCACTTTGTTTGCGTACTAGTATACGAAGTTCTCGCGCTACCTACCCTTCTAATCAGGGCTGGCTCAACAGAATTTGGGACGCTAAACAAAACCTTTATGCGGGCCCTTTACAAACTTATTATATATGTGCTATTTTATGACTATGTTATATTTTCAATGAAGAGAGAGATGCTATACTACTTTATCGCTATTCTATTTTTTAATGCGTTTTAAACTTAAAATCAGACAAAAGAGAGATGTAGACAGGAATTATTTATGTAAATGCATTTGCATATGTCTTAGTTATGGAGAGTGACTGGAATAACAGTAAATGAAGAGATGGGGTGTGATCTTTTCGTCATGGATAATGAATGCTTCGGGTCGAATAGAGCTCCTAGCTTTCTACCTAAGACCTCTAATAAAAGTCAAAATGAAAGAGTAATGTTATTTAAATTTAAAATTTTCAATGTCAAGTTCTAATGTTTGATAGAACCTAGAATCAATCCAAAAATTATAGTGAATTAAGTTAGTAAATAAATTTAAAATTTTAAGTTTAAATAACATTGTTTGATGTTTAGGGAGACTAAAAGTTGAATATTCGCTTTCACTTAAAACTTTGATGCTTAGTGAAAAACAATCAAGATGTGAACTAACATAAGAGTAATGCTACACTGACCAAATTTTGGAATCAAATTTGGAGCCCAAATGACATGGCAGCTGAGTTGGGCATCTTTATTTGGTGTAATGTCCTTTGGGTCCCAATAAAAACTTCAAATAATATGTTGTTATGTCATTTGGACTTCAAATTTAGTCCCAAAATTTGATTAGTATAACATTACTACTAATATAATATCTTAGTGAGGAAGGGATTAGGTATTCAACTCATCATCCACAATCAAAAACAATAAATGTAAAATTAATAAACCATTCCCTAGTATCAAAAAATTAGTTATAGGTAGGCTAAAAAAATTCAACAAGACTCAATTACCCAAAACGAATTAACATAAAATTAGTGAGTTTGAGTTCGAGTGATAAACAAGTGGACCTATTAGACCTGTCTGTTACACGGGTTGAGTTTGGGGGAAGTAAATTAACTTGTTTATCACCCGCTTACTAATTTAAATATAAAATAATATTTTAAGGGGCCGGTACCCTTTTTAAAAATTATAGGGTAGAAAATATCACTTTTAAAAACATAGGTCAAAAAGTACACAACCCCTAACAATCTCTAAAATACCCCCTTCAGTTGAATGGGAACCGATTCTTATATTTTTGCATCCACAATCGAAACTTAAGGGATCTCAACTGTTACACATAAATCCCTTCAATATCACTGGAAATCTCATTCTTCCGAAAATTTTCATAAAACCTCTTTTTGGATTTTCAAAACTTCCTGCTAATCGTTGTTGAAGAAATAAAAATCACTATTCACAAGTAATGGGGTTTTTAGATTGTTTCGTCGTCAATAAGTAAAAATCTCGCTGGAAAACATACATTCTTCAAATGTTTTGTGAGAAATCTTCCCTAAAACATCATTTCTTTTCAAAACTTCATGTTGATTGCTAAATAGGATATGAAAATTCATTTGAAAAAGTGATGGGTTTTTTATGGTTTCATAGTGAATAAGGGAAAATATCAGTATTGGACAGTGACGATCATACCGAAATTCATCGCTGAAGAAGAAAATCGTTGAAGTTTTTAAAAAAGAAGTTGATAATTCAAGAAAAATGTTGTTTCTCCTAACATTTTTAGTTTATCTACTTTTTTTTCCCTCAATTACGTTTCTACTTCTGGTGCTTGGTATTACATGCACACTAAGTGTTCGATCATTTGCCAAAAAAAAAAAAACCAAAGAGGGCATACACATTATGACATACGTCATGTCAATGTATGTAGTGTGACATTGGTTTGTAGCAGTGTAAATTTGATTTTTAGTAGTGTGACATTTTATAGTACAAGTGTGACATTGTCTTGTAGCACTATTACATTATCGTGCGAGACAGCAAATCATCCGCCGAATTAAAATCATCATCTTGATTATTACGATCATCCCCATTTGAGTCATCTTCACTAACATTTATCCTCACATGAACATGATTGATGTTAAGAGACCGTAACAATTGTTTTTTTAAAAAAAAAACATATGGACGACATACCTATTGCACTTCTTCAATTGCAATTAACTGAAATATGTTTGAAAACCTGGTTACGGAATGGAGTGAATAACAAAGGAAGAGGTTTGAATGATAGAGAAATATGTATAAAATGTTTGAATAAACGGTTGGTCAATCACACATGAATAGGTAATTTAAAATTCAAAAAAGACAACATAAAATTAAGAAACTAAATCCCTAATATAACTGTCATATTTGTCTCCAATGAATAAATGAAAAGGGTAATTTAGTGAGAGAAAAATTTACAATTAAGCAAAAGAATATTTCTTCACCAAACATCTACACATAAATGTACTTATACACATGTTTTATATTAAGGTACTTTTATACTAATAAGTATGAAATAGTGTACATTTTCAAAATTTTCCCTTTAAAATAAGCATACATAAAAATTTGGCCTAAAACTTGTTCAATTTTAATTTTGGAGGCCCATATTTCATTCCTAGCCTAACCCATCAGTAGTTCATCATAAATAGGAATTTAAATTTTAAATAGGCATAAATAGGATTTTTTTTTTTGTTTGTTTCTTGACTACATCATACATAGAAATTGGATGTTGAATTTAATGTATGTGTTTTTTGTTTGTTTTGGTTTTTTGCTATGTAATATGTTAGTAGTGAATTAGTTTTTGATGGATATTTTGGATATTTTAATTTGGTGTGTAAGTTTTTATAATAAGCGGATGTGTAAATGTGGCGAGCGAAAGAATTATCGAGTGAACCCGAAATTGACTCAAACGACCCATTTATTTGTCGGGTTAGGCGGGTTGTGTCTTGTAACCCGTCATAGGTTGTGTTCATTTTTTGTGATTTTTATTCATTTAATAAATAATTTATGTATGAATTAAGTAATTTTTGTACACGAACCGGCTTAGTCCGACGGCAATTGTCAGGCATAGTCATAGAAAGGGTTGAGCATTTATTAGGTTTGGGTTCGGTCAATTGCAAATAACATAGGGATGGATGTAACCCATACGCCAGGTTTCAGTTGGGCCGCATCAACTTTTAGTTAAAAGTATCTAGCTTAGACCATTTTATCGGCCCTTTTCATGGAATAAATATTTAATGTAACGGTGATATTATATTATTATTGATAATATAATATCATTAATCAATAATAAAATTTCAAATGAGTAAAATGAACCATTCTTGAACTTACATGAAAGAATAATTGAGAGTTATTTTCTTATAAGGGATGTTAGTTACTAATTTTTGTAGGGCCTATCTATTCATTTGTTTTAATATTATTGGTTGGTAATACCACATAGCAAAACACATGACTTTGCCATGTTGTATAATGTTTTAATTTTTGAAAGTTTTTTACGCACAATACCAAAATTAAAACATAATTTTTATATATTTATAGATAGATAAAAGGGCTTTTTATGAACCAATACTTAATTTATCACTTAATTGTGAAAAATTACTCCTTGCAAAATATTTTGAATAGAAGTATTTTTTTGTTGGATGACAGAAACACCCACAAGGTAACAATTACTTATAGCAAAGAGTAGATTAGGAAACTGTCATAAATTATGCAACAATTCTATTAAATTCAGTGATTGTTATATCCCTTTGAGTTTTAAAAAAAAATAAATTAAATCTGCTATAAAATTGTAATACTTGGGAAAAAATATTTAAAATCATAATTAAAAAGGTAAAATAATAATTAATTGTTAAAGCACATGTCAAAAATATATTTTTTTATATAATTCAGATGACAAAACAGACATCACCGTTTGATTCGTCTCGCGAAATCTAGTTATTTAGTAAATTTAAAATTATGAGACAATTAGATTTTTCACGTGTTACAAGGCGATCAGATGTCACGCGACTAAAATAATTACTATCAAATTTTATTTGCAGGACCCGAAAAATAATTAAAGTTTGTTCAATAAAAATATACTAAATTTAACAAAGGACGAAATTTAATTGATTTGAAATAAAATTGAATTCGTTAAAATTGAACGTGTAGCGCGATGTGGACCAAACATTTAAAAGTATATAAAGTCTTCCACTCATTTCTTGGCAAGCCTAGGTAGTAAGAGAGAAGAGGTAGAGAAAAAGAAAAGAAAAAACAAAAAGGTTATATTCTTGGTTTTTTTCCTCAAATCTACAAAGATCAAATAGTTTAATCGCTTCGGGTTAAGAATTAAAGTTACTCTATGCAACAAGAGCTACACAACCACTGACGGAGGCTTGGAATGCCCGGATACATACGCATGATATTGCATGTATTGTGAGAGCTCTGGATGAGGCTCGGTGTTAGTATTACTTGCGTGAGTCTCATCTCATGGCATAACATGATTTATGACATTTGTTCATAATAGACATATTTGAATGAATGCATGAAATGATTGTTGCATGTGATATTTTATATGTATTTGAGTTGAAAGGTATTCTCTACAGGAGTTACCTTATTGAGTGTTGACTCACCCTTTATGAGAACAATTTTCAGATGTACCACATGCTTTTCACCGAAGGCCCTTCTACAAGTTCATTTTGACGACATGACAGGACTATAGCTCTTATTTTGACGTCGTGGTCCCTTGTACATGTTTACTTTTGCCCTTATATAATTTTTATAACAAAAACCTATTTATATTTAAAAAGACATGTATATGAGACTCTTTTGAGACATTTTATTCTTTTATGAATGAATGTACGTAGTGATGATGATTACGATAGTATTCGATACTATGTAATTGAGTAAGGATGAATGGATCCAGTGTGGTCAATTTTGTATGATTGCATTGGTTGCGTTTTGGTAGAGCTTCCCGTACAAATAAGACTCTGTCCGAATTTTGTTGAGTTATGGATCCCAGTAAACGGGGCATAACGGCGTAGTATCGAATTACATGGTATACATGGATATTCTGCGAGTTGATGGGAGATCAACGAAATAATTACGAACACCCGAATTTAGGGACCTCATTAAAATTCTTTAATTTTCAACCCAAAAAATTACAAACGTTGAAGCACCATTAAAGACCGATCTTCCTTATGTTCCAATTCAAATTGCTGATAATGTGACATTATAGTGATACATAATAATGTAACACATTCATTAATACTTTAATCACTAACAAAAAAGTTGTGAAATTACATTCAATGATTAATACACAATCTAAATAGTCGCATTACATAATGTGACATCACAAATATGATATTCATATATATTATTTTTAATGAGTGGCAGTGTTTTATTACAGCGTGATATTACAAAGTGACATTGTTATTAGATTTGAAAACAATTAGAGCCGTTTAACTTTAAAAAATAAATATAAAAAAATGAATTACAAAATTTGGGCCAAGCGTGAAGTTATATTTGATGTGGTATAATTTTGAATTTTAAATATGTTTAATCCCTTAAAATATGAAACCACTAATATAATAAATCAAATCTCATAAAAAATGAGACTGTCAAACTAACAGGCCTTTAAATAAGAAAAAAAGTATTTTAGTGAAGAAAATATTTAAAAATCTGTCAATGAGTACCTAATTATAATATATTTCAAGTCAAATGCACTTATCTACAAAAACAAATTAGTCAATATACTTTCTAACAAACAAGTAATTTCAGGTCTTGTTAAGCTTGCCCAAGTACCAAGGCCCTGGATCTTCTATTTTGGGCTATCTAGTTGGGCTGGGTCTTCCCAACCCTGGCCACCCATATTCAAATTATGTTGTGTTTGATACATACTTAAATATTCTCAATTTTAGGCCCATGGGTTAGACCTGGGCCTAAGTAAGGTTTATATATACTGTTCACCAATATATATATATATAAGAATGACTTGAGGAAACCAACCAGACAAGATAACATACCAATGAAGATTGTCGAATTAGAAGGTTATCATGGAAGTTTAAATGATTAAATCCCCTTTCATAAGTAACTAATACTCATTAACAATTGATAATTTCTAGATCTCCTTGGATTATTAAATTTTTTTAAAATTACGATATTATCAAATGTTAGAGCATCTTTTAAGTTTTGATTTGCATAGACTCGACTCGAATTGATTGCCACAATATATATGATCAAGTTTGGCTTCTCTCTTTTTGTTTAAATAGTACGAGCTTGAATTAGAATTTAGATTTGAGTATATTTAAAGAACATACGTACAATAAAACTTATTTTAATGATCTATTTATGCATTTACCCATAAAACTAAGGATGTTATTTTTCAAAGAAAATTATTTATATATTTATATTCTAAAATAAATAGAGTTTAAGTCTATTAAAATAAATTATTAAATAAATTAAAAAACGAGCCAAATTCGAAGTGTTTGGATCGTTTAACTGTCACATAACTACCCCACGATGTGACGTGTCACACAATAGGTCTTTTTCGTCTTTGCGGTACGAATATGTCACATACACTACGCCATCGTAAACTTTAAACAAAAAAAAATTGGAATATGTGCACCTGTGGGGGCCATTAACGGAATCCGGTGCCTTCAGTGCACCGTTAAGTAGTTGAAGTGACGGACGCGTCACAGCTTAAGAGTTAAGATTCTAAGGACAGGTGAGCGACAGTATCACGCGCCAAACAAGCACGTGTACTTCAATATCCTTTGACAAAGAAGCATAAAAAATAAAAAAGTGCCTGTAGTTTCGCCATGTTTGGTTGCACTAATAACACAAATGACACCCCCTACTTCAGGACTTCTAATACATCAAAAAATCTTTTCTAGTTTTTTTTTCAATCCTCAAATTTAAATTCAATGGATAAGAGATTCTTATGAAATTATGAAATAAGGATATGAAGAAAAGAAAATGTATTTACATGCTTATTATCAAATAATTGAACCAAGGCTTGGTCTAAATTAGATTCAGTTCTAATACAAAATTTCCCTGTCTCAATTCATTAATCATTCGAGCATCTAGTAAAGTTACAAACTTGAGGATAAGCAGGTTGATTAGAAACCTTCTATATGAAAATCAAGTTCTTGGATTCAAGTTGAAGGGTCCTAGGTTGGCTTTGCAAGATTATAAATTTAATGATAGAAATAAGTACAAGCACATGACAAAGACCACGTGATCAACATTTTAATGATGAATTGAAAGATTACTCCAAATCGATAAAACAAACCTAATTGACGTGTCTGATGAATCAGTACCTAATTGGCTATGGTGTGCTGGCCAAAAGACTACTCAGTAGATCGAATAGCTATGCTCGATCCAATGGGCTGAACTGACAGCTGTACCGAGCTATTGTTTAGAAATAGCAATAAGATTGAGAGTTATGTTTTGGGGTCAGGCTCTAAGAGAGATAATCACGGTATCTCGAAGAATTTGAGGTAGTGTTAGGCTGATAAGGAAATTGTCTAAATCATAAATGACCATTATCAACGTGCCCGAACAAATAGACGAATAAGGAAAAGCTGAGAAAGATTCCAATTTTAACCACTAGCAATCCGGCTAAATGTTAGGTGTATGACCTCGCATAGCTAACCGTGGAGACCCTAGCAAAAATGGTGTTGTATCAAGCTATAAATACAAGGGTATTGCTTAGGTGAAAGATACATACTTCTTTTCCTGTAACCAACTTTGCACATATTTTCAGAACCCTTATGATTTAAGCATTGGAATGCCTCCGACTGGCCCATCCTAGTCTATGGCCGTTTGCTCTTTTTATAGGAAGAACAGGGCGACATCTGTTCATTTGTTCCTGATTGAATTCATATCAGTTTGTAAGGCTTTTTGCCTACAATTGGCACCGTCTGTGGGAACACTCGAACAAAAAGTAGCATTTCAAAACTGCAAAACACAATCAGGTCACTACTTCAACTAGGATAATGTTGAGCATAACACTGTTCGAAACTACAAGTTGTCTTTCCCTTTGGATATTGACATCAAGGAAAATGCATTCGAAAGCCGAGATGAAAATCAAGACGATTACAACAATTTATCATCAACAAGGTACAACCTTCAAGATGAAGCTTAAAAAGAGGACTTAAACTGAGAAACCTCCCCTCATGCTAAGAGGGGATCCCAAAATTCATCAAGCTAGTCCAATCTCTTCAAGACCGACTGGATGTGCACAATGCCATGCTGAAGAAATCTCATGACAAAGAAAGGAAGCTAATACAAGAGAATGAAGCACTCAAGGTGGCCTTAAGAAGATCAAGGGATACAAATGTCCCAAAAAGGTCTGATTACTAAGCCACTGAAATCAAGGGCGAACGGGATCGTAGATACTAAAGCCTGAAGTCTGATCCCCGAGAGAAATAAAGCAAGATATAGAGAGGACACCCGGGATAGGAACGACAGGAGAGAATCTTCTCATGTAGAAGAGCAGGAGGATGCTTGTAAACGTTTCATTACAGAAGAACTTGAAAGCAGGCTGAAATGACCAAAGTAAAAGTCTGCAAGGGAGTTAGCGAGAAGGGCGACATGAGAATATATCTGGGGAATGAAGATTTCCCCTTTTAGTAAATGGATATCTCGAGTAAGTTTATTGTCCTGAACTTTAAGCTATATAATGGAAAGATCGACCTATTTGACCACCAATGCCATCACAAGTAATTGATGGAAGTCCATAGAAAAAATGAAGCTTTGTTGTGCACGATGTCCCCTAGATGCCTAAGAGAATAAGCAATGAAATGGTTCAACAGAATGGCTAGGAGTTCTGTCGATAGTTGGGTACAACTCGCCAAGTAGTTTGCCGCTAGTTTTATCATAAGTAGTCAGAAACCAAAGGACATTTTTAGCCTTCAATCAAAACTTAGGCCCAAGGCTAGGCATGACGATGTAAGACACAAGGGTAAAAGTTCTATGACTGATTAGATTGGTGGGTTAGTTCAAAAGTTGCAAAATAACAACTCAAGAAAGGCCCTAGTCTTCATTAGGGCTGAGCCTACTTGGAGTAGGTTAAAATTTCTAAATGTGAAAGGCCCTAGATCTTTATTAGGGCCGAGCCTACGTGGAATAGGTCAAACTTTCTAAGAATAAAAGGCCTAGCTCTTCATTAGGTTTGAGCCTTTTTGGAGTAGGCAAAATTTTCTAAGTATGAAAGGCCCTAGCCCCTTTATAGGGTCAAACCGACTTGGTTCAGGTCAAATTTTTTAAGAACGAAAAGACTAGCTCTTCATTAGGGCCGAGCCTATTTCGAGTAAACTTTCTAAGTATGAAAATCACTACCTTTTCACTAAGGCCAAGCTTATGTGAAGAAAGGGCATAAGACTGTAAAGAGCCCTAGTTCCTCTATAAGACCAAGCCTATGTGAAGCATAAAACTATGCACAAAAAGGCCCTAGCCTTTTGCTAAGACTTAGCCTATTCCGTAGGGGAAAGGGGCATCAAATATTCTTTAGTACCAAGTAAAATGTGTAGGCTACGGAAAATATTTCATTAACTAGGAAAAGGTTTAGAAAAATAAAAATAGGTTGACATATATATTTTAACTAAGTATTATTTGTTACAGCTGCAAAAGAAGAACCACCATCAGCATGACTGAAAAAAACCTCGAAAGACGAAGGAACATCAACACCACAAAGAGTTGTGTCCCAACCCTTCTTGAAATGAGTCTTTTCAATCAAGGGCTTATAGAGCCAACTACCCCACATCCTTTTCCATTCCTTTTTCAAAGGCATCGTCCTTCTTAATCTTGGACTTAGCTGTTGGTTTTTTGTGGAGTCTAGTTATGCGTTGATCTGAAATAATGTTGCGTGTTTTTAATGAATTTTTTTTCTTGAGAATAGTAAAATTCCTGCCGTTTCGTGGACATAGGCAAATTATCGAACCACGTAAATTCTGTGTTGTGTGATTGTTTAGATTTCATTTTTATCGTTCTTTTCATTAATTTCACTTTATTGTCATTATTTGATTTCACAAAAATTGGTATCAGAGACAGGTTCGGGTCTGAAATAAACAATTGCTAGAGAAGAAGTGAAGACATTTGGGATTGAGAAGTTAGATGGCATAGACTGCAGGTACTGGAGGATGCAGATAGAGGACTACCTCTATGGGAAGAAACTTCATCTTCCACTATTGGGAACGAAATCGGAGAGCATGAAGGATGAAGACTAGAAACTGTTAGATCGAGAAGTTCTAGAAGTTATTCGGCTGACCCTTTTAAGATCAGTTGCACACAACGTTACCAGGAGAAGACCACTGTAGATCTCATGGCAGCTTTGTCAAGTATGTATAAAAAGCTGTCTGTGAATAACAAGGTGCATTTGTTGAAAATTTATTCAATCTAAAGATGGCGGATGGCACATCTATTACCCAATACCTGAATAAGTTCAATACCATCACCAATCAATTATCATCTGTTGAAATTGAAATTTGGGCTCTGATATTGTTGGCATCATTGCCAAACAATTAGGAAGCCATGAGGATGGCTGTTAGCAATTCTACTGGTAAGATGAAACTTACATACGATGATATTTGTGATTTAATTTTAGCTAAGGAGGTGCGCAGGAGAGATACTAGCGAGACCTCAGGATCAAGTTTCGTTTTGAATGTTGACACTCGTGGGAGGTAAAATGACAAGAACTCAAATAGAGGAAAATCAAAATCAAAGAACAGGGGCAAGAACAAATCAAGATCTGGATAACAACAGATGACTTGCTGGAATTGTGGAAAAATTGATCACATAAAGAAGAACTGCAAAAATTAGAAGAAGACGGAAGGCGATGGCGCGAATGCAATGGCTGAAGAAGTGCAAGATGTGCTACTACTTGCCGTTCATAGTCCATTTAATGACTGGATACTATATTCAGGGGCATCTTTTCATACCTTCACTCACCGAGAAATCACACAGAACTATATTGCTGGTGATTTCGAGAAAGTGTACCTGGCTGACGGACAGGTACTAAACATAGTGGGACTGGAGATGTTGATATTACACTTCCTAATAAGAACGTGTGGACCTTGCACAAGGTCAGACACATTCCCGAGTTGAAGAAGAATCTTATCTCTGTGGGACAGCTCGACGACTGTGGCCACTCAGTTGTGTTCTTAAATAGCACCTGAAAAGTTTCTAAATGAGCACTAGTGTTGGCCCGGGGCAGCAAGACTGACACTTTGTACATGACAGACGGTTCCAGTGATACTATTGCCATCACCACTGTAGAAAGTACTGCAAAGCTCTGGTATTGCAGACTTGGTAATATGAGTCAGAATGGCATGAAGGAACTGGTGTCAAAAGGGAAGCTACCAAAACCAAAAGCAATTGATTTGGGCATATGTGAGAGTTATATACTTGGAAAGCATAAAAAGGTCAATTTCTTGAAGAGTGGCAGAGCTCTAAAATCAGGAAAGTTAGATCTAGTACACACAGATATATGAGCACCCTCCCTTGTGATATCCCTTGTAGGTTCCCGATATTATGTCACGTTCATTGACGACCATAGTAGAAAGGTATGAGTTTATTTTTTGAAACACAAATCTGACGTGTTGGATGTGTTCAAAAAGTGGAAGGCCCTAGTTGAGACGAAGACAGACCTAAAGCTAAAATGCTTAAGGTCTGACAATTATGGAGAGTACATTGATGGAGGATTGAATAAGTACTTTACAACTCAAGGTATCAGAATGGAGAAGATCATCTCTGGGACACCACAGTAAAATGGTGTGGTTGAGTGCATGAACAGAACAATGAGCATGCTAGAAGCATGAGGCTGCACGCAGGGCTGCCACCTACTTTTTGGACAAAAACAGTGAACACTGCAGTGTACCTGATCAATCGTGGACCATCAGTTCCATTGGAGTGCAGATTACCTGAGGAGGCTTGGAGTAGGAAAAAGGTTAAACTTTCTCATCTTAGAACCTTTGGTTATATTTCTTATGTTCTTGTTGATGCTAATGCTTGTAGCAAGTTTGAAGCAAAATTAATATAATATTATTATATTGGTTACAGAGATGAGGCATTTGGTTATCGATTCTAGGATGAGTAGAATCAAAAGATCATCAAGAGCAGAAATGTGGTTTCAATGAGAAAGATATGTACAAGGACAAGTCCAGTACAGTTGTTGATATAACTCCTCAACAGCCCAAGTTTGTCAACCTACCAAAGGTCACAGTGCAGTGCAGGGACGACATTGATTCTGAGAGTGAGTCCAGTGGGTCTAGTGCACGCATACCCATTATTTTGCAATCAGATCCTAAGCCATCTACACCTATAGTAGCGACTCGAAAGTCCTCCAAGGCTAGCTGATCCCCACAACGATTCTCACCTATACTGAGTTACATTCTGTAGACAAATGGTGGAGAACCGTAGAATTATGAAGAAAATTTGCAAGATGAAAATTTGAGCAAGTGGACATTTGCAATTAAAGAGGAGATGGATTGTGTGCTAGAGAATTAGACATAGGAATTGACAGAACTTCCATCTGGGAAAAAAGGTATACACAACAAGTAGGTGTACCGTGTAAAGACTGAGCATGATGGAAGTAAGAGGTACAAGGCAAGACTAGTTGTAAAAGGATTTCAACAGAAGAAAGGCATTGACTACTTTGATATCTTTTCTCCTATAGTGAAGATCACAACCATCAGGCTAGGACTGACAATTGTTGCTACTGAAGATTTTCATCTTAAGCAGTTTGATGTGAAAGTCGCGTTTCTTCATGGTGATCTTGAAGAAGACATCTACAAGCACCAACCTAAAGGGTTCATAATGCAAGACAAAGAGAATTTAGTTTGTAAACTGACAAAGAGCTTGTATGGTTTGAAACAAGCTCTTAGACAGTAGTACGAGAAATTTGATAGTTTTATGTGCAGTTCAGGGTACATCAGGTGTTAGGAAGATCATTGTTGCTATATCAAACAATTTTACTACTCTTCCATCATCCTATTGATGTATATGGATGATATGCTCGTTGCAGGGTCCAGCATTGAGGAGATTAACAATCTGAAGAAGCAGTTGTCAAAATAATTTGCAATGAAGGATTTGGGAGATGCAAAAAAAAAATCCATGGTATGAGAATCACCAGAGACAGAGTCAAGGGAATGTTGAAATTGTCGTAAGCTGAGTATGTGAAAAAGGTATTCAGTAGATTTAACATGGACCAAGCCAAACTAGTTGGTACGCTGCTGGGTAGTCACTTCAGACTTAGTAAAGATTAGTCACCCAACATAGAAGAGGAACATGACTGTATGAATAAGGTTTCCTAGGCTTCAGCTATTTGTTCACTCATGCATGCTATGATCTGCAAAAGACCGGACATTGCCTATGCAATGGGAGTTGTGAGTAGATACAAGAACAACCCAGCAAGACAATATTGAGAGGTTGTGAAGTGGATTCTGAGGTACCTGAAAGGCTCCTTAGAAGCATGTTTGTGTTTCACCAGAGATAGTTTGGAGTTACAGGGTTTTTTTTATGCTGACTTGGCCAGAGACACTAATAGTAGAAACAGCACCAGCGGCTTTGTTTACACCTTAGGTGGTACTATCGTGTCTTAGGATTATAACCTGCAGAAGACGGTATCTCTTTCTACTACAGAGGCCGAGTATGTTGTAGTGTCAGAGGCTTCAAAGGAGATGATTTGATTACAAAGTTTCTTGGAGGAACAGGGTAAAAAGAAACAGAAGGGAACTCTTTATAGTGATAGTCAGAGTAACATATTCTACATTCAGATTAGGTATCATTTTATACGGTCCTTACTTGATGATGGTTAGTTGATACTTGAGAAGATCTATGGAACTAAGAACCCAACAGTTATTTTGACTAAGGGTGTCACTATTGAGAAGCTGAAGCTGTGTGCAGCTTCAATTGGCCTTGTAGCTTGAGGACAGAGGATGAGTTGCAGGAATGAGGGACTATTCTTGGAGGATTGTGGTTGATGTTGGTGATTGAACTAGTCTCCAAGCGGGAGAATTATTGGTTTTTTTGTGGAGTCTAGTTGTGCATTGATCCGACAAATGACCAGACCCGAAATAATGTTACGTGTTTTGTAGCCCAGTGTGCAAGACATATAAAAACTGTTATTTTCCTGATGAGGGTTGATTGATTTTGTACGGCCGTCACACCCTCTTTATTCTTTCTTGAGAATAGTGAAATCCCTGCAGCTTCTTGGACGCAGGAAAATTGGCGAAATACGTAAATTCTATGTTGTGTGATTATTTAGATTGCATTCTTATTGTTCTTTTCATTAATTTCACTTTATTTTCATTTTTTGATGTCACAACATTAGCTTTGACGGACTCAAACTTCTTAAGAAAACCAGTATGTTCCTCTCGAGTCTGGGAGAGCTCACCAACAATTGCCTCATCTGACAACTTCAACTCATCGTTCAAAGCCTTCAATTTGTCCCTTTCCTCTACCAGGCCGGTCAGCTAGGCTTCAAGGACAAGCATATCATCGCAAAGCCTAGCATTTTCAATATCCAGGGTGTCATTCTTCTCTATAGTTGCCACACAATCATATATGGCTTGCTTCATAGCCTCATCCTTCCTCGCAATTCTGGCACTGATTTCGTGTACCCATTGCAAGCCCTACACAAGAACCAACACTTTGAAAGAGAATAGAAAAAGAGAGAGAGAAAAAAAAATGAATCATACTTTCACCATTTGTTAGATGGCCCCTTGAGCTATCTTATCATCACTCATACTTTCGTTGGTTTTCAAGTCTAGAGGAAGAATAATCCCCCTTTCAATCCAACTACCACGTTCATATCTTCTATAGCAGAGTCATGAACATTGATATCCTAATCCTTGGATTTTAAAAAGGGTCAAAAAATAAGAATAGCTTCTTCAAGAAAGACATATGGCCCGCTCTATTCTATCTTTCTCTTCTTTTTTTTTGTGACGTGTGCATGTTGCTCGCCTACCATAATTGAAGGAGTCATCTTTAGATGGAGAATTTTCAAGAGGTGGAGATAGGGGCGCGTGAACCTTGGGTGGCTTGGGGGCATCAGTTGTAGGAAGGAGTGGAACAATTGTCTAGTCATCTTGAACAATCACCTATTCGGGCTCGATCAATTCAGGCCAAGTAGAATCATCAATCGCAAGTGGGATTTGATCCAAATGTGTAGAAAGAGCTACTTCAAGAGCATCGGTTTGGCTCAGGAAGGCATGGAATTTTTTTATAAGCTTGTCTCTACTGGAGTCAATAAAACCCTACCATTGACAGTCTCTACTGGAATTTCTTTATAAGACTTTCTTCAAATCCCCCATCTTCACCAATCATTTAAGAACTCTTCCATTGACAGTTTTGCCTAGTTTAAATAGGCATATCATAAGAACAAAGTAGGGGAATTTGAATAAACAAGAAATAAATAATAAATACCTAGTGTGTCCTCCTCAAAAGGACATCAGTAGGAAGGATTTTCACATGCCTTATACTCCCGGTTTCCAAACATCAAGATGACATCAATCTCTTGACCTTTGTTGGAATCATGGAAATGAGTGACTAGATAATGATCTTTCCACCTCAGTGTAACGTAATAGTTGTCAGTATCACCCACTAGCTTAATGATGTAGCAGAAGATGATCTCCCATAACCCCAAGTTCACCCCTAGTATGTCATTCAGAGTAGCTACCCCCATTACAATTCTAAAGAAGTTGGGGTAGCACTAGATAGGACACAACTTCAATGCTAAAAGTACGTGTAGAAGAAGTGGGTGAGGTGGAAATCTCACACCACCTTCAGTAATGGCCCTGGTATGAATTGGAATGTATTCACTGGTACCAATTGTTGAGTGCTCATTCTTGCATTATTTTATAGTTAACATATCTACTTTAAGCCTGCTAGTAGACTAACTTGTTTTGCTTAGCTTTTTTGGTGATTAATGCATTGATTTTGTGTTTGCAAGTAGTGTAGATGTAAAGGTAGATGTGGAGCATGATGATAATGGCTTTGTACAAGTTAGAGTTGAGGATGATCCATTAGAAGTGAAGTTGGAGGTCTTGGAGAAGAAAATTCAGAAAAGATAGGTTTTACCAATAGTAAACCTACTGATAGGAGGGTGCTAAAATGAAGAATCTACATGTAGAAGTTGGGTTCTACTAGTAGGAAAGAAGACAGTGTGTAAAATACCGGTAGGAGAAGCTAGGTTCTAGAGGAATAAAGGCTTTCTGGAATAGATACTATCGGTAGGTAGAAAGTGTTTCTACCGGTAGTAAAACTCTCTAGAATATGTTCTACCGATAGGTTATCTAGGATTCCACCAGTAGAACCAGCTACGAATATTTGAAGATCAAGATTCTACCGGTAGTTGATCAATGTTCTACCGGTAGTTGGTGTAACAGAATGTGGTTGTACCGGTAGGTATCAATGTTCTACCGGTAGGTTGACAATAGATTTGACCGAAAACTCTAATTTGAGTCTGATTTTGCCATATCTTTTGGGAATTCTCTATTAATAAAACGAGGAGATATTTTCAGAGAAGATATTCATCAAGAATTTTAAGATTTACCCTCCACACACCATAAATAGAAGGCTTTGCAAGAGGAATAGGGTTCACTTAACTGCTATTTTTTCTTCTTCTCTACAACTCTTCTCAATTTCTATAACAACTCTCGTTTAGTCTATTTCGTTGTCTTTAGTTTAAGAATTGTTGATTTTCAAGTCCAAGTCAATTTCATTCAGTGTAATTAACTTTAATTCAGCCTTCAATACAAGGTGCTTTTACATTCAAGTTTTATTTATTTTATAGTCAATCTTTATTTCTGGAATTCAATTATGTTTTTTTTAATACTTTGAATTAATAGAGTAGTTTCTCTCCCAGATAATTGAGGAGGAATTTCCAACCTAAGAACTAGGGTTTATACTCTAAACTGGGGGTTTTTAAGATGCATGTGATTTAGTGATTGAATAATTGCTTTTCAAAAGCCAAATTTATTGGCCATATTTTTTACTATTTGTAAACAATTTGTTTTGGTACGAATAATAATTGGAGTCCCCGCAATCAATTGGATACCCATTTTCCATCAATCTATTTGTCACCTGAATCACTACTTTTTCAAATTAAGACTTTTATTGAATATCATCCGTCAGAGGGAGTTTGATTACGAACTTGGATGAGTTATAGAATTAGAGAATAAACTTATGTTTATAGGTGGGAATAAATTCAAAGATTATCAGGTCCTTTATCCAATGGTACTCCTTGTTTTGTAGAGACTTTGCCTTCTTGAGGTCAAGGGTTCCAGTCCCCTTCCCTAAAAAAATAGTTATTTACCAACAATTCTCAACTTCAAAGAAATTTTTATTTTCTTTAATCATCCTTGGTTATCAAAAGATTTTCCTAAGGAGACAACCTTGGAATTTTGTTCCAAGTTACTACATGATAACTTCTCTAACGCTTGGGAGCTATGTGAAAATCTACCCATTTGAGGGCAAGCACCAATAAGGGGCTCATCCATTCCAACCACACAAACTCTAAAAATTATAAGGGATTTTGTATTTTGCCTTGAGGGCTAAAATTTCTCTAAAGTAAAGAGAGCCATAGGAAGAATCAAGATAAGCATAATGAAATGAGATAGGAATAGCTTCAGCAAGAATTGCAAGTTAGCAGTAAGAAGAAGATGCGGAAAAGCACTTTTCAGAACGTCCCTTAAAAACAAAATTAAGAAGTGCCAAAAAAATTGCCCCTAAAGTTCAAAGGATGGAACATTAAGTGCAATCTTCTATTTCTGACAGAACATACATGCATAGCACCAAAAACGAGGTAACAGTTAATGAACATAAGCTTGAAGATAGGAAACATCAGTCGATGTGTGCCACGTGGCATACATTCCTTGGGGCCAAGATAAGGGTCTCAGAATGGCTGCGCATGATTAGACATTTAATCATCAAAATAAGCATAAGCACATAGCGAAGACCATATGATCAATAGTGTAATGATGAATTGAAAGATTACTCCAAAGATCGGTAAAATGGACATAACTAACCTAACTGACACATTTGGCGAATCAGTACCTAATTGGATATGGCGTGCTCGGCCAAAAATACTACCCAGTCGATCGAATAGCTATGATCAGTCAAATGGACCAAAATTACAACTAAAACAAGTTGTTTAGATCTAGCAATAAGAATGGGAGTTCTATTTGGGGTCAACCTCTAAAAGAGAAAATCACAGTATCCTGAAGAATCTGAAGCAGTGCTAGACTGATAAGGAAGTTGTCTAAATCATAAGTGAACAATATCAACATGCTTGAACAAATAGAAAAATAAATAAAAGCTGAGAGAGATTACAGCTTACACCACTAGCAATCCGGCTAAATGTTAGGTGTACCACCTTTCATAACCAACAACGAAGACCTTAGCAGAAAGGGTGCCATATCAAGCTATAAATAAAGGGTAGTGCTTAGGTGAAAGGTGAAAAATTTTATTCCTACAATCAAATTTGCACACATTTTCAGAACCCTTACTGACTCAAGCATCAAAGTGCCTCCGATCGGTCCATCCCGGCATCTTGCACTTTGCTCGTTTTGTAGGAGAAGTGGAGCAACCTAAGTTTGTTTGTTCCTGATTGAATTCCTATCAATTTGTAAGGTTTTTTTACCTCTTATAATTTTCACCCTCTGCGGGAACACTCAAACAAAAAGTATCATGTCAATACTACGAAGCACAAATGGGTCACCACTGATCAACTAGGATAATGTTGAGCAAGACCTTGATCAAAAATACAAGGTGCCCTTCCCATCTAATAGTGACATCAAGGAAGATGCCTTCAGAAGCCAAGATTAAAATCAAGCTGATAATAACAATTTACCATTAGCAAGATATTACCCTGAAGATGAAGCTCAGAAGGATGGCCTAAAGAAAGAAACCTCCCTTTGTGCTGGGGGGGGGGGAATCCCAACCTTTATGAAGTTAGTCCAATCTCTTTAGGTTCGACTAGACACACACGATGCCATGCTAAATATATCTCATGACAAAGAAAAGAATCTAAGACAAGAGAATGAGGCACTCAAAGAGGCCTTAAGAAGATCAAGGGATAAAGATATCCCATAAAGGACTAATCATCGAGCCACTGAAATCAAGGGCAAATAAGATCGTTGATACCAAAGCCTGATGCTTGATTATTTTTCCTGTAGTTCCTAACCTCCAAACATCTCCCTCAATATATGTATGATGTATGTGTAAGGGGAAGTGTCACTCTCCCTTGGGACGATGTCAAAAGAAAAGGCAAGAAAAAATTAGAATGGAATGAATGAAATATATATGTGAACAAAAGTGCTCCCTAAGCACAAGGAGTGTTTTGAGTGTCGTGTTTTACTTGAAAAAGTATTTCAAGGTCGTCTCCTCAAGGAAGGAAGTGAACCATCATGAAGGTGATTTTGGTTAAAGGAAAGTGTAAAATCATTTGTGTTTTAGAATTTGGTAATGGTTTGTGTTGTGATAATGAGAATGGGAAATAAGTGTTAGCTAATCCAAGGGGTCACTCCAATGGGAATACCAATTCAACATAAATCCTTCCTCCAATAGTGCATAGATGAATGATTGATTCGTAGGAAGCTAGGGATGAGATGAAGTGAGGATCTAAGCATAAATCATGACAAGTCTACGGAATATCAAAGACTCACGATCTCATCCATCCTCTACCCAGTCAAACCAAACCACCGTACTCTGAGAGAAGAAAAGAAAAAGAGTTGAAATGACATACCCAAGAAGAAGTCTCCTTTGGATTAGCCAACTAAAAGCTTAGCTACTCATGCTTGAAAGGGAAACAACAATGAAATGGGAAGACATTATGAAGAAATAAAAATTAGAGCTAAGCATAAACGAAATGCACTAATATAAATTCGGGATAATTTATACACCACCTCTTGCTAAAGAATGAGTGAATCACATTCCACCCTTCACGACTTTGGTAAAGTTGTAGAAAAGTAGAAGAGTTTCACTCCTCTAAGGGAAGAAGGAAGCTCCAACTATGGAAGTAAAAGAAAGCAATAATACAATAAAAGAAAGCAATAACTAGTTGGAGGGTATTCCATAACCAAAAGATGATAATACCATAAAAAAAAAAGCAATAATACAAAGAAAATAATAACAAAGAAAGCAATAACACTTGGAGGGTATTCCACAACCAAGAGATGATAATACCATAAAAGAAAGCAATAATACAAATAAAATAATAACAAAGAAAGCAATAACACTTGAAGCGTATTCCACAACTAAGAGAGATCTAGCAAGCATACAAAGAAAGTAATAACAACTTAGAGGGTATTCCACAACCAATAGCTCTAGCCAAAATTTCTCCCTTTATAAGCCACAAAGGGATGGTATTTATAGGCAACCAAAAGTTTCCATTTACAAGCCCCAAGGGATGACATTCATAAACCCCAAAGATGCCATTCTCAAGCTTCTAAAAATTGTCATTCACAAGCTTTCAGAAGATGACATTCCCAAAACCCAAAGATGTCATTTGGATTACTTTAATCTCTATTTATTTTGAACTTTAATAATTTACATCCTATAGTTTGTAGCTTTGATAAATAACTCTCCAGTAATTTATAGCTTTGTCACGATTGGCTCTCTGATAGTTTGTAGTTTTGACGCCTAAAATCCTGAAAAGAATAACAATTAATGCATTATCCCTAATTCACACACTAACTCTAATAGGTCAATTTTGATTAGTTTAACTAACACAATTGACCTATTAACTTAATTAAATCATGCATTAATTATGATTAATCACCTGACCCCCAAGAGAAATAGGGCAAGGCATAGAGAGGATTCCAAAGACAGTTACAATAGGAGGAAATCTTCTCTGGTAGAAGAGTAATAGGACCCTTGGAGACGTTTCATTATAGAAGAACTTGATTGCATGCAGAAAATGATCCAAGCAAAAGTCTACTAGGGAGTTAGCAAGAAGGACGACAACAGAGTATATCAAGGGAGTGGAGGTGGCCCCCCCTTAACAAATGGATAGAGATAGAAAAAGTCACAAGCAAGTTCACTATCCCAAACTTTAAGCTATATGATGGGAATACTGACCCAACCACCCATATCAGCCATTACAGGCAGTTGATGGCGGTCCACACAAAAAATGAAGTTTAGTTGTGCACAATGTTCCCTAGCAGCCTAGGCGAATCAGTAATGAAGTGGTTCGACAACATGGCTAAGAGTTTTGTCAATAGTTGGGTATATCTCAATGAGCAATTTAGTGGTTGATTTATCATAAACAATTGGCAACCAAAGGACGTTGGAGCATTGCTCCTGATGAAAAAGAGAACTGGTAAAATGCTTCATGAATATGCTCACCATTATTGGGAAATGATGAACGAGATTGGAAGCTACAATCTTGAGATCATAGTCGCATTATTTAAGATCAGTCTGCTAAAAGAAAATACATTAAACCAGTCGCAGACTAGAGGAACTGCGCAAGACATGGAAGAGCCGATGGCAAGAGTGGAAAAGTATACGAAGGTGGATGATGAACTTGAAAAACACATTAATTGAGACAAACCGATAAAAAATAAGTTGGCAAAGTGTGGCTGAACGTTCAATATCGTTTGGGGTCAAAGGGAAAGGAGAAGGAAGGTTTCCTATTGCAGTTGTCATTTTTTGGGATTAACACAATGTTCAAAGAAGCCATCTACAAGATCTTGTCCAAGATAAAGGGAAAAACATTCTTCAAATGGTCGAACAAGTTAGGAGGAGATCCAAAAAGAGGAATCCTAATTTTAGATGTTCTTACCATCGCGACATAAGGGATATGACAAAGAACTATTGCTCTATAAAACAACATTTGGCGGAACTGGTCCAAGCTGGACTCTTCTCATACTTTATAATGTTAGATCATATTTATAATTGCATAATTTCGTGGAGTCCATTGTAAATCTCAATTTATTTCATAGTCATGATGCTATCAAGTTCAAGATCTGAAAGAGTCATCGAACGGAGGAGATCAAGCGTCAAAACAACTTCATTCAACCTCTAAATGCACCTTCAAGCTAACGAAAAGGTAATGACCTCGACACTTAAGATGAACCCTTAGTTATTTTTAACTTAGGGTTATTAGGATGAAAATAGAATTGGAAGCAATCCGATTCTAACTCCTAGGCAATTTTAAAAGAAAAGATTCTTTAAACCATTTATGAGTTTGGAAAACAATGTTTGAGTCACAATCGTACCCCTCTCTGAGCAACAATTTTTGGTACTCGAGATGACAAGTTTTCACATGGTTTTATGCTTAAAAAACGTATAGGGGCCAATCAATGATTGTTTACTTTCGCTAGAGCGGTCTCTTTGTAACTTAGGGAAGGAAATGGGAAAAGAAAATGAAAAGGTAGCATATGGGTCGCTCGAGTGGTCCTTCATTGGTCCCTCAAGCGATGCTGATGGTTGCTTGAGTGGTGCATACCTTAATCAGCATTGAAACGTGTTTTTCTTTCTAATTACAACCTCCCTAAGACCGCCCTCCCACTGATCGATCATTCGTTTGTGAATCTATGTTTTCTTATTCACTAAGACTACTCTTATTCTGAACCTATAAATATGGAGAGTCTTTCCCACACCTAGGTTAAGCCTCTTTTGAGATTTCTAAGAGAGAAAATCATCTTTCTACCTTGAGGGCTTTCACTATAACCTGGATCCCTAAGATCCAATAGGCTACCATTAGAGAGTCTACCTGACCTCATAACTTGGAAAAAAATATGTTGATGGTTTTATAAATCCATTGGTGTGTGCATACCGAGAATTGTTAGCATGTTCATGATTGCTCGAGGCCTAGATGAACTGTACAACGGAAAGTCCAAGTGAAGCTACACTAGATGTCGAATGAGGGACTTTGGCAAAGAAACAACAAGGAAATGAGCATCTAACCATAGTATTGGTTGAGGTATAAGACTCGAGTACTTTTATATTGACTTAGCAAGTAGTGGGTTAGACTTTGGTGAACCAAGAAGGTTCCCCGCGATTTTTTCGAGGAGGGGTTTTTGGCGTCAACAAATCACTTAGGTTATTTTCTGTTTTATTATAAACACTTGTGATTGTGAGCACACACGTGCACTATGTGTTTGTTGATTAGATTATTTGATATTCATTCAACCGTTGTTATGCAATTGGGTTTGGAATCATGGGCAAGTCAAAAATTCTTGGTATGCACATACCAATGGGTTTGGCTTACACTATTCTAGATCTTCACTCCAAGTAGAGAGGTTGGGTAAAATCTCTTGACAGTAGTCTTAGGTCTTAGGGATCTAGGGTTATGGTGGAAGCTCTCTAGGTAGACAAAGAGTTTTTATTCTCAAAATTCTTATAAGAGGCTTGCCCTAACTGAAGAAAAGACTTTGCCTATTTACAAGTTCAGAATAAGGGTAATTTTGTAGTTAACAAGAAAACTTAGATTCACGAACAACTATTTGATCGGTGGGAGGACTATTTTCACAGGAATGAAAATTGCATTTCAATCCCAGCCAAGGGGATCAGACTGCTCGAACGAGGTCAAGGATCGCTCAAGCGAGCTCATAGATTAAGTCATGTTCTCTTTTTGTTGACTTTTCCCCTTTCTCTTCCCTAATTCATAAACAGATCACTCTAGTGATGACTAGTGAGCATAGGGTGATCCTTATTGGTTTTCGAGCCTAAAACTAAGCAAAAAACTTGTCCTTTTGAGCACTAAAGGGTGTTAATCAAGAGGGGTCAATTAAGGACTCAAACTATGTTTTCAAAACATAAACGGTTTAGAAAATCTTTTCATTTAAAATCACCTAGGAGTCATACACAGATTAATCCCTAATTCCGTTTTAAATCTGATCATTCTAGTTCTATTAAAAACTCAAATACCCCTATTAAAATTCTCACAATTCAAAAACATTAATCAACCCTCTTGGTATACTTTATGCCTTCAAGTTATTGTTCAAATTGAACCCTCATACTAAGAAAGCCCTAAAAAACAGCACCCTAAAAAAATTGTAGGAAAATTTTAATTGAGGCAAAATTTGTTTATTAAATACAAAATATTAGTTACCTTGACTGGTGGATCTAGGGGTGTTGATACTTCTCTCCAACAAACCGCACCATTTCCATTTTGACCTAATTAAGTTGGTAGAATAGATGTGCTGTCAAAACAAAGGAAGATTCACAAATTCTAATTAGAATCAGAAATCCGCCAATATGAAGCTTGAAGAATGATTAAAAGATCAAGTCTTCAACAATCATTTAAATTTCACAAAAAATAAACCATTTTCATAAGAAATGTCAGCTTTTAAAAACACTCAACCTACAATGTCCAATGTCATAAATTCAAAAGGATGAAGCAAATCTACACATGTTTGTAGTCTTGAATTATGATTCATAAGGAGACTAAAGCTGGAGTAATGCATCTCAAAACACTACATACTGTGTGTTAATGAATAATTCATACTTTGTGGACATTCAAGTAAACTAGAACCAAACAAGAAATAGTAAATCGAACCCACCAATTGCAAGCTACCTAATATACCAAATCAACTTAATATCTCTTTTGTTGCAAACATTGAACTATAGGTGAAACAACAATTTCAGCAACTATTCCATGAATGTCTATAATTATTGTCTCAAATTTCTACGAATGTTTATGCCTATGAGAAATTTCCATCAATGCCTACACTAAAAGACCTAAATGACAATATGAAGAAAATAAATATTGTATACCATTCAGCAATCAAAGAGATAATGATCAAGAAATGCCCAACACAAAGTTCAAAAAGAGACCCATTGCTCCAAATAACGATAACACAATGCCCCAAAAGAGACCCATCTCCAAATGAATATAACACAACATTCCAAAAGAGACCCATCTCCAAGTGAATATAACACAAAGTTCCAAAAGAGACCCATTTCTCCAAATAATGACAATCGCAACAGATTTAAAAAAATGAATTGTAGGAATCAAGATTGTGTTATTTGAATTGCTCTAAAACAAAAAACTCGCCATTGGGAAAACATAGTCATAGGGTGGCTGCTAAGTAAAATGCATACTTCTCCAATCACTCAGAATAATAATTGAAATTTCCCAAAACAACATAGCAACATAAGAAATTTACCACAACAAATAAATTGTTGTTCCGGGAGTGGAAGAAACTACGTGGATCTTCTCTCACGATTATACACATGGAGCGCATGACAAAACCTACAGGGGGTAAATAAGTTTTTCAATTTTACGAATACAGGGGGTAAATAAGTTTTACAATTTTATGAATAATTTATTACCAATTTAAATCTAGTTCAACCACAATTACCTCTTCTCACACAAATTTAACAACGAAGAGTGAGAACTCTTTTTATGCCACCACCTTGAGATGCCTATAAATAGGCATAGGTCTCTTGGTTTTGAGATCATCCTGAAAATTGTGTTTGTTTAGTTTTCATTCTCTTGTTGAGAGTATGATATGTTTTCTTTACTGGGGGTTTTGATTAGTAGTTAAAATCAGCATATTACTATGCTTTTTTTAATACTAATTAAACTTTGATTGAGTTTAAATGATGGCATTTTAGGATATAAATTGTACAAGGGACCAAAGGCAATGAATATCAAACTTTTGTGCAACACTGGCATATTTTGGAGCAAAATTGAAAAAGCTTGGACCAAGGTAAGAGTATTCGAACGTCAATCCATGTTCAAACGTTCTCTTGAATTATTGAAGATTAGACTGGTGAAGTGCAAATGCATGACGTGTTGCAACGAAGAAGGAAAACACACAATAGTACTTAAGTACAATGTTCGAACGCCAATCCACGTTCGAACGTTGTCTTGAATTATTGAAGACCTAGCTGATGAGTGCAAGGGCAGTGGTTCATGGCATATGGAAGTAGTTCTCCTAGAAGAACAGAGGTCACTTGAATAGGAGGTTCAAACTATATCTGGCATTTGAACGCCATCAAGAAAAGACAGGAAGAATGTTCGAACACCAAACAACGTTCGAACGTTATCCCCAGACTGGCTACAGAATAGTTGGCTTTCACTTGAACTTTGGCGGTCTTGCACTGTTATTTCACACACCCTTGTCCTCTCCTCTTTGCCTATAAATACTCCTATTGTGGGAGCTTCAAAAGAACTTGGTTTTTAGACTAGAAAAACACTTCTTAGCTTGTTATAGAATTAGTCTTAGACTTAGGATCATATTTACTTGCAGAAAGGAAGATAGATCATTTTTTGGTTGCGGTTGAAACTCTCCAAAAGTGACTAGCTTTCTACTATTTTCAGTATTAGTTTCACTCACTTCTATTGTTTGAGCTTTTTTCTTCCCTTAGAAGAGTGAAACTCTTCTACTTTTCTAGAGCTTTACCAAAGCCGTAAAGGATGGAACGTGATTCACTCATTCTTCGTCGAAGATCAGCTCCTTGTGTAGTGTGTTTTATCTTGTAACTCCTCTACTTGGAGAGATGAGCATCACTTAATTTTTCAACTTTACCAAAGTCATGAACCAATATAATGTTTAGATACTTCTTTCTTCGTAGATCTACAAGTACTCGAGTCTTCTACCTTAACCAATACAATGGTTAGATGCTTCTTTATTCGTAGATCTCTTACATATTGTGTAACTTCACTTAAACTCCCCACGGTACGGTTTGTTAATGCATTGAGCAATAATGGGCACATTAACCATTTTTGGTATGCACACACCAATGAGTTTGGTTCAAACAATCAAGATCTTCAACACCAAGTTTGTGAGGTTGGGTAGAATCTCTAGTAGTAGCCTTGGGTCTTAGAGATCTAGGATTTTGGAGGAAGCACTCTAGGTAGAATATAAGTTTTCTCTCTCAAAAGAATTATAAGAGACTTACCTAGTTGAAGGACAGATGCTCTCTATTTATAGGTCTGGAATAAGGGCAATCTTGGTCAACAAGAAAATTAAAACTCGTGAACGATCGTTCGATTGGTGGAAGAGCAATCATAGGGTGGTTGTCACTAGAATGAAAAACATGTTTCAATCCTGACTAGGAGAGACATTCCGCTCGAGCGACTATGAGACCGCTCGAGTGAGCTCATACAGCCAGACTAGTCCTCATCCATAACTTTTTTCCTCTTGGCAGAAAGTCATGAAGACACCACTCTAGCGAAGGCTAATGAGCATAGATAGGTCCCAACCAAATTTTAAGCAGAAAATCAATCAAAAAAACTTGTCCTCTTGAGCACTTAAGAGATTTAGTGCTCAAGATGAGAACGATAATGGCTCAATCTATGTTTTCAAAAATATAAAATAGCTTTAGAAAATATTTTTTTTAAGAGCACCTAGGAACCATACGCATATTGCTTCCAATTCCAATTAACTCTAGTCCTCCTAAGTTAAATAACTAAGAGTTCATCTTAGATATAAGCTTGAAGGTGCATCCGAAGTGTGAATGATGTAGCTTTGATGCTTCATCTCCTTCCTTCAATTAAGCTTTCGGATCTTCAATTTTTATAGCATCATGAGCATGGAATAAATTGAAATTTACAATGGACTCCACAAAATTAATCATTTACAAAATGTGATCTAACAAAAACAATAATAGAAAACCAAGCAAAGGTATTGTGGGCAACGTTGGAGGGCCTTTTGTGGGTATTTGGTTAAACAGTTGGTGAATATGGCCAGGTGAGGGGGTGTTGTTGATTGGTTTTAGGGTGGAGGAGATGGAGATATGGTGTGAATGGGTGGCAGAAAGTTGGATAAGGGGTTTTGCAAATCTATGTGTGCGTGTCGATTATATGTAGATATCAATCGTGTGGGGGGGGTGTATGTGTGCGAGGGGCAAAGATGAATCAGAGAGAGGGAGAGAGCAAAATAGAGTGAGTTACTTGAGTAACAATGGTGGTGGCACTGGAACTAGTGGTGCCGATGGCATTGGTGGATATCTAGCGTGATAGAGAGATATAAAGAGAGACAAAGAAAGGGGGGACAAAGTGGGAGGAGGTCACCACCGAATCTGCTGGCATTGGTGGCGCTAGGTGGTACTAGTGCAGTTGATGGGGAGAGAGAGAGAGTTGGTATTGATTGAGACACATCTAGGTGAAAATGAGGAATTAAGAGATATTTCAATCGTTGGATCGGCTTTGGATTGTGTGTAATAATCTGA
Source organism: Ilex asprella (assembly GCA_023539305.1). NCBI lineage: Eukaryota > Viridiplantae > Streptophyta > Magnoliopsida > Aquifoliales > Aquifoliaceae > Ilex > Ilex asprella. The sequence goes on from CM042201.1 coordinate 11,336,064, forward strand.
ATCATTTCTTATGGGGGTATATTTTTAAGATTCAACCTACTAGCTCCTTTATTAGATATACTAGTCATTACCCGTGTCTAAAGACACTATATAACAAATAAAAGAAATCTTAAATAATTACCCAAATTTAAAAAGAATGACTCAAAAATATGCATATCAATTCTTTTTTTAAAATGACTCAAAATATATTGTCGGTCATATTTTTCGTATTAATGACAAGAACACCATATATACAAATGTCTCTAGTAAAAAAAAAAAAAAAACTAACATAATCCCATTGAAAGTTACAATTTTTAAACAATAAATAAAATCTTGCTCATTTATAAGGCTCACGAATTTATCACTTTTATTACCACTCAATCCAATAACACAAAATCCTCCAATGCATGCTCCAGTTGGCAGGCTTATACACCTTTCAATTTAATCATTGTACTAAGACATGGTTGTAATTTGAATAAGTCAATTCTAATATTAAATACAACTATTTAGTTCGTGGAAAGATATTGCAATGTAAAATTTGGGTTTGGGCTGCAAATCCCAATTTGCTTCAAATTCAAACAATACTTGAATTGTATATCGAGTTTTTGGTACCTAGCCTAAACAATGGAATTCAATTTCAACCCAAATTTCAGCATGAATTATGGAATCTCGGAATTTATCCAAATTTAAAAATAAGTTTCAATCCAAAAATTGAACACACAATTTAGTCCAAATTTCATTCCGAGTGTATACCCAAGTTTGAAAATTTAATACATGCAATATTAGGGTTGAATGGTTCGAGTTGAAGTCAGGTTCGAATTATGGGTTTTATAACCTATAGATGGAGCCAAATTGACCCCTAACCTGTCCAGTCCACCCAACTTGCACTAAAGAACAACAAGAGATGAGTGAAAATCGAAAAGAGACAAGACATGAACATAAAACAATTCTTTCCAAAGAACATAAAACAATTGGTTATCTATTACTAAAATCTAACGAGATAGTGGGAGTGCATCACTTTGTGCCTTGAGTCTCTCTCTCAACCATACTGATTTTCCACTTCATTTATTTCACACATGTATATTGAATAGCTTATATTAATAAGTTTTCCTCTTTCTGCGTGACACCTTTAAAAAAAACATTTATTAATAAGGATAGTTATACAAAATATTATAATATTAACAAAAACATAGATGAGACATGCATCTCGTATAGTGATTTTTTATAAATCAAATTGGGACCCATTTCTATACTTCTCCCGTCAAAAGATACGGAAGATATATATCCAATGTCACTTTATGAATCGTGGAAAATTTTAATGTCATGTTTGTGGCTTTTATCATCCAATGAATCCTAGAATGTTTCTCAACAACTTTTTTGTCTTATTTCTATGTATCGAAAAGTTATTTTTACGTTAAAATTTTCAAAATAAAAGAAAAAAGATAAGGAAAATACTTTTTCAGTCAAACCAAGCTGCCTTTTTTTCTTATGCAATCATTTTCCAATCAAAACAAATCATCAAACCATTATGACACCTTTTTAGGTAGAATATTCATAGATTTTTTCATTGGCAAAAATAATATATTCATTACCTAATATCTATTTAATATTATAGTTAATAAATTGAGTTCACAACTTAAAAAAGCATAAAATCAGTCAAGATTTATCCAATTTTTATATACTTTGATCAAACGGTATAAATTCATCCTAAAATATACTTTTGCTTAAAAAAATTATTCTTTATGCACGACACTTAATATCAGGAAACTCAATCAACACCCTGTAGATGGGGAGTTAAAAGAGGCTAATACATGTATCTATGTCAAAGGGTACTAAAGAGGATGAGTAAGATGAGGTGGAATGGAATGAACTCAAGTTGTCTATTGATTGAAGGAACCAATCAGTTGGACAGAGGGTAGGTGGAGGGGTAAATTCTCTCACCAACTAGGGTTTCTATCTTAAACCAGATAGTAATAAATGAATGTCCCACAGAAGACAAGCAATACAGATATTTATAGCAGAGTGTCTAGGTAGGTCGAATTGCCCGCAGTGGCCCTTTGACATCTGCGCCAAGTTGAACTGCCTTAATGCAGTGATACAGGTGGCTTACTACATTAATTAGGCGAATGTGATGTTTCCTCAAGCTCAGTCTGGATACGACCCCCAAGGAGGGGTCAACTTAGGCAAAAAGGGATTCCTAAGGTCAATGATTGTGACTAATCACCATTGGACCACAATCGTAGGAGAGTTGTATTCGTGATACCCACAACACGTTCCTTCGCGGGGTCCTCCATTCCCTTTCTAAACCCTTTCTCGAGACCTTTGTTAAGGTGCTCGAAAGAGTAAACCCACATAGTTTCGATCTTTCAGCCGTCAATCCATATGTCCCACCATCCCAGTGGATGGTGAGTCATACACTAGGAGGACTATTCAAGCAAACTAAACTTCGAGGCCCTGCCCGAGGTCGAGGCTGACAATTTTGGTTGTCCACCCATTCCTCAGTTCTCCCTTAAGGAGGGTCGTACTACATTGTCCCTAAGTGGGTACCCCTCCTGCTAGGCCAATGGTTCAATCAATGAACAATGTCCTATAAGTTGAGGATACCAATTCCGTTAACTTTAAAGTCCCAAATTTTTGTCTAATCTCCACAGTGGGGGAGGTGAGTCAAGCAAAGGTTGCACAAGAATTTTCAGGGTGCCACTTTTGTTCGTTCTTGATCAAGGGTCTATTTTGCCACTTTCAATGTGATGAGGATGTGTTATGCCTTTTTGCGGTGCATGATGTTTACTACAACATCGGAACCCTGTCACGGTACTGTGATGTTGTCGCAGCACTAGGTGCCTACAGCGACAGCATCGTGGTTCTGTCATGGCATTATTGTCCACACCAATTCTGCTAGACCCTATCGGGCCCTATTTCCATATCAACTAATAAGTCCTACCACTATTGTAATACCCTGAAGCTTATTACTATCTAGAGCGCTAAACACCTTCATAGATACTAAATATACAGTCTTCAAATAATGATTAAGCTCTAACACCAATTCCATAAACATAACGAGCATTTGTTATTAAGCTCAACAAAATAATATACTATACATAGACATGATACGGCTTAGTCATAGACTTGTTACATTTCACACATGTATGCGAAGCTTATTATTATTTACATGCATTAACAACCTTATTCAATACTTAGAATGAAAACCCTAAAAACTAGCAGTTCAGACTTTCACAAACTTTCCCACCACCTGCTAACTTGAAAAGGGGAAATAATGTATGGTGGGCATCAATAGCTTAGTAGATTAGCTCAATTCCATAGCATGAGAGAAGTAATAGAGTAGAAAACATTAATCAAAAATAGTTAAGTTAAAAAAAATAATACGATCATAACATCAATACAATGATGCACTAGTGGGCGATCATCATAATAGATCACTCAGGGTCAATACGAACATATGATCCAACCGTTTTGGGGACTTTTACCCTTAGGAAGATACGTTCCCTAGTAACAATTAGGTATCCAAGTCTGAAGACCAACACTATCATCTAGGCATTTAGGAACTCAATGAAAAAATCTCTACGACATCAACCTGGAATGTAAACCTAGATTACATAGAGTGCAAGCGGAAGTGAGAGTGGCAAATTTCAAAAAAAAAAAGTGAAAGTGGGAGCCCCATTGAGAACGTCAAATCTATATAAATTGCATTGTAATACACATTAGAAAAGAGGATCTCAAATAAATAAGAAAAGTATAATGAGCATTTTAGAACTTTTTTTTTTTGTCCCACATCAGTATAGCATCAAAAAAATTATGGTGAATGATAAAAAGAAAAGCTTCAACCTTCAAGGCATTGTTCAAGAGAAGAAGAAACTCACATCGATAGGAAATGGGAGATGGATAGTTCAACATGCCTATAAAGAGTCATTGACTCATTTTTTCTTTGAGCGATGACTTGGTGCTTTAGCTAGAAAGTAGAGTACATCTCTAAGGCACACTAATTAATGGTTGTGAGACAAGTTGTAAGTCTAGGCTTGTGATTTGAATTTTAAATTTTTGTTTAAAATAGTGCTTTTAGGAGTTAATTGAAATTGGCGAATTTACAAAAGTGAATTCGCAAATTCATTTAAATCATAGCGCGATTTTTTTACGAATCCGCACCATTGCGCGAATTTACGTGCGAAGCTTCAATTCGTGTATCATGTGACTCAGATGTAAACCCTTCACTACTAGGCTATTGTGCACTTACATTTCATTCCAAAAGGATCATGGAATTTCAATAATTTCCAATAATACAAACAATTAGTGCAAACTTACACTCAACAATCCCCAATCTGAGTCCATATCTAAGTCAATATTCAAAACACTCAATCATATATTTTAAAACATGATAAAGCATCATAAATAACATATTTCATAAATTTGAAAGGATTTTAGAAAATCTCGTCTGATCCGGAATTGAGAAACCTTATCAAACGTAGTGTTTTGATACGAAATTGCAAAAAAAAAAATGATGTTATTTTTCAATGAAATTTCGCACCCATACTCAATTTAACTATTTAAGAATAAATATAAAATTTATTTTGAAAAAATCACCCAAAAATTGGGTCAAATTGGTCTCGGAAGAAAAATAGATATTTTATACCACATATTCATTCGGGTATCAAATTGACCTCAAATGTGACTGTGACATCTGTATGGACGTTACAAAACTTTTGGGACTGATCAGAGTTTCATCAAATACTCAAGATAGTTGTACCAGTTTTTCAAGGCAAGTGTTCTTGTACTGGCACAACTGGTTCATTCCAAAAGAACCGCAATGTACTGGTACAACCGGTCTTGTTGTACCAGTTCATCCCTAGCTTTTTGCCATGACTAGACCAGAAACTAGCATTTTGACCCTCAAAATAGCCCCTAAACCCATTTTAGGCTAGGACAACACACCTTTAACATCAAAACACAAGATTTAATGATTTTGATTTTCAAAACCTTAAAGCCCTAACCACAATTTCAAACTTCAAACCACCCCGACCGGTCACAACGACCATCCAAACCACCACCAAGATTCTTCTATAACACCCAAAAGCCAACCCCAATCCTTGAATTAAAACAAAACCTCAAGAACCATCAAACCTGTTTTAAACCCATACATAACCCAAAATTTCAAATATTAAATTCATGCATATAAGTAATTAAAACATGAATTAAATGCCATAAACAGCACGCCAACATCCTAATTATGCTAAAAGGATACCTTTCCTTTCTCGAGTTCATCCCCTACGAAATTTGTATCTCAAACTTTTCACTTTCTCTCTCAATCTTCACTCTGTCTCTATCGATTCTCGCTCATCCAGATCTCCTATATTTGTGGTCTGTGGTTGGAAATTTTTCAATGATAGAACTTGGCAGTGTTGGTCTTTTAACTTGGACATTTGTCTCTTCTTCTGCCATGTCCAACAAGTCAGAGCGTTAAGAAAACCTATTTTCTATCCGTGGGACGTGTTCAATGGTGGCCTCCTTGAAGTTCTCCTGCAGCCTCTATGCTAGTGCCTTATACATGGAAAGTGCTAGCTCCTTCACATCGTATTCCCCAGTTACCCTCTTGATGATAAGCTTTGAATTACCCCTAATTGGATACTTCATGTGCCCAATTTTCGTGCCACAAAAAGCCCCATAATCCTCCCCACTTAGATTTGATATGCCATCCAATGCTAAGTTCCACAGTTAGGGGTATGATGTCCATTATACCGAGTGTTTTCACAATGGTTGTGGACTCCACAACTACAACTGGTCCTACAGCCATTGAGGTTGTTGTGGCTATGAAGGGCCCCTGCTCTAATTCTTCTCCTGAAAACTCCTCCTTGCGCAGTTCATATTCATCATCTGGGAAGTATGCCAATATGTCAGCCAGGGCTTGGCTCTTTATCCCTCGGAGCTACGCACTTGGTGTCAAATTTAGACGAAGTAAGGAGCCACCGTGCCACCCTCTAGTCAGGGAAGGTTGTGTTAACAAATACTAGAGAGGGTCACACTTGGTCATTAACATGTCCTCCTAGGTCAGGAAATAATATTGTAGTTTTTTCACTGTAAACACCAGTGCTAGATAGTGTCTTTCCACTCTAGAATATATCATTTCTATGTCTTTTATAATGCGACTAAAGTAATAGATGGCATTTCTAGACCCACCACCTCTTGTACTCTCAATCCTTCAACAACCTTTCCTGTGGAGGTTAGGTATAGCAACAAGGGTTGATCTTCTCATGGTGCTACAATAGTCTGTGTAGATCCGAGGGCCTTCTTGATTGTGTCAAGAACTTGTTATTGCTCCATGTTCCACCTAAATGGTCCTTTTTCCTTGAGTAGAGGGGTGAATGGCATAGTCAGCTTGGAAAGGGCTAGAATGAACCATTGCAAGTAGGACACTTTCTCGATCTTTCCTACGCCTGGATCTATGTCGTATCAATGTACTAGGAAGCCGAGAAATTTCCTAGTCGTCACTCTGAAGGCACACTTTAGAGGGTTTATGTGGAGGTTGTACTTTTTTCATCTTTTGAATACCTTTCAAAAGTTGGCAATATGATCTTTCACGAACGAAGGTCATCAACGTAGTCATCAACAATATTGTGCATCATATCATGACAGATCATGATCATGGCACGTTCATAGGTTGCACCTGCATTTTTTAGTCCAAAAGGCATTACAATAAAATAGAAATTGCCAAAGGGAGTGTTGAGAGCAATTTTTTATGCATCTTCCTCTATCATCTTGCTCTGATTGTACCTTATGAATTCGTCCATAAAGGACATTATTTCATGCCTCGAGGCGGCATCAATGAGTATGTCAATGTTAGGAAGAAAAACATACCCTTGAGACATGACTTGTTTATGTCCCTGAAATTCATGCATATCCTGATGGCCTCATTCTTTTTCTTGGTGAGGAGTATGTTTGATAGCCATACCAGGTGCTGGATGGGTTTGATGAAGATGACAACCAACAAATTTTACAACTCATCCTTAATCTTTTTCATTATCTCGGGGATAAAGTTTTGTGGCTGCTGCTAGATAGGCTTGTCTGAGGGACGGACATTCAGTTTGTGACAAACTAGGGTAGGGTCCAGCCTGGGCATCTCTTCATAATTTCGTGCAAAAAAATCAGCATACTCTGTCGACAATGCCAAGAACGTCTATTTCTTTTCGGATGGAAATATTTTACAGATGAAGATTGTCCATGGTGGTTCTCCATAAGGAGCAAGATTCACATATTCAAGTTCTTGTTCCTTTGGCTTAGGGCAGTCCTCCATGCATTTTGGCGTTGGAATCGTATTGGTGGACATCATAGCAGTGCTGGTTTCAACTTCACGTGCCTCCACTTAGGGACTCACCCACCTAAGGGTCCTTCTTTTTTCGCTAGCGAACCCGACGATGATAATGGTTTTCCTAACTAGACTTGACTCACAAAGCCCAAGAATTTTTAAGTGGACAAAGGCATGACATTCACTCATGCCCTATTATCTAGGAAGATCATTTTCAATTGTACCTCGTTGATCTTTGCAGTGAGGTAGAGGGTGTGATTAAGTTTCTAGGGTGTTTATGATCTCCCTTCATGAAGTTGATAGCACTAGACTTTTCCAAGACCCGAGGGCCCTTCAGCACACAAATCCATAATGACCTTGGTGGCTGCCAACCTGGTACTTTTGATGAACCCCAATTGGTTGAATAAATTTATGAACTTCACTATCTCCTTTAAAATGTGTGCTCCTACATGGTAGAATTCTAAGGACTCTCGACTCCGATGCACTTCGGGCCATTCTTCGAAGTTACCTTATCTTATTTCCTCAATCTCATCATAAAAAGATATCATGTGCATTTCTTTGCCTATCTTGTGATCTATGATAAGCCTATAGTAAATGTTGCCCCTAGCATCGATCAACACCAATTCTCCACTTTTTAAGCATTTTATATATATATAAAAAAAAAAGCACACGAAACTAGTTTTCTCTTTTCTAGTAGGCTCTTTAGCCACTGATGGTAGTTTAACATCATCATTTTTTATAACTTCTATGAGGAACATTTGGACTTCTTTCGTGCCACATGGATATGGAGATTGGTCCTCGAGCTTAGAACCTCTCCTTCTCTTCTTTGGGCATTGTCCCCCTTCGATACCTCCTTGGTAATTGCAATAGTCTCCCCTTTCCTCTTGTTCTTCCAACCCACTATGTTGAAGGCAGACTGAATCACCTCTAGGAGCCTTTGAGCAGACTCACAAAGATTTGTGAAGGTCTTAAATTCACTGTTAACCAGATAGGTCTTATACTTGTTGTGCATGTCGTCAATGCAAATCCAGACAAAGGTTTGATCAGTGACATGTTCTTGACATTTGATGGCCTTGTAATAGAACTTGTTCCCCATCTTCCTGGATGATCATTGTTAGTGATAGAACATTTGTTTGTTGTTCAACATGGAAGATCTTTGCATAGAACTGTGCAACCAAGTCGTCCCAGTCCCACACTGATTCTTCTCGAAGGTTGGCGTACTAGGTGAAAGACCTTTCATTTAGGGACTTGAAAGAAATTCTCTCATCTAAAGGGCCTCATGGAGCACATAATAGTCAAGGCTATCAAGATAGTGAGTAATGTGTTCCCGGGGGTAGCCATTTTTTTCATCAAAATTTTTGAATTTTAGTGGCAAGTACCCCATAGAGTATATGGCTTGTTGCACAACCGAGACAAACTTGAACCTTATGTCCATGGTCTATGGAATGGGCTCCTTATGTCTGTCTAGTAGGATCGGACCTGGGCTAGCGTGACAATATCAGCACTAGGTGTTGGCCATTCTATGTTGGTAGGTGGAAATGAGGTGGTGGCACTAGAGACTAGAAATACTAAGGGCATGGTTGTAGGGGTAGAAGAAAAAATAGTTTTCCCTAACACTTGGTTATCAACGTAGTAGTAAAGATGGTGAGAATGGTCATTTTGGAGGTTGTGTGGCTATAGTTGTAGTTACTTGTAGCATGTTCATGTCCAGGAACTATTATAAGGTATAGCAGAGTTGTACTAGTCACAGTCGCTAGTCTAGCCATATTAGGCACCTTAGGAGTAAGGCCAGTTTGAGTCTCATGTACAACTGTTTGCTTCAAGAGCGTTAAAGGTCCAGTTATAGGTGTTTGCTGCAAAAGTGCTAAAAGGTCACTTGCACTGGTCTGCTAAAATTGTGCTAGAGCGTCGCTTACAGCAGTTTGTTGTAGAAGCAGTAGAGGTTCACTGGTGGGATTTTGAATTATTAAGCTATGAGGACTTGACTTCTATGATGCGTCGTTAGCGCCTGACACCATTGGTTAGAATATAGACAAAGTTGAAGGTGGTAGCGTAGGGTATTGCAATAGCAATGGTAAGAACATTGATGGGTTTGGCAAGTCAACTGGTTGGAAATACATACGAGTTTGCATCATCTGCACTTCTGTAGCCACCTACTGTAGAAGAGTCTTCATGTTGTGCAAAACCTACGCCACTGTGAAAGGTTGTGGCACTTCAAGAACCTTTTGGCTCGCAGAGGAACCATGGGTATCCTCACGCTGGGGTGGGCTTTTCTATTGCTCGTTTGCCTTGTCATTGCCATTTTTGGTCATAGTGTAAGACAACACTCTTCCGCTACAAGTTGTGACAGACATAGACTAGAGAGGACAAACCCCTCCAGTGGAGTCGCCAAAAAAAATATAGGCGGAGAGTTAAAATAGGCTAACACACGTGTCTATGCCAAGGGTATTGAAGGGGATGAATAGGATAAGTGGATGGAATGGAAGAAATTTGAGCTGCCTATTAATTAAAGGGATCAACCAGTTGGATAGAGGGTAGGTGGAAATGGACAAAGTGAGAGGAGGTAAGGTAGGACAATAGCAAGAGACAGACATGAGAGGGAGAGAGAAGAGCCAAAATGAGAGAGGTTGACACCAAATCTAGTGGCGTTGCGTGGTGCTGGTGCCATTGGTGGAGGGAGAGAACGAGAGAGTGTGGAGTGAGATGATGTATTGATTGAGACACATCTGGAATGGAAACTGGGAATTTAGAAATATTTCAATCGATGGATTAACTTTGGATTGTGTGGAATAATCTGAACCATTGCTTATAGGGATATATTTTTAGGATTCAACTTGCTAGTTCCTTTTTTAAATAGATAGATGACTTGAGTTATTGCTAAACTGACTAAATGAGATCCAAAAAGGGATCAAAGAATGTAGGGTTCGTATAATATTTTTTTATCCGGTTTTTACTCTTTTAAAATTTAAATGTTGTTTACTATGTCATTACCACATCTTTTACTCTTATTTTGTTATCAATCAAGTGTTACCCTTAGGTTTTATCAAAATTGGCCAATTCTAAAATTTAGAAGATATAAATTTCCGACAAAGGAAAGAAAAAGGTACTCTTAGAATTGGATTGGGGAAGAGAGAGAGAGAGAGTATTAATGGAGCTATGCTCATGATGGTAAGGTCCCTAACAAAGAATAGGGTTGCTTTGGGATCTACCACCGAATAAAATGATTGACAAAATGATAACGCCACCCCCCAAACTGCTCCAATGCATGCTCCAGTTGGCAGGCGTAGGCCTTCAATGTACTCAGACATTGTACTGACTCACTGAGACTTGGTTGTTCTCTGACAAGTCAAATTGAATCCAAATTAGATCTTGGACAGATATTGCAATGCACGGGTTGGGTTTGGACACAAAATCTCAATCTATTTTAAATTGACTAATATTATAGGATCTAAAAAATTGATTTTATTAGTTGATTTAATGATATGATTTTATTATAGCTATTAAATTAACATTAAATTTTAATATTTCGCTGGGCCCATATTCAATCTAAAAATTATAGTTAATTAAAATTTAAACTCAGACGATACTTGAATTGGACTATCGAGTTTTTGGCACCTAATTTAACCCAATTTTTGAAACCTTGAAATCTATCCAAACCAGAAATTTAGTTTAACAAAATTAAGTCCAAATCCCATTCCAAGTTGTATACCCAAGTTTAAATGAGTTGAACGGTTTGAATTGAGCCCTGATTAATAAGTTGGGTTAAGGCCGATTAACCTCTAATATATCCAATCCACTCGACTTGCACTATAGAGCATCATGAAAAATGAAAAATGAAAAAAGTAAAATAAGAATAAATTTTTATGGACACTAAATAATCTTATCTCTTCAAGATATACTTCTATCTGTATAATGGACTTTTAAATTATCCGCTAAACACCCTTTAAATATTTAATATAGTGGGAGTATGTCACATTGTGCCTTGAGTCTCTCTCTCAACCATCTTGATTCTCAATGTCATGCTAGTGGCTCTTGACATCCCATGAATCTTACCATCTTTTCTTAAACACTTTTTGTTATTTTTTTTTGTATCAAAAAATTATTTTTTTATTCACCTTTCGAAAATAAAGAAAAAGACAGAAAAGAACTTTTTCAGTTAAACCCACCTCATAGCTAATAAGGTAGTCTCATTTTCCTTGTGCCCATCATTTTCCAATCAAAAGCAAACCAATCATCAAACCATCTTGACGCCCTTTTAGTAGATTCTACATAGATTCTCTCATGGTGGAAAAAATAACATATGCCTCACCTAATATTTTTAAAATAACAATTGGATCTCCTCCGCCTGATTGATGTTTGCATCATCAAAAATATCATTTCTTTTACTCAAATTGCACTTTATACCCTAAAGATTTTAAAATTTTTACTTTTTATCCTTAAAGATTAAATTTTTCACATTATATCCTGAACATATTTAAAGTATTGTAATGTGATCTTTCCGTTAATTTTTGTTACTTCTTTCTTCAATGCAATTGAGTGATTTTTGATGAAATAAACAAAAAAAGTTAATAAAAAAGTTACATTGCAATACTTTAACACATTTAGTGTATAATATGAAAAATTTAATCTTTAAGCGTTTAAAATAAATTTTTTTAAATATTTTTGTGTACAAAGTACAGTTCTCCCTTTCTTATTCATTTGCTTCTCTTTTTCCTCTCACACACAATCAATACACCCACGATCACACGTTTCATACACACCTAGCATGCTTATTTCATCATTCTGCCACAAAGAAATATAAAATGTGTCCGGCCTTATACCATGTTTTGTTGCACTAAAGATGAAGTTAGAATGAATAGATTATCGGTTCACTGTTAATATTTTAAAAATGAGATTACTAACTTCGAAACTTTTATTACATTGAAACGATGATTAAATTATGATATTAAGAAGGATATTAAAAAGCCAAATTTTATAATGACAAACGTATATAGTTTTGATATTCATAACTAACAGTTACACAATGAAAAATATTTTTCAAAATTTTGAAAATGGGTGACATGCTTGACTATCACTACACGGCCACCCCGCCACTATCCCTTCTAGGGGGATCTATCGTTGAATCCGCCCAAGTCACCTTGTGAAAATGATGACATTATGCTAATCTTAAAAATTAATAATAAAAAATAGAGAGAAAATAGTTTAGTTGCAAATACACACTTGGTAAAAACACGGAAAACCAAGTAGTCACGAGTTCAAATCTTGGAGGTGATCAAAGTGGTAATGTGTAGTAATTTGTGCTTTATCTGCTTCTCATCTTAGACTTATTTAATTTTTAGTGGAATGGTATGATTATTTTTTTGAAATTAAGATGACATCATTGAGTTATTTGGTGAAACTGAAAATAAATTGAATTATAATTATTCAGATCCCGTTTGGTAACGTTTTCGTTTTTTGTTTTTCAAAAATAAAAAACAAAAAATAAAAGCATTTTTTTTGTTTTTGAAAATCACCCCTGGTTTACAAAATGGTGGCAAAAAAAAAAAAACAAAATAGGTTATCAAATGAATTTTTTTTTCTTGTTCACTTTAAAAATCAAAATATCTACTCAAGTGATTGTACAATGAAATTAAAGTAGAAAAGGTGATGATTTGCTCAATTGTTTGATTTTTTTAACATGCAACTAGATAAATTTTAATTTATTTTGTCTAATTTTATTGGCAATATACAATACTCTATTGATGTGCAAAAGTTGATTTCAATATGTACCATACAACTAAAAATTTTAGATTAATGAAAACGTAATTGACCTCATTGAATGAAATTCTTGACTATATCACTACTAGACCCTCTTTAACTTAAATTCCTGGTTCCGTCTATGTTGTCATATAACCGTGGAGCGTATTTTTTCATTTATCTGCATTGATAGATGAAGATTGGTTCGTGATGAATTTTATTTTACTTGAGGACATCAATTTAGATAATGATATTTTTGTTTATTTAATATCAATGTGGTGAGACGATAGAAATAGATGATTAAGCATGAGTGAATGCTAAATTGGCCATATAAAGAATTCTAAGCAGAGATGTTCTAGAAACTATTGTTTCATTGAATAATTTGAAGTACATCACATATACACTTTATATAGAAGTGTAGTCTAACTAATCTACTATATTTACTCCTATCTGTTACAGGGACTGATTCTTCAAATACAACAGCTAGTTTTTGTTGGACAGTTGAGCAGGCGTATGATGAAGGTCTCCTCCTTATCCATTGCAACTGACTCCTCATTCAAAGCAGCTGACTTGGTCAGCTGATCTACATCTGATTCCATAGGCCAAATGAAATTTAAGAAGGAATAAAGAATACAAGGTTCTTACGATAATATTTTTAGTCGTGCTTTTACTCTTTTAAAATTTAAATAGTATTCATCATATTAACGCCACATCTTTTACTCTGATCAAAATTGACTAATACTGAAATTTAGAATACCTAAATTGCTTACAAGGGGACGAAAAAGGTACTCTTATATATATATAGAGAGAGAGAGAGAGAGGAAGAGAGAGGGAGAATTAATTCAGCTATGCTCCATGACGCAAGGTCCCCAACAGAGAATAGGGTAGGGTTGCTTTGGGATCTACCACTGACCCATAAGGTCCAATGGAATAAAATGAATGAGAAAATGACAACGCCAAACTCAAACTCCTCCGATGCATGCTCCAGTTTGCAGGTTTATACACCTTTCAATTTAATTGTTTTACGTTATTGAATGATAAAATTGAAAGTTGAATATTAAAATTTAAATGTCAAATTTTTTATTAGTAAATTACTTAATACCTATTGAAATTTAAATACTGAATTGAACCGAACGGTTTGATAACTACAAGAGATAATGTCTAAAAATAAATTAGTTTTTGCATGGGGGAATTCCTGTGATGAGTTGAGATAACGATTCTCCAAATGATCTCGAATGGTGAATCTAAAAAGAATCAACAAAGTTAGGAAAGGGTCGGGCATGCAATCAGCTTATTTCCTCCGCTGCTTAAGTTAATTGGCGTTAAAATAAGAAAAAATGAACAATATATCATGGATTCAAGAGGGGTATTTATACCTTAATTTGTAATGATGTCTACCTTAGAATTTAATTTTCATAGGGGTATCCTAGAATTTAATAGCTTAGGCTTGTGATTTAGCATAATGAGTATTATTCCAACATGTCTCATTAATGCTAAGTGCTCAAACATTCGGATCTACTCTCAGGACAACGCCGAACATTTATGGCTCACCCCCCGTTATCGAGTGCTCTAAATAGTACTTAGACCTATAGTCGAGTCTTTATGAGAATGTACTAGATCCCCTCGAGAACTCCCGAGAGCTCTCCCTCGGTCTAACAGCTATTAAAATTTCCCTTCCACTCTTTAATATGATAATATTTATAAAATATGTCTTTATCTAATAAAAGCTATTGTAGTTATGAGCTTTCTAAATTAAGTAAGAATTCTTCTAGTTAACATTTTATCATATTTTTAAAGAACACTTAACATATTAATAGATCTTAATTTTAATCATCCAACGGACTTAATTAAAGTGTCAAATATAGTCATTTTAAATGTTAAATTTAAGTTAACAAACACACCCTTAGACATAATTGTAATTTGAACCGGTCAATTCTAATCCAAACATAACTATTTAATTTGTGATAAGGGATTGCAATGTAAAGGTTGGGTTTTTGGGATTAAAAATCTGAATCAACTTTAAATTCAAACAATACTTGATTTATACCTAGAGTTTTTGGTAGCTAGACTAAAATTCAGCTTGAATAGCAGAACCTTGGAATCTATCCATATTTGAAATTAAGTTTCAATCCAAAAATTGAATAAATAATTTAATCCAAATTTCATTCCGAATTGTATACCCAAGTTTGAAATTTTAACACATGCAATCTGGAGTGGCTCAACAACGTTTGGGGTCTAATGCAATAGCGAACAATAAGACTTTTTTATTTTCTTACTAATAATTAATTTTTTTAATTTAAAATCTATTATTTTTACGGTTGAATGGTTCGAGTTGAAGCCAGATTAGAATGATAATTCGAATTTGACCCAGAAATTACAATTATAATAAAAACAAACGCAACACATTCATCTCGTATCATGATTTTTTATAAATAAAATTGAGACCCATTTCCCCATAAAAAGTTACCGAAGATATACATCTAATGTCACTTTATGACTCTTTAAAAATTTCAATGCGATGTTTGTGGCTCTAATCATGTATCGAATCTAGGATGTTTCTTAATAATTATTTTGTCCGTTTTTTAAGTATGGAAAAATTATTTTTTCCGTTAAACTTTCCAAACTAGGAAAAAAGGCACGAAAAGTACCTGATCAAACCCAATTTTTTTTTGGTAAGCAGACAAACACAACTTATACCCAAGAAGATAGCCCTTTTTTCTTATGTCATCATTTTCCAATTAACATCGAACCAATCATCAAAACATTATGATACCTTTTTAGGTAGAATACACAGATTCTCTCATGGTGAAAAAATTACATATTCCCCCCTTAACACTTCGTTTAGTATAAGGAATAAAAAATTAGAAGAATGAAAAAGTGTGAGAATACATTTTCCATCCTTAAAGGAAAGAAAAATATTTTTTCCTTCTTTGTGTTTGGTACAATGAATGGAAAGTTGAAAGAATTAATTTTCTGTTGTTTGATATTTGAAGAAAAGTGGAAGAAAATAAAAGATACATGTACTTAATTTATTATTATACCCTTATATATAAATAATTTTTTATTATAAATAAACTTAAGGGATTTAGCGTCGCTCTAATTAGTTATAAAAATAAATAAACAAATAAATATAAATATGTATACCAAGCCAGCAACTCAAGCTACTTATAAATATGTAAATCTATAACATCAATTTAAGTTTAAATTGTAAATTTATTGTTAATCAGTGTTTGAGTCACTTATATATAATAGACCCCACTTGTTATAGTACATGTTCCATTTAGAAGGGAAATGAAAATAAATTTATTTGGTCTTTACTTCTTACAATAGAATTTTTCATTATTGTTCGATATGGAAAAAAATTACGTGTGATTTAGAATTTTATTGTAAAAACATAATTAAATAATGTCATCAGGTGTCTTACCATGTATAAGTTATATAACAATATTTTAAAATTGTGCTTCTTATACAAATGATACTTAACATGATAGTTATAGAGAATATGCACTTAATAAGGATATAAATGTAAATTAACTCAATTACCTTTTGCAGACAACAATTCTCTTCCATTTTCCACCCATATTTGGGTGGATAAAAATGATGGGCCCAAAGGAAATTCTCTCCTTCCTTTTTTCCTTTCCATCTACTTTTTTTTCTTTCTCACCAAACAATGAAAAATGTTTCCTTCCCTCCCATTTTTCATCCTCACATTTCCATCCCCTTATTTTCCCTCTTTCCAAACAAGGCATAATATTTTTGTACAACTAATATTACGTGTCAACCTTTTATTTTGAAGAACAATTAAGACTCACATCATTAAAACTGTTTGAAAATATTATTAATACGTTTTTTATTGTTCACAGAAACAAAATTAATCATGTATCATACTTTATTCCTTTTTTGTTAAAAAACCTATTTTGTATTAGAAAAAAATAATCATGCATTTAAAAATCTTTATTTCTTATTCATCTTCTTTTTATTCTCTTTCTTTTTCTCTCTCA
>CM042201.1:11368045-11417740 GCA_023539305.1 Ilex asprella
GGCAGACCAGCCGTAGGCTGCACCAGTAGAACACCTAGGCTGCGTGATAGTCAAATCAGAATAAACTCCCACTGTAGAGTGCCAACAACCAAGGTCAATTCTTTGTCATGACCCATCCGAATGAGGATGCTTCCACTATAGTTGTGGAAGATATTGTTCTACTTTATAATTTTTGGGCACCTTTTTTTTTTTTATCTTGGTGTCACACAATCATTTATACGCACCACACATGTTATTGTTTTGGGCTTGAAGTTTGATAACTTAGATAATTCATTGAGTTTTGACCTACCTGCGAAGGAATGTTTGGACACGCAAAGGGTATGTAAAGGTCGTATAGTTTGGCTTAGGGAGCAATAATTAATTTTGGATTTGGTGACAATGGAGATTAAGGGGTATGATGTCATATTTGGAATGGATCTACTGCCTATCATGACGTTATGAATTGTTTTAAAAAATGTGGTATTTCAACTATCAGGAGGGTTTGTATTCACTTTTACCAACAAGCAGAATTCTTTACACATATTTTTTACCACAGGAAAAAAAAACTCTTGAAAGCTAATGTAGGTAGTAGTTTTAGTTTCCTGGCTAACTAGTTGGGCAAAGAACAAGAGGAACCCCTCTCTGAACTCATATTGGGGGTGTCAGACTTCCCTGATATGTTCCCTAATGAACGACCTAGACTACCCTCCATAGAGAGAAGTTGAGTTTACCATCAACTTGTACCAAGCACTGAACCTATATTCATTTCCCTTTACCAGATTGTACTGTTGGAGTTGGAGTTGGGGTGCACCCGTTCTCCTTATGAAGAAGCATGATGAGCCACTCAGACTATACACGGACTATAGGAAACTAAATTGGGTGACAATAAAGAATAATTACTCTTTAGCTCGTATCGATGACCTATTTGATTAGGTAAAGTCATAACCTTCTAAGTACTTAATCCATTGTCTCTGACAGAGGGTCATGTCATTTTAGGTGAAAATATACCCAAGATTCTTGTGATCTTAGTAGACCTAAAATATGCCTCCCTAACGAGAACATCGCCAAAACTTGAGAGCAAACACCACAACTATAAGCTCTAAGTCGTGTGTAGGATAATTCTATTCGTGAACCTTCAACTGTCTCGAACATGCAACTACATTCCCTTTCTACATCAATACACATCCTAGTTCTCGTAATGAAGCATTCATGTACACATCGTAACCCTGACCACTATCCAGAATAGTATCAATAATGTGGTCAATTTCTCCTTTAAGTTGGTGAATGCCTGCTAACAATCCTCATTCAAAACAAATTTTTTTCCTTTCTTCGTGAGACGAGTCATAGGCATGGATAACCGATAAATTCTTTTACTAACTTCCGGTAGTAGCATGTCAATCCCAAAAAACTATGAATTTCAGTCACATTCAAGGGTCGTTCCCATTTTATAACTACCTTAATTTTGGCAAGGTCCACAACCATTCCTTGATTTGACTTAACATCCCCCAAAAATTTTACCTACTTCATCCATAACTCACACAACATACAACTTATGCTCCCTTAATGTTTGTAGCACCAACCAAATATGTTGTGCATGTTCCTTATGTGCCTTAGAATAAATCAAGATGTCATCAATGAAGACAATGAAAAATTGATCTAGATAAGGTCTAAATACATGGTGCATCAAGTTCATGAATGCTGCGGGAGTATTGTTTAGTCCAAAAAGCATCACTACATATTCAAAGTGACTATACATTGTGCAAAAAGTTGTCATGGAAAATATCCTTCTCTTTTATTCTCAATTGGTGGTACCCAATTCAAAGATTAATGTTGGAATAATGCTTCGAATAATATGGATGTGCTAGTAGGAAGTCTCATGGTATGATAAATGGCATGATAGTGGGTAAGTGGAAGTTGATTGAGGCATTGAATGACTTTGATCTTTCAGCAAAAAAGAATAAGGGTAGACCAAGTCTGTTCAACTTAATGGCTCAACCAATCTTTTGACAAGGGATGATAGAGCTACAGAGATTGAATCCCCATTTAGAGTTGATTTGGACCTTGTGGAAGAGTGGGGAAACAATGGAGGAATGGTTCTTACAAAGGAAGAGTTGAGTTACCGATGGAGATTGTGAGTACCAAATGATGCTCGTTAAAGGAGGACATTTAGAAAGAAGTCATTGTTCCAAGTTTTTTATTCATCTGGGTAGCACCAAGATGTATAGAGATATGAAAAGGAAGTATTGGTGGAAGGAAATTAAAAATAGGTGGTGAAGTTTGTGGCCGGGTGTGGGGTATGCCAACAAGTGAATGTAGAAAATCAGAGGCCAGGAGGACTTCTGTAATCCCTGCCTATTCTCGAGTGGAAGTGAAACAATATCCTAATAGATTTTCTATCTAGGCTGCCTAGGACCATCAAGAGGCATAATGCGATTTTGGTGATTGTGGATAGACTTACCATGATAGCTCATTTATTGCCTATGAAGACAAAAGATAACTGGGTGACATTGAGTCAATTGTATATATGGGAGACAATATAACTTCATGGAGAACTTTTGTCGATTATATTGGATCAAGATACTAGATTTGTGGCAAGATTTTGACAAAGTTTGCAAAAGTCACTTGGAACATATCTAAATTTCATAACCCTTTCCACCTGCAAAATGGATGGTCAATCGGAGAAGATGATCCAGATTATTGAACATATGCTAAAGGTGTGTGCATTGGACTTCAAGGGCAGTTGGAATGAGTACTTTTCATTGGTGGAGTTTGCCTACAATAATAATTTTTAAGCTAATATTGGTATGGCACCTTATGAGGCATTGTATGGGAGACCTTATAGATATCCAATATGTTGGGTAGAAGTTGGAGAGAGTAGTTTGTTCGCTCAGAGATCGTAAGGGAAACAATGAAGAAAATTCAATTGATCCATGATAGATTACGCACAGCCCAAAGTCGAAAGAAAAACTATGCTAACCTCAAAAGGAGCCTACTGGAGTTTACAAAAGGTGATTATGTATTCTTGAAGGTATCTTCTTAAAAAGGAATAATACGGTTTGGTAAGAGGGGGAAGCTAACTCTGAGATATATTGGACCATTTGAAATCCTATGGGAAGTTGGAAAGGTGGCGTAACAACTTAACCTACAAGCTCAATTGGCGGGGGTCCGTGATGTGTTTCATGTTTCGACGCTACGAAAGTACAAACCTGACATGTCACATATAATTGACTTGGATGGGATTCAAGGGCAAGAGGGTTTGACTTATGAAGAACAATCAGTACGGATTTTGGATACCAAGAAAAAGGTGTTTCGCAACAAGATCATTTCGTTAGTGAAGGTACTTTGTCAACACATGGAAAAGAGGAAGCTATGTGGAAGTCAGAGTGGATAATGCGAGCACAATATTCCCCTTACCCCACAAAATAAAGTTTCATCATCAAAACTGATTACTAACCTCAAAAATAGTAAACCCCCTATAATTATTTAAAATTAATGATAGAATATTGAGTGTGTTATCAAGCATGTTGAAGTATTTTTATATTGTTTATGGTACAAATAGAAGTTGTATTGATAATTGAGATTTCTAAAGGTCGTTTGGAGGAAATAATGTCAAAAAATGGATTCGGCATGTCGAAAACCTTTGGGGGGGGGGAGTATTAGAACCCTAACCAACACAAAACATAATTTGGACAGAAAGTCAAGTTCGGCTAGACGTAATATTTTGGTCCTGACACACCTGAGAGAAATGAGAAAAAACTTCAAGGTGTCTAGACGCAAAGTTCACTTTCAAGCACACATTAGAAAAAATTGGACATACAATTGTGACCATTTGGACACAATATTTTTGTTCGAATGCACGTACATTTTATCCGAACAAAAAAGTTGACTCCGTTCGGACACGTATGTGAATTTTGCCCTAATTTTGGCTACATTGTCTAACAAATTTCTTGACCCTATAAATATCCTAGGGATCTGTTTTAGGGTTTCTCTATGTGTTCTAACCCTATGAACCTTAGAAGAGGTTTAAAGTGAGAATAATTAGGAGAAAATAGGACAGATCATGCTAGGATTCGAGCAGATCCACATGTAGGAAACATCTTTAATCTTTAGGAACAATAATTCCTATGGAATCAAGGTAGGGTTTCTTTTTCTTTTATAGTCATTGAGATTAGGGCTATTAAAATAAATGTTGTCGATTCCATGAATGTTTTGAATTAACAGAACCAAGATCTTGTATAATGATAACTAGAGAACATTTTCCCTATGATGTCATGCATGTTTTATTGAAATTTCTCTCATTGTAAGAATTGTGGAAACTAATGTTGCTATACGTGATCAATTTGGAACGTCGGATTTAAATCTATTGTATTAGTGGGTTTGATGATCTTGAATGTACTCGAACATATATCTCAAAGTGTTTAGATATGTTTCTTACCTTGAAGAGTTTAAATGTTCTCTACCACTCGAAGTATGGGGTTGGTTCCTTGTGAGGTTCCAAACCACTATTTGTCCACATAGGTTCGATATTGAGGGTTTGTATATTACTCCTGAGAAGATTTCGTTAAATATTGATGGGTAAATATATGCGCTTCCTAAAATGATGTAACTCTACTAGGATTGATCAAATGGTTTATATTGTGGGGATGGACCACATACATTTCCATGTGTGAATTTTTTCTAGTCAACTTACGTACATGAGATATTCCTCTTACATACTGCAATTCTCTGAATGATCTATTATTTAATGAAATTTTTGTACATGTATCGAAATTTGAAATCATTAAAAATGTCATATGTTCTTACTTCAAAAATTATATGGTTATTTTGAAATTTTGAGATGAACCTATTTTTATACCTTTTGTAAACCTTGCTCAGGCTTGGGAAAGTTTCTCTGCTGAGTTAGTTGTTCTCACCCCTTCCTTAATATTTTTCAAATTCGGGTGTTGACATGGACATCAGATTAAGTGAGAATGCTTTTTTGAATTTCTAAGGGGATCAAGATGTGGATACAGAGTTTGTGGCTTGAAGATTAATTTATTGATATAGGTAATTTGATTTCTCCTGATGATGGGATAATATTTGAGAATTTTGATGACTTAGTAAGAGATGAAATATTTATTTGTGTTAAGGTTTTTGATATAAATGTGGATTATGAATTTATGATTTTTTATTTTTACCTAGTTAGACAATTTGAATATTGTTGGTTTTATCCGTTAAATGGTATTATTTAGATTGCCCTCATGATTTTAAAGGTCTTCAGTTAGATCACGACTATTTATGAAAATAGAACATGACACAAATATAAATTCAAACTAATTCTCAATTTTGTTGTTATAAATCTTGATTATTACTCAATCACCTTCTTCTAAGGTATGACTCTATACATTAATATGTCTATTTTATGTTCAATTTTGAATGTCTCCTTTATTTTTTTATATGTATTAGAATATCTTTCCTGCACTTATCATCCATCTTCTTAAATAATTTTATGAATCACGTAACTCTGACATAACACTTCCAAACCTTAGAAGTATATAATCACCAGAAGCTTTTTCTATCTTTATTTTTTATCAATTTATTTACTCTAATCATCTTAATTGTTCGAAAAAAAACTTTTTTTTTCTAATCTCCATATGGTTACTATATTCCTCTTTACTAAGCTCCTTGTATAATCCATTTAATAGCTTTTCAATCTAGTTCCTTAATATTGCTTTAATTTTCTTATTTTTGTTCAAAATCCTTAAATACTCACTTTAAATATATTTGACATAATTAAAATCTCTAGTTTTCATTCTCTGAAATTCGAAAATAAATATAAACTTTTCTCATCAAATTAAAATAAAGATTGTTATGCATTTTATACTTAGATTATCTTACTGCCCATTTAAATTATTTTACATGCTTGTAACTTTTAAAACTCTTATCATTCTAAGTTTTTTCTTTTGTTCTATAACATGCTCTGTTTGCATTCATAGTAGTTTGCACCACATCATTCAAACACTAAATTTTTCACATTAGTGCTATCAATTTTATTTTTTTTCATATTTAGGTATTACGTGACAAGTTTATGATAAGAAATTGTTAGTAATCTAGACGTCATCTGCTTAAGGGACTATATAGAAACATATTCAATACTTTATGGACCAAAATGAGACAAACTCCATACTTTGGAGACTTCTAGTGCAATTAACCCTAAAAATTATAAAATAACGAAACCCATCCTTAGTGAAAACAGGAGCAGGTCCCCAAATATCAGAATGAACCAAATAAAAAGTAACAAAGAATCACTTCCACTAAAAGTTAAAGCTTTATGTTTGCCTAATTGACAAGTCATGCAATCAAACAACTCAAATTTAACAAGGTAAAAACTGGACACGAGGTAAAGATATATGACTGAGGCGAGAATGTCAAATACTGTAAGACACAATAGTAGCAAGAGGTTGAACAGAACATGAATTAGGTATATACAAAAATATAAGCTCAAAAAGGTTACCAACTTTACACCCGGTCCCAACGAGCTAGCCCATCTTTTGATCTTGCACATCACACCCTTTCTAAGAAAAGATTAAGATAAGACCACATTCAACAAGTTGACCCACAAAAAGAATATTTAGAGACAAGTTAGGAACAAGAAATGTCACGTACAGAAATAATAGGGGTAGAAATAGGATCAACATAAGTAACAGACATGTGTGAACCATCAACGGTATATATGTGAGGCACAGAATTTAAAGACTTCTTATGAGACACCAAAGAAGAATCATATATCATATGATTGCAATAAGTTGAATTGATAAACCAAAAAGAAGGTTTACCTGAAGAGACTGATAAGGCAGTGGAAGAACGAGACAGAACATTTGTCACAATTGCCTCAAGGTCAGTTGTAGTAACTGAAGACAAAGAAGTTGTTGAGACCAGCTCAGTGGAACAGATCGGACGAGTCTAGAATGAGCACGAAAAACTAGTAGGAGGCAAGTCGGAACATCGTTGATAGACGACCGAAAATTCGCCGAAGGATAGCTGGAGGATGGCCCAAAAGCGATTGAAAAGTTGCCAGAGAACAATTGGAAAGTAGCGAAAGGATGACCAGGACGACGACCAGAACTTCCCTAGAGGACAAACGAAAGGAGAAGAACCTCAAGAGTTTTGATGTGGAGAATCTCTTGCAGGGCAACCATATAACATATTATCCTTAGCCTAAAGGATTCACGAGCTTAGGCTCTAATACCATGTGAAAGAAGAGAATTAAAAATTATTAATAATTGTATATTGATTTAGTGTAATTTATCATATACATAAAAAAGTTTATTTATAGTATAAAAGAATAATAAAGTTTTATAGTCTAACCGAAATGGGACAAATATATAAATATTAACAGGTAGTAACAACATAACAAATTATGAACAAACTCAAATAAAATTTAAAGAACTCTAACTTATCATAAGATTGTTGAATTTTAGAAAAAATCAACAAATGAAATAATTTTCTTGCTAACCAAAGTAGTTGGTGATAGTGTATTAAAAGAAATATTATATCATTAAATAACATTATTATTAGAGAAATTAATGTCACACTAGTTTAGGGGTCTTAAAAATAAAATTGAACTTAATTGTACATGGAGCTACAATATTTGCCTATCAATTTTTAGAGACCCTAAAAATAAAATTGTGTTTGATTGAACGTGAGTATACAAATTTTATTTGAGGCTTTAAAAAAAAATCAGGCTGAATTGAATTGAGTATCAAATTTTTTGGGGGGGCGTCAAGATATAAGTTTTAAAAAATTTATTCGGGACTTAAAAGAATAAAATTAGACTCGACAAAAACATGTATCTAAAAATGTTATTTGTGGTATTAAAAATATACCTGGACTTAATTTGAATATCAATCTAAATATTTTATTTAAAATTTTAAAAATAATATTAAACTTAATTGGACTTTTTAAAAATTTGTCCTACAAATTTGGAGGCCTAAAGTGATTCCTTCAATGACGATCTCTGACACTCTCATTTATATAAAGTGGGTCCACGTAAATGAGAAAAATTTAAAGAAATAGTTTTGTAGGAGATTTGGATCAAAAAAAAAAAATTCAAATAAACGTGACAGGTGTTACAAACATGAAACATCTATTTCAGCGCCAACTTCAGCACAAAAAAGAGTGTGTGGTTGCTTCGATTCCCCTCGTTGATTCACGTGTTTAGGCCATGTAGACTTGCATGGGTGGCCCAGCATGTGTCACACGCACACGTATTTTGAAATGACGAGAATACCCTTTCCATTTATATCATCTTTCGTTTCATTACACCCCAAATATTTCATTTGAAACTCTTTGATTTACTGTCTGCCGTTTCTACCTCACACTTGCTTTATTCATTATAAATTGATTTTATGTCATGCCCCTTTCATAAGTCTCCCTAATCAATTCAACCACCAGAGCATATTATGTTACTTGTTAGCTTAAACACACACACACACACACACATATATATATATATATATATGCTGTATGTATGTATATAGTGATTAGGCCACTTCAAATTGTTAGTATTGAAGCACCCCTTCCATCAACTAGAATGACAAACTTATCCCTCTTTTAAGTTGTTTTTCCATTAAGGAAAAAATTACAATACTACTTTTTAATTAAGTGATTTGGCAGTAATTATCATTCGTGGCCGAGAAATTGCAAAAAAAAAGTGATTTGGCAATAGTTATCATCCATGGCCGAGAAATTGTTACAGTGTAACGCTCCAGCATTTGATGTCTTACGCTCTCGATGTCCACTTTTGGTCAATGTGAAACGTCCGGTAGATACAACTTTTCTGCTTTTTAGGTAAGTTACGATAAATGTTGATAAAAGAAATTATCTGCATTTCCTCTTTTTAGGTAGGTGATTTATGAACACTTATCTCATTCGGACGTGAAAATATTATAATACAATAGTTATATTATACACTCGTCTCGTGATTTCAATATTCAAAAGATCATAGTAAACTAATTAGTGAATCAAGAAATCACAAAACAGAGGTCAAATTCAATAACTGTATTGTAATTTTTCACATGTAGACAGGCCAACATACAATTCTTTGTCATTCAAGAAAATCAAACTCGTAATGTAAATATAGCTTTAAATTTTGGAAGCAATGGTGATTTGGTGCTTTCAATGTTATTTGACTAAAGATGGGAGTGCCCAACTTATAAAAAATGATACCTGCCAAACAATGTGCATTTTTTTGTATAAAAAGTATGCTCCATCTGCTTGGTTTTTTTCTCTTTCTCTCTCTTACTTCTCTCTCTATCTCTCTCTTCTTTCTCCTGGTTTAACGAAGACTGACTGGGCTCTCCGGCATTGACTCGTTCTCCGGCACATCACTCCGGCCATATGACAGAGCTAGAGATCGGTGAGCTAAGCTGCACCTGATAAATTTCCCAGTTTTTTTCTGTTTTTTTCTTGCAGTTTCATTCAATTTATGATTTATTGACCAAACAACCCACATAAGTAGGTGATATGCATTTCACACAAAATCATATCTGATTCTTTAGAGATTTTCTGGGCTTTATTCCCCTCTGGTCATTTTAATCTTACCCATTTAAAATTGAATTAAATCATCCAATTAAGTCAGATTCACCCACTGATTTATTATTTTGATTCATTTCCCATTTTTTTTTATGAATTTTCCTTTTTCTTCTAATTCTGTGTGTCTGTGTGTGAGTTAGTTGGTAAAGTTAGGTGCTTTATAGTGATTGGGAAATACTTTGTTTTTGGAAAATGTTTTCTGGAATAGAATTTGCTTGCATTTGTTGCTTGGATGCCATTTCTGTTTTGTTTCCCACAACAAATTCTTTAATTTCATATTTACCTCTGTATTAGATGCTTGTCAGGTTTGGTAAAGATTGTTTTGTGAAAATTGTTATTGGGAGATTTGGCAGGGTAGGTTCAGGCAATGAGGGTAGGAATGAAGAAGAAATTTTCGGGTAAATCGCAGAACCCGGCTATTCGCAGCAAAAAAGTTCAGTTCTTGGGGTTTAAGAAAGAGGCTTGAAACACAATAAAGTTCAAATTAGAAATCGCGAAGTGAAAGGAAGGAATTTTCGTGAGTTGCATGAATTCTAGGATGAACTTTGGGAGGGGGTTTTCAATTCCACAAGAAGATGGTATCCAGAGAAAGGATTATTGGATCCCTGTTACACCCGAAAAGCCAATTATGCCGATATCTAATCCAATCCCAGTTGAAATGCAAGGGAATCAGCTGGGAAGAACAAATTGGCAGGAATTGATTGGAATTTATGGAGAACTTTTACAAGAGACGACTAATTTATGTAGTACAGTTTCTAGTTCCAATCTAGTTGAGCTAAGTCATCAAAATGGAGGCCTTTGTAATTGGGATGCTCCAGCTGAGAAAAATGTCGGCTTCAATGTCAATGTTGGTGGGCAACACGTTGGTTGCAACCGCACTGATGGTTCCCTAGTGCAATATTTTGGAAACGACAGAGGAGGTTGGAATAGAGAGTATTTCAAAGATGTGTTGGGTACGAAAAATGCAGCATCTGTGGCCTCTTCAAATGGAATCTCACTCAAAATGACCCACAATGAAGCTAGAACTCCTTCAAGTCCAATTCCATATTCTCAAGTTGACAGCCACTGGACAGATTCCCACCATGCTCATTCCTCACTTGCAAACCAAAATCGCACTTTGGCTTCAAATCGTAGGATCAATGGTTACAGCTTACTGCAGATGCCAAAGAGTGAGTGATCTGAACCGTTTTGTTATTTGTCAAAAATGCTTCTCCTTTACACTTTTTATTTATTTCAAAGCTGCTCCTGTTTTTGGGTCCAGAGAACTATAGTGAGATTTCCCTTAGCCACTGCTTGAGGCCACATTGGATTGATAACACAGCACTTGTCCAAGCCAAAATGCTCACAAATATGATAGAAAATTTAAACAGGTCATTAAATATATTTGAAAATATAATATCGTCTTGGCATTTGTCAACATGACATTATTTTATCATCAAATGGAGTTTGAAGCAAGAGTTCCATTAGATGGTTGTTCTTGTTCCTCCATATATTGGAAACCAAGTTGATTTGTTGCCATTTAGCATCAAAAAACGTTCAAGAAAAAATCACAGTGAATGTTTGCCATGAGAGGACAATACGCAAAGCATATGAAAGAATAATTTCACTTATGTTGTAACAGGCTACATTTACATATTTAATATCGAGAATTATTTCAGAACAATAGCAGCAAATATGAAACATTGGTGGCATTATAGAATGATGTAGGGGTATTGTACATATCCTTAGTGAATTAGATTACTGTAATTGGAAACAAAAAGTATAGAATAAATTCTTCCCACTAAAACTCCATGTGCTCCGTTGGCAGATGAGATATTGCATCCTTTCTTTCTAATTGCTCAATTATCAGTTGATGGAAATAGAGCATTGTTTTCTCAGATGGATTTTCTATCCCTTTCCGGCCCAACTTCAACCTAAACTCACCACCAAGATCAGAAGCAGATGCAGTCTCAAGCTTATCAACTTCCTTCCAACATGCACCAGTGACACCAGAACAAGAAAAGAAGTTGGAGAACTACCGGTTTGCCCACACACTGAATTTCTCAGTGGCTGAAGGCTCAAATCTCGGAAAAGACAGGCATGACAAATTAATAACATCTGTAAGATATGAAGCTACTGAGAACCATCGTGATGAACTCTTACAGAACATTGTGGATTCATCTGCTGCTGCCATTTCTACACCGCTTGAGGAAAAGAAAACAAATGGAGTAGAGCTGAACCAGACACCACAGCAGAAACCACCTAAAAGAAGAAAACATAGGCCAAAAGTAGTTGTGGAAGGGAAACCAAAAAGGTCTCCAAAGCCTACACCTCCAAATGAAAATCCATCAGGGAAAAGGAAGTATGTGAGGAAGAAGGTTCTCAACGCCTCGGTAACTCAACAGGCAGATGGTCTGAATGAGGTTACAGTAAATGGGAATTCTTCAGGGAAAAGGAAGTACGTAAGAAAGAAGGATCTCAAGGCCTCAGGAGTTCCACAGGCAGATGTCATGAATGAGATTACAGTTACTGATGTTGAGTCTGCAGCGAAGTCATGCCGGAGAGTGTTGATTTTTGACTTGGAAAATGAAACAAAAGATCAAAGCCATGACAAAACTAGCAGTCATCAGATGGAATTGCATCAAGACTGTAGAGGGGCTTATAATTTGGATTCAAATTCTCAAGCCACAGAGGTGCTCACGAGAATCAATACTGCATCCACAGCATCAGCTGCACAGATTGAGCAGCACAAAGGATATATCACAGAGAACCAGCAAGCGAGAATTAAATGTAACTTTACCCACTCCACCAATCAAATGCCCGCTGAATGCATATCATTGTCAGAACAGCAAGCACCTATGCAACCACCATCTATGATGAAAGAACATACTTTAAATGTCATTGGGAGGATGATGAACATGAGAAATGTCAATCAATGCCAAAGTAGCGTCAAGAGTGGTTACAGTCAGGTGCATCAACACATCCCTGAAGGAGGAAAAAGCCAGATTTCTTTTGAAGCAAATACTTGCGCAAATCTTAACCAAACAACAGCACAGATATTGCACAGTGCCACTCAAATCCTTGCGAAAAATCCTTTCAATTTGGATGAACAAAGAGGATCCAAGAGAGAGTATTGTCATACTACTGAGCAGACGCAACCTCGTCTGAATTTGACAAACCCTTCATTGTTGCGCCAGGAAATGTCCAAGAGATGTGACTATAACAGTCAAAGCAGCAATCATGACACAGGTGGTTCAGAAACTCACAAGAAAAAGAAGATTGAGAGTAAATTTCATGCAAGCATACCAAGTACGTCTTCTTGCATTGAAGCTGTTAAAGATTACTCACAAGTTGAAAGAACAGGCACAAATGGTGTTCATTTAAACTGTTCTACATTCCAACTTGATGGTGAATCATCAATTTTTTACTCTGCAAAAGAGAACACCTCCCAGAAGATAAACAGTTTGGACAACGAGCCTGCTGGCAACTGGTATCTCCATTCCATGGCTGCGAAGCCTAATATCCAGAAGCATTATACGTCATCTGAACTGCATTTACACACACAGATAGCAGAGAGAATGTCCAGGCAATCAACTCAAGCCGATAATCTCAAATCTCTAGCCCCCAACTTGAACCTGCTGTCATCAAGTCCACCTCAAAAATGCCCTACAACTGATCACATGCGAGAAATTGAAACTTGCCATGCTAGTATGTCAACAACAAAGCAGATTGCAGAACCAACATCCAAACAAGCGGCCAGCAAGGATAAAATGCTTATGCAGTCCTCCATGAAAGCAAGAGGTATATTTTCAGAAAACTTTAGAATACAGAATTTCAAGCACGCAGTTCCCAAATATTTGATTGTTAATAATAACAGTTGTTTCTCTGGAATTTGGTGCAGGCTCACTGGAAAAAGAGAATAACCTGCTTTCAATTGATGACATTACATACCGATTGAAATGTCTAAGTATACATCTTGGAAGCAACGAAATAGCTGGGAAAGAACAAAATGCGATTGTTCTTTACAAAGGGGATGGCACACTTGTTCCATATCAGGACCTTGACCCTACCAAGAAACGCAAGCCACGGCCTAAAGTGGACCTAGACCCAGAGACAACTAGAATTTGGAACATCTTGATGGGGAAGGAGGGAAGTGAAGACACAGAAGCAACAGACAAGAACAAGGAAAAATGGTGGGAAGACGAAAGGAAAGTGTTCCGCGGACGAGTAGACTCATTCATTGCACGCATGCATCTTGTTCAAGGTACCAAAAAATTTCAAATATTTAGAATTAGTGTAGCTTCCAAGTAGGTCTCAGTTGGGTCTACATTTAAAAATATTTTAAATTAGGTCCCAGGGGCAAAAACAGTTGGTATGGCATAGAGTTATAGACTTAGCCTGCTACATGGAATGATGGTTGTTAATAAGATCAAAATACTCAGTTAAGACAAATAAATATGCAACTTTAGGATAAAAGCACGATATAGATTGGCCAGCTGTTATGATAATGAAAAAAAGAATAAGATGGAAACTAATACAGCTAGTAACTTATATCCAAGCCACTTAGGATTTCTGGAAGAAGTGAACATAGATAGCAGCATCTAGTGCACGGAATATGACTAAGCAATTCAGGCCAAAAATAAGTAAATACAAACAAACTGGAAAAATTATGTTTTGTCCTTGGCCAAATATTAGCTTTAGACCCCAAAGGTCCATCACCCAGTGTGATCTCCCTTAATAGGTGATAGCTGGTGTTGGGAAGGATTCTTCTTAATGGCTGCCTGCCATATTCCTTGTCGCCGTCCTTTGGCTTGGCTAATACACCTTAAATGCCAACCAGTCTTTCTTTCTACCTTGTTCTCTAGATGCTTTCACCTATGAGTGTTCAAATTTCCTATTAACCGCAACTTCCTACCCTACCCAACTCTATTAACCGAACAGCCGAAAAATCAGATAGGAATACAGAAGAACTTTTGGTCTTCCGATTAAATCAGGTAAGAATATTGAATAGCCATTAATTTCCATATTCCTACCCTACCCTCCCCGCATTAATTTATTTATTTATTTATATATATATAAACTAAAAACCCTAATTCTCTAACCATATGGTTTAAACTTAAAATAATTGTTATTGTATTTATGCAACAATTATGATAGATTGATGATTATATTTTCTTGTGCTTTATTGTAATTGTTTTAGGTTTTAGTGTTATCAGTTTATTGTGTTGTTAAATTGGTGCATGTTATTTAATTGAATTGTTAAAATGATTCAAAAATTAAATAACTACAAAAGTGTTCACCCAATTTCCTACCCGATTAATTTGGATGAAAGTCGGGTAGAAATACCACACTTGATCGGATAGAGTAAATCAAGAACAAAAAATTCCGCAAAGTATCGGGTAGGACAACGAAAGACCATATTTCCTACCCGTGGAGTAGAATGAACACCCCCTACTTTCACCAATGTTGTCGGGGTCTTAGCTACACGCTTTTGAACGATCTTCTACCGCTTTCTAAGTTCTAGCCAGAGTGTCTTTCGGGCTGGGTTGTTGTTGCTGCCCTTGTAGGCAATCCTTGATGGATAGTCTTAGCTTATCTCAATGGAGAGTCATGTGTCTTATCTAGACCACTGGCAGCCTCAGCTAGAGCCACTATAACATTGGGGTCAAATGCGTTATTCCTTGAATGAAGATGAACAGACCCTCTTTTGGGACATCAACTAAATATAGACCTAACTTTGACATTACATGCACAAATTGGCTACCCTCATATTCCAAGCTAGCCTAAACGTGCTACCACTGAACCAGACAATATTGTCCTTAGCCTGTTACTAGAATTTTCAAAACAAATAAATGCCAAAAAAATTCCTTCCCAAATCTCCATCTTACCATTTTACTAAACTAAATTCTAATCCAATCAAAAGTTCATTAAAAAGAGACAAGCACTAGGCTAGGATACACATCTCTGCAATTATTCCGCTTGTTTGCCAATATGAACATAAAGACCAATTTTCTTAGACTTGCTTAGACTTGCCTAGCCTTGTGTACACGGTTTTATACCAATTTTAAAACCAAAATGGTATATTTCGCAGGAGACAGAAGATTCTCACAATGGAAAGGATCAGTTGTTGATTCAGTAATAGGAGTGTTTCTCACGCAGAATGTTTCAGACCATCTTTCAAGGTAAGTCTAGATTGTAACAATGTCATAAAGATCAAATGCCCTAGAGACATGGGCGCCAAAGGTTCAAGTGAATCGAGTCACAAAAATAGCCTCTCCACATGCGGAGATAAGACTGTGTACATCTAACCCTGCACAGACCCTACTATGGCAAAAGCATTGTGCACTGGGTCGCCCAACCAATGCCCTAGAGAGTAAAAGTTGAAAACATACAAATTGATTTCTCATAACGATTTTTCACCCTTTGTATGCAGCTCTGCCTTCATGTCTCTTGCAGCCAAATTTCCCCTTCAGTCAACAACCATCGGCCATACAGGCTACCAAAATGGGATAACTATAGTTGCTGAAGAACCAGAGGCTCAGATACTAAGTCCAGATGCTAGCTTTAGATATCAAGAAAAAATAGTAAGGCAGCCCATATACAACCGAAGCTCTGTGACATCCTGTGAATCATCGGAGCACAGAACAGAAAATCTGGCCTCACAAACAGGAACTAGCTTATTCAATGAGCATCACAGGAGAGCAGATGAAGATGTCATTACATCACAAAATTCTTTTGACTCTTCTATTTTTCAAGCCACTGAAGAAATCAGATCCAGTTCAGGGTCCAACTCAGAAGCTGAAGATCCAACTGGATGCCAGCCCAACAAAAATTGCAGTCCTACTCTAAATAGTGTTCTGCAGACAGAAGAAACAGCTGTGTTCCAGGAATTTTTCGATCATGTATTTGGGACCTCATTATCACATGAGAGGCACCTTCATGGGCATCAGCAATTGGAAATTCCAGAATGTAACATGCAAAATTCAAGAATGGACAGAGAAAATAACCTGAAAGTCTCTTCTCCATCTGCCTATCCCATGAATTCTGAGATTCTCCAGATGCAAGAATCTATTGTTCCTTCCCCTAATTTTTGGTTGAGCATGATGCTAGAATCTGGAGGACAGGAAGTACAGCGCTTTGAAGAGTCAGAAGAAGACAGTATATTTTCTTTGCTTTCAGCTAATTCTGGAAATACAATGGCAAAAAGTGAATACCACATGGGAAATAGGATGGGACACATGGAAGAAAGTACAAGTAGACAAAGTGCTCAACAGAATAAAATGCCAATGGTTCAAGCATCAGCAGTGGGTTCAAGTGCATCTCTGAACTTGCACCCCATACACCAAGGTGATTTACAATCACGGCCTCATACCGGAAATAATGAACATTCCATTAACAATCGCCAAGAAGAGCAGTTCAAGAATTTTTATGTGGAAAGCACATCCATCACAGAACCCACAAGGCCTACTGAAGAACTGGCTAAAAGGAAAACCTGTTCTGAGCAGCAACTTTCTGTGAAGCAGAGGATTTCAGCAGAGTATAAGCAAAAATTCTTGGAGAATAAAGCAGTTGCAACAAATGCAAAAGGGAAAAAATATTCTCCAGGTGATCCAATCAACGGGGAAGGCACCCATATCTCAAATGCAAGAAAGAGAAACGCCGAGGGCGAACAGAGAAAAGCATTTGACTGGGATACCTTGAGAAAGCAGGTGCAGTCCAGCGGTAGAAGAAGAGAAAGAAGCAAGGACGCAATGGACTCGCTGGACTATGAGGCAATAAGACGTGCTGATGTTAATGAAATCTCTGATGCTATTAAGGAACGTGGAATGAACAACATGCTAGCAGACCGTATTAAGGTATAAGTCTAAGTTCATATTTATTTTAATCACTTCTAATGACTCACCAATGGGACATTGCTCGAGAAATATAGAAACCCAAAAAGTTTGCTAATATTGGTTGCACCATTCTTCAGGATTTTCTTGATCGATTGGTCAAAGACCATGGAAGCATTGACCTAGAATGGTTGAGAGATGTTCCCCCAGATAAAGCAAAGTAAGCTCTGAAGCTAATTATTGTATAGCATCCTTTAAAATGACTAAAAACTTGTAATCATGCATGTGTCTACGGAATTGTGTAATACAAAGGCCATCACGCCTAACAGCAGTAGATATGACACTTCCATCAGTTTTTTTTTTTTTTTTAAATTCTATTATCTGACTCCCATCAATATTTTACTGTCCAGGGATTATCTGTTAAGCATACGGGGATTGGGGCTGAAAAGTGTGGAATGTGTGCGGCTCTTAACACTTCATAATCTCGCTTTCCCGGTACAGCTCTTGGAGACTCTCTATCCAAAACATTGATGATAATGACAAGAATAAATAGTGGGAACTAGCACTAATTATAAACCTTCCAAACGGAAAATCAAATCTTATACTCAATTTTATTTGTTAGGTTGATACAAACGTTGGACGGATAGCTGTGAGACTAGGATGGGTCCCTCTCCGACCCCTCCCTGAATCACTCCAATTGCATCTCCTGGAGCTGTAAGTAACATAAGCCAACTGATCAGCACTGAAATTTTTTGCTGTACACAAATTCCAATTATGTTGTCATACAGGTACCCAGTGCTTGAGTCAATTCAGAAATATCTTTGGCCCAGACTATGCAAGCTGGATCAGCGAACATTGTAATTTATTTACTCCTTCCTAGACCCATCTATATCAATTTAAGGCACTTTATATTTTGTATTGACACTGAAGTTAAAAAAGTTGTGTCTACATACGCTTTGGCATTCACCTACTAATGAACTATCCAACTGTAGGTATGAGCTACACTACCAGATGATTACATTCGGAAAGGTAAGCCATTATATTGAAGATGGAAACAATGTCTGACTAAACGTAAGAATAGGACTCTTCTAAAGGCCTCATTCTTCAATGATGATGCAGGTTTTTTGTACCAAGAGTAAACCAAATTGCAATGCATGTCCAATGAGGGGAGAGTGCCGACACTTCGCAAGCGCTTTTGCAAGGTTTTGGATTCTGCCCAACAATTATGTGTGCCTAAAAGTGATTGCAACATGAAACTTGGGATCTTGACCCCTAAGTTCAAGCCCTCAAGAAGATACAATTACCAGTAGCTTACTCATATGATCATGCTAGTGTGCTCACAAGACCTCAATTATATTATTTTTAGACTTGCATACTGCCAGTGCTAAACAACCATTTACCCAAAAGCTTAAAGTGTTGAAGAGAGTGTAACTTAAGTATTTATACTTTAACATGGTCCCTCATGTATAGGCTAAATTTTGAGTCTAGCATATGAAAATCTTTTAATAATTAAGGTGGTAACAAGATTCGAACAAAAGATCTCCTGCTCTAATACTATGTTCACCAATCATCTACTCCAAAAGTTTACGTTATTAGAGAGGATCTAAATTAAATATTTATACTTCAGCATATGCCAATTCATATATCGTCTGCAGGTCTAAATACCCTGAGATCCAAACTTTTGGAGCATAGACCATACATAATTCAGGCATAAAAGTCCAGTTCTCTAATTTGTCAGTCAAGAGAGATCTTAAAAGCAAAAAAAAAAAAGATAAATAAATAAATAAAGCAATGTTAGCATGAATTGATAAGATGCAGGAACACTAAAGAAGAGACAAGGTCAATAGGTTAATTACCTTTGTAATTTAGGGATAGGAGAGAGCAAATCCCTTCTTTAGATGATCTCCTGATTTGTCCTCCCCAGTTCAAGACTATATGCTCATTCAGATATGTTACAAAACATAATAATAGCAATGAACTCTGTTTGGTGCAGTGCAAGGCTTTCCCTCCCAGGGCCAGAAGAGAGAAGTATAGTGAGTTCAACTGTTCCCCTAGCATCAGATAAATACCCTGTAGTGCTCAACCCCATGGCACTTCCTCCAGCAGAGACCAACTTGATTAGAGAGGCAGAGTTCGTGAATGGCAATTGTGAACCAATTGTTGAGGAACCAAAAACACCAGAACAACCCATAGAAATATCAGAAAGCGACATTGAGGATGCATTCTATGAGGATCCTGACAATATCCCAACAATCAAGCTCAACCTTGAAGAATTCACCCTGAATCTACAGAACTATATGCAGGAGAACATGGAACTCCAAGAAGGTGATATGTCCAAAGCACTAGTTGCTTTGAATCCAGAAGCTGCCTCTATCCCTACACCCAAGCTGAAGAATGTCAGTCGATTGCGAACAGAGCACCAAGTGTAAGTATCCAAAGTTCCATGAATAGCAATATTACAAGTACAACAGATGTTGTCTAAGGTCAGTTTTTTATCAGACACTATTCAACAAATTAACTAGAGTACAATTGATTGGTTAAGCCATTCATAACAATTACAAGGACTGCACACATATATGCCTCCCAGCACTCTCAGTTAGTAAGGATGAAAACTGAAGAATGACTGATTTTTTTTTGTTATACCTTGCAACTGCTATAAATCTAAACTCAAAAGCATTATAAAAGCAAATATCCTGCATGAGGCACAATAAATACTTTAATCCTGCTGCAGGTATGAGCTTCCAGATTCACACCCTCTCCTAAAAGGGGTAAGTTTTTCATCCTTTTTTCTCAGAAATTTTCTTTGCATGAATGCAACTTAACTGGATCACACTTGGCCTTCTTAATCCTATATTCAGCTGGATAGACGAGAGCCTGATGATCCAAGTCCATACCTTCTTGCAATATGGACACCAGGTAAATGCAAAACAGTACACAAGATATTACAGCTCTGCATACTACAAAAGTTGTCTCAGCATTGGTCCATAACGCACCATGCAGCATTAGGCTGCAAGGAGCAGAAATATCTGATTTGGATCTCACAATAACAAGAGGATTGTGCTTAAGCCAGACTACCATTTGATTGATACCCCCTATAATTCACATTATAATCAGACTGAAAAATGCTATTTAATGATTTATTGGATCATATAATCTTGTACTCCACTAATCATCTGCGCCCAATTCGGCACCATTCATACCAGGTGAAACTGCAGATTCAATTCGACCTCCTGAAAATAGGTGTGGGTCCCAAGGACTAGGAAATCTGTGCAGTGAGACAACGTGTTTTTCATGCAATAGCATAAGAGAAACAAATTCACAGTTTGTCAGAGGGACTGTTCTGGTGAGGAAATCCTAAAGCTTAGATGCATAATCACAATCTTCGCAAGTAATAGTACTGTTGTTGACTCTGAATGAGTTTGTGTTGCTGATATTTATCTCATCACAGATACCATGTAGAACCGCAATGAGAGGGAGTTTTCCACTCAATGGCACATACTTCCAAGTTAATGAGGTAAATCTAAATCTTGCTAAGCATCAGACTTTATCACTTGTCACCACCAGGATACTGATACTGGCACCTAACCCAAATAAAGTCTGCATTTCGACGAGAACAAGAGAAAAAAGAATTTAATCCCATGCATTTTGAGGTCATTGTATTATAAAACATGATCTATGCATTTGCAGTTATTTGCGGATCATGAATCTAGCCTTAATCCAATCGACGTTCCAAGAGCTTGGATATGGAACTTGCCAAGAAGGACAGTGTACTTTGGAACCTCTGTAACGACAATTTTCAAAGGTAACCTAGAGACGGTTTTGTCATTAACAACCTGAAGTATTATTTTCTAATTTTGAGAATCAAGTTGAACAATGTCTTAAAATTAATATTGTTTTCTAGGTCTGTCAACAGAAGGAATCCAATACTGCTTCTGGAGAGGTACAAAATGCTCCCTTATCTGCTTTACTTGTTTTTGCTCTTCTTATTGTTCAATGTTAAAGCTTTATTATATGACGACATACTACTCCACAGAAAAATTAAAAAAAAAAATCATGACATACTAAATTCTTCTTGATATAAATGTTAAACAAAAGCACAAAGGTTAAGGAGTTAATTAGATAGACTAGTCATTTAATGGCAAGAGTCTATAACGGCTGTTCAACATCTGTGTCATAATCTCATTACCTCTTACAACTGGTTAACTTAGCAAAATCCTCGTATATGGCTGATACTTGTAAGCGAATTGAAAACTGTTCATCAAATAATAAGGGAGATATATAGAGGGCTGAACAGGACTAAGGGCAGTATTCAATTAAATTCTGAGCCCATAAGGTCACTTTTTAACAAATACTCAAATCAAGGGCAAGTTGATTATTTTAGCACATGCCTACTCACATTAGGATGATGAATAAAAATAAGTTCGATTATGAGTAGCTTTATGATCGCCGATTAAATCCTAGGTGAGTTCTGCTACAGTCAAAGCATATACAGTTGTTCTTGCAATGACCAGCTCAGTGGGTCTCAGCCAGCCAACGGAAATCCAATTGTAGGTCTTAGTGAACTGGCTGGTTCCAGTTCTGTGAACCCCCTTTTCAGGTCAATCACTGTTTTTGCAACCCAATTTTTCTCAAATTTAATCTTCAGAGTACCAAACTTGTGTCAGTTCCATTGCATGCAATTTAACTGATATCAAGTATTATTACACTTTGTTTAGCATTCAAACTCATACCTATATAATGACCCAAAAAAACACTCATACCTATATGTTCATAGACAAGTATTAAATGATAAACAAGTATCCAATGAAGAATAAAGCCATCTCACAATATGCAGTTGTTCAGCCACCTTTAATGTAACCCACGCCCACTGTTTCCACCACCTAGGTGAATGTCACTCAACTAAATGGGATTTTCAAGGACCCCAGCTAACCCTGTGGGCAACTACAAGGTCAATCCACTAGCCGACCTAAATAACCCCTCTCAAGACACTACCAGGAATTTCTTGAAGGTTTCTTAGTCTAACTTACAACCTATCCACTCTCTCAGCTTACACACATTGTAATAAGCTCACTCAGTTCCTTAAAAGCTCCACCTAAAGTATGCCTACCTAACAATAAGTTGAATACGATGTGAGAGGCATAGAAAGAGCACAACTAACAAGAATATAAAGAATTACACCTTGCTCAATTGAGTGCAACAACCAAAAATGTTGTTTTCAAGGATAACATCTACATTGTTTTTCGACATAAGAATAAAATGGTCAAATGACCTCCAATCACCCTAAGGGGTCCTATTGTGAGAATAGGACGAATGGGACCCTTGACCATAAAAATCATCTGAAAACACAATATTGCTCATTCTACTAAAAGGTGAGGAAGTTGGCTAATGTATATTTTTTTGTAACTGACAAGACTAGTCAACTGTCTGAAAATCAGACTTGCATATTCTTTGCAATTCAACTTGGAACAAACCAGCCTAACCTAGGGACATTTGCACATGCCTGATATATTGCCTTAACTAACCTAGGCACTACTCCCATTTGGATTGAAGTCTGTTGGTTGATGAAGTTTGCCTTGCCTTAGCTCAGTAGATTTTCTTCCTGAACTTTGAAGCCGCAATAAATCACCCAATGTTTTTGAGGCTCGTACTTGAATTCCAAATAATGTTATCTTCACATGTACATGTCTGAGCTAAAGCATAAGTCATGAAAATTCCCTGATGCTCTCCTAGACCTAACATAATACAGTGAGTCCCATGACCATAAAAAGAACAATCGCTTGACATCCTTGAAGAATAATTCTTACAAATTCTAAATAGAGTTTACCTTGTTAAGAGATGCCATTGAAAGCACTTATAACCAATATTTGAGAAGGTATTGTTATTATTTTCTGCCTGATGTTGTTTGCCACACATTTTACAGGATTTGTTTGTGTGAGGGGGTTTGACCGGAAAACAAGAGCACCGCGACCTCTCATGGCCAGATTGC
Source organism: Ilex asprella (assembly GCA_023539305.1). Classification (NCBI taxonomy): domain Eukaryota; kingdom Viridiplantae; phylum Streptophyta; class Magnoliopsida; order Aquifoliales; family Aquifoliaceae; genus Ilex; species Ilex asprella. The sequence goes on from CM042201.1 coordinate 11,391,395, forward strand.
ATTTTCCCGCTAGTAAGTTGGCAAGGTTAAAAAATGAAGAGAAATAAAAGGTGGCCGAGATGCAAAGAGGGTTACCAATTTAAGGTACTAACCAAGATTTGTCCCTTCAAAGAAGAGAGAAGACAGCTGAGTAGGAAAACAAGATGGATGACTAACAAATTCTTGCACATTCTATTGCTCCTCCTCTAACATGAGGTGCATTTCAGATGTAATTCAGGCAGCAGAAAGAAATTTTCAAGTTAATTGGTGATATCCACCAATGAGTGGGCATTAGGCTGTAGATGATTAAAATTATAATTTTTTTTTCCAATTCATGCTCAAGAAATGAGCCATTTTTCAGATGTTAGCCAGTGTTAGAGAAACAGAAAGAGGGCTCTTGAGATATAGTTAATACACAATCCCCTTACATTTGTGGAGTAGTTTCAAAAAGGCAGAAATTACACGAGTTTCTTCAAAGCAATGTTCCTCAACGTATCTTCTGTTATTATTGACAGTGGAAAGCATCTATGTCCATCTAAATATAAATCATAAATAGTCCAAAAATCAACTCTAGAGCTATCTTACAAGTATGATTGACGAATCATGACCATGATGGTTTCTAGGAGAAAAAAAAATAAAAATTTTTTAGGTAAAGTGCCCATCCTAGACAATTTTTGGCTCCGCCCCTGCTCTAAGCCATAGCTCATGCCTTCTGTCACCAAATAATGTGTTATGTGCACAACAAACACTATACGACACTTTTTTACATGACACGAATATTATATAAGATATCGACATTACATGTACTATCTAGAGTTGCTTAAAAAGTTCAATCAATTTTTCCTTCTCAATCTTAAAACAAACTTCAATAGACCCTATTATCAGCCCCATGACCACAGTATCTTAATTCTACCACCTTTACATCCTTTTTGGACAACCTAAGCCTTGAAATACTGAAAAAAATACATTCCCCCTGGAGCAGGATAAATAGAACTCATTCCTCAATACAGAGATCTAGAAAAAGAAGGTTAAATTTCCAATAACAACTAATTACCCAAAACAAAAAAAAAAACTTAAAAGAGAAGAAACAATCCCGAATAACGCAATTAAAGGAGAAACTTTTCTCCTACAAGTACATACGTTACCATAAATCATATCCATTTCAAACTTCTAATAGTGGGGTGATGCTCCTTAAACTAAACTAGATACCGAATAAAATCATAAAGCACACCAAGTTGATTCTTTTTTGTTCAAGTTGTAACTGGTTTCCAATTGGCAATTTCTTGGGAATCTAAAGCAAACTCTTTTGAATTTACAAATAATTGGTAGAAAGATTTCAGGTGTGATTCTAATGAAGAATCTATCAACTCCAACATATAGACAAATGGATGATGCTGCATGCCCATTTGTGAAATATGTATGGTTTTATTCTACAGAAATGAATAAGTCAATTGAATTGAAAAAAGGCCCGAACATTGGTAGGGTGGATGGAGATGTTCCATAGCAAAATTAAATGTGATGACTATGAGCATATGCTAATAACATCAGTATCGTTACAAGAATACAATAGGGAAAAGTCTTGCTACAACATAGCATTCTAGTGTGCTAGTCTACGTGGATGATGTTTATGCTAACAACCATGAGGTTGTAAAGCCAAAATGCAATGACAATGACAAAGAAACTGACTCCTGTCCTATTTTCTTCTCTGTGTGTCATAACGCATCTAGATATAAATGAACGAGACTGAATTCTAGAAGCTTGCAGTACACGTATGAATTCCTAGGTACCATCCTTGATATAAAGGGGAGTTCCTGTTAAAAAATGAACTATATCTGGTTTACACTACCAAATTCAGTAGGACACATAAAAACAACTAACAACAACGCAAATATAAAATAGGATATGACAAATGTTATGAGAATCATTACCTTTTTGTCACTTCCCGCCTTCTAGAAGGTTTCAAAGAACCATATAATGGGGTTCCTTATTTTTAGTCTCACTTAAACAAACGTTCTACAGAATAGTGGAGAGATAAGGAGGAGCATAAAAAGCCTAGAACATTCTAGTGTATAGTACATACTTACATACACTTGGAAACATCCTAGGCTAAATGCCTACAAATAGAAATGAATTCTCAATTGCAACCACCAAGTCGCATGTAATTTTTCTTAGGCAACATACTACTATTTTTAATTTCAGAAAGCACAAATTCATAGACCAATTCCAATTTTGTTAACAAAAGCACCCTTGCAATAATTTTTAAGTTTAGCTAAAACCATAACACAATAAAATTAGTTATACCAATACAGAGCACACGAATGTTTTTATAAACTAACAATTCATTATTTTGCACGTTGATCCATGTTTTTCTAATAAAACTTCACCACCAATATTGACAACATAAACATAATCTAGAAGCCTTCAAAATCTACACACATGAAAATTCAAAATATTTTTTTCACTCTCACTATTGTCCTTATTCGTAATTCTTAAAATCAAATTTAAACTTTAGTTAATGAATCAAGAATTTATAGATTTTCTAAACGACATTCCAAGTTTCGTATAAGAATATATCATCCCTCTGGTCTCTTGTAACATTACAAATTGTCTTCATATATGTTTCTTATTTATACTAACGACGAATAAAACAAAAAACTATAAACAAAATACAAAGATATCCCATAAAAACCTTAGAAGAATAACTTAAAATTTTTCATGAAAAGATTTAAAGATATTTTTTAATCGAGTCATAAGTACCAACCTGCATACAATGAGACGCATCGGGTAGTGGATTCACATCCGTAGACAAACTGAATATCGTGACGTATGTATAATTATAGAAATCAATTCATGGTTGAATTGTTGACAGCACGAAACATGCAACAGACGATGGTAAAAAATGAGAGAGGCAATTACTTGAGAAAAAGGTGGTGGAAGATGATACTACTCAAAAATGTCAGAGCATCACCATACATACACAAGCAGTTACCGTTAAAGGAACTTTGATCCAATTCAAGAATTTGGTTCTACAAGTTTAATTGTTAATAGTTAAGAATAATTCATGTTTTTCTTAGACACGTGAAAACAATGAATGCTTCATGGACACTCTAACGCACGTATTCAATACCACTTTTGGTCAAGTCCATTTAAGGAATTAAAAATTTTACTCCTTTCACACTTTTGACACTTCTTGAACCATCATTCGTATGTAATAATTAACAAGAATAAAAAGTTGGGATATGATTTTCTCTTAGGATGAACAGAAATAAAATTTGAATCAAAGAATTGTACAAGATTATTAACAAAATTCTACTGTTTCTAAAAAGAATAGTATAAGCACGTGGAGGTTTACCAAGAAATGGAGCCATGAGGAGGAGAAGAGTGAGTGTAATCATGCATACTCACTAAGCTTTTATTCAAATTTCATGGATTAGAATTGATTGTTTTGATTTACAAGTAAACAAATTTCATGTCACAATAGTAGGTATAAGCTTTACTTTACGTTTCAAATAGTAATAATGGTTGTTTTTATATAAATTCATCCATAATAATAAAGATATCCGTATGCACACTTACCCATTTATTTCTTATCATGTCCATGTCCTACTATATTGGGTTTTTTTTGTCTCACCAACCTAGCCAAATTCGTAGTTCAGATTTTAGTAGAGATTCTTCCTAATCAAAAGAGGATATAACTCTTCCTTACTCGAAGAGGATAGAGCGAAATCAGTAGACCAACTTGAATAATGAAATTTTTATAATTTGCATATTATATTATGATGGCATGGGCTCTTTATCTGTCATTTATTAGAAAGCTTTTGCTAGCTTCGTTTTACTATACAAATAAATTTCCATTGAGAGCAACCTAAAGGAATAATCTAAACTGGATTGTGCAATGATGCTGACTTGTTTGAGTTAAACTCTTCAAATTCTTAGAGAATCGATTTAAAGTTTCTTGTATAGTTGTACTCATTCTTGTTATATTGTTATTCCACATCTATATCCATGAATCATAACTCTTGCAAATATTGTAAGCAAACTTCTTTAAAAAATCTGCAAGAGATGAACCAACTTTAATGGGATCAAAAAACTTATATCAATCGAGGTTTCAACTTCGGCGTCACTTAGACTTCTACAACAATCAAATGATTTTCATGAGTCGATTAAACAAATTAAACATGTTTTCACCAAAATATAGATCTATTATAAAAGCGATGGGTGCTAAAGGTCAGTTTAGTACCACGTCTTCTTCTTTAAGTCACTTCCCTCCCATCTACAAACCATGTTTTCATCTAATCAAAGGGGATAATAAAAACTTAAAAGGTCACATCCATTGCAAAAAAAAACTCCCAGCTAAAACAAAATCTGGCAGAGGTAAGTGGTGGCAGCCTAGCTAATTTCAGGGCTTGAACTAATGACTCATTGTTTGTGAGAATAAGTACTTACCAATCGTCATCATTCAAGGTCCGACCTTGAGCCCAAGTTGCCAAAGGTGGAGCATAAAAGTTACTGTGCTTCCCAAACAAAGCATATTAATAGTGAACATACTTTCATAGAAACAAAAATTGTAAATGTTGGTCATACTCCATAATTTTTTATCACACTCCTTAACATGGGTTTTTAGCCCCATTTTCAAAGGCTTAAGAGAGTGTGCATTTTCAAGCCATAAAAAAGTAGTAGCTACAAAATCCATCACAGCCTTTAGCCTATGCTCCTCGACTAAAGCTAATGGTTTCTCAATCGGAAGACTTAATCACAACCATCATATATTTGATCAGAACACAAAAGCACTAATTTCGAATCATACAACACAAAGAAAAAAAAATTATTGGACTGATCAGCATAAACCCTTTTTCGGAATGCTCAATTTATCCAAGATTTTCATTATTAGGCACTGTAATAAAGCATAACTAGAATTTGTTGCCCTTTTATCTAATAAACCAAAGAAAAATCATAAACATAAGTTAAAGATTTATTGGTGTTTTCTATTTTATTCTTAGTTTTCTCAACTTCACTGTGAAAAAATAAAAAAAGGACAGTGGGATTAAAAGACGAAATAACCGGGGTTTAAGATTAACAGATCAAACTGAGATTGAAAGATGCTTACCGGTCTTACATTGATCGAGTCCACGGAGAGTAACAGGCTAAGCTTGTACATTTTCATCCATATCAAGATCGAGAGAGAGAGCGCGCGCGCGCACGGAAGGGGAACGGTGTTCTCTTTTTGCCGCCTTATATTTTGATTTTTGCCGCCCTTTCGCGCTCTCTCTCCCCTTGTCTTACTTCGACAGAGAAGGGAAGGGAGGAACTAAAATTACAATCGTATGTCTATAGAGTGGATGTCAATGACCGAAGCGGGATGGTGTGTAATCTTCATTCCTGTATCCACTTAAAAAAAAATTATTCTGATCTACCTTTGAGGGTATAATTTTTATCTTAATTTTCGTTCGCGAGTAAATTTTTAATCTCCATTCTTGTCCCCGCTTTCCACACACCCGTTCAAGCTCAAGCTAAATAAATCTAATATTTTAAATAATCCAACAACATTCTAAATAATATATCACAATATAATATAATATAACATATTGAATAAAATATAAATAACAAATGTCTAAAATATTATTTCAAAATACTACATATTTGAACAAAACACAAACAAATATTCACAAACAACATAATGGTAGTAAAATCATCTCAATCAACTTAATATATATTTATATTTATTTATTTATTTAGCGGATAACGGGAACGGGGCGGGGGTAAAGGTAAGTCCATCCCCGCACGGGTTTATACGGGTATCCCCGTTTACGTCCACCGTACAGTACGTATAGTCCATTCCCGGTCCAAACGGAACGGGTTTAGATGAGTACTTGTTTTTTTCCGCTCTACTACCATCCCTACTCTAGAGATCGAAACGTGGTAGGAATGTTAAATAATGGTAAACTAACCTGATCCATATAAATCATTGAATTTTAAGAATTAATAAATAAACATTTATAAAAAGTACTTGAAAGACCATAGATCAAATGTTTTGAGTTAATGTTGTTAGAATTTAGTTTTATAAATAAAATTGTTTTAGTTGTCCTAATTTTTAGGAGTCATTCGCTTGACCATTTTATAGGAGTCTTGTCCATAGTGTTCCGCTACTGTTATGAGGCAAGTTAGTTGATGCAATCTTCTATTTAAGGAGTTTTATCTAATGAATAAACTACTACAATATTCCAGTATATCATTCTTTTCTCTCTGATAAGTTATAACAGTGCTATCAGAGCTCGGTTCAAAAATAGGAGACATTGAAACTATTGAAAGTTGTAGCTTTATCTACTTCCTCTTATTTTTCTGGGCAATAGCAATTCTCTTTCAATGGCGTCAAAGCAATTTGTGCAACCTACTATACCTAGATTTTATGGTCATTATGATCATTGGAGCATCCTAATGGAAAATCTCTTGAGGTTCAAACAGTATTGGCATCTCATTGAGGTTGGATATATAGAACCAGCAGAGTCTAGCACTTTGACAGACGCTTAGAAAGTGAAGCTGGAGGAACTCAAATTGAAGGACTTGAAGGCAAAGAACTACCTATTCCAGGCCATTGATCGCACAATCCTAGAGACCATACTCACCAAAGATACTTCCAAACAAATTTGGGAAGCAATGAAGTAAAAGTATCAAGGCAATGCAAAGGTGAAACGATCTCAACTTCACGCACTTCGTATGCAATTTAAGACTCTTCGCATAAAGCCGATAAAGTCACAGGAGGAATATTTCTCCATAACTATGTTTATTGTGAACAAGATGAGATCATGTGGAAAAAAGATGGAAGAAATAACTGTGGTTGAGAAGATTCTTCAATCAATGACGAAGAAGTTCGATTACATGGTCTGCTCGATTGAGGAATTGAAGGATCTTGATGTCTTTTTGATTGAAGAATTAATGAGTTCGCTGATTGTCCACGAGCCGCGAACTAATCAACATAAAGTAGTGGAGCAAGCATTGCAAGTGCAATATTAGTCCAACACCTACCTTTGCAACGGAAGGGTACCAAGGCAATGGTAGAGGACGGGATGATCAGCACAACGATGACCGTGAATCAAAAGTGTTTGACAAATCCAAAGTCAAATGCTTTGGATGCAACAGGTTCAGCCATTACCATTCTGAATGTTGAACAAAGAAGCACAAAGGAAACAGAGTCAAATCAAATTTTGCAGAAAATGAAGAAGAAATTTCTCTTCTAATGGCATTCAATTTAGTTGAGGAGTCCCGTGAAAGCATGTGGTACTTGAACATAGGATCAACTAATCATATGTGTGGGAACAAGTCTATATTCTCTGAATTAGATGAGTCCTACCGTTCATCTATTAAATTTGGAGATGGTTCAACCATCTCTGTTATGGGGAAGGGCAACGTCCAAATTCAGACCTTATCAGACCATTTATAATGTATTCTATGTACCAAGTTTGAAGAGTAATCTGCTGAGTGTTGGTCAACTTCAAGAAAAGGGATATGAGATCATCATTAAGAATGAGACATGTCTACTTCAAGATTCAAGTAAAGGTCTGATTATTGAAGTTAATATGACAGCAAATCAGATGTTCCCTTTATTGATCCAAAATACCAGTCTTCCTTGTTTTTTTGTTATGATGAAAGACTCATCATGGCTGTGACATTTCCATTATGGTCATTTGAGCTTCTTTGTTCTCAACCTACTTCAACAAAAGAGTATGGTGTCTGGTCTTCCACACATTGCTCACCCATCACATGTTTGTGAAAATGTGTGATTGGGAAGCAACATCGGGACCCTTTCCCTAAAGGAGAAACGTGGAGAGCCAAGAAGGTGTTGGAGTTGGTGCATTCTAATATATGTGGTCCCATTAATCCCTCATCCAATAGAAATAAGAGGTATTTTATTACATTTATCGATGACTTTCGTAGCAAAACATGGGTCTATTTATTGCAAGAAAAATCTAAAGCTTTGTTAGCATTCAAAAATTATAAGGCCCTTGTTGAGAAAAAGGTTGGGCAACCTATTAAAACTCTACGCACAGATCGTGGTGGAGAATATAACTCACAGGAATTCGCAAATTTATGTGAGACGCATGGAGTCAAAAGGCTACTTACAACTTTTTACCCTCCACAGCAAAATGGTATAGCAGAACGTAAAAATCGGACGATTTTAAATATGATGTAAAGTATGTTGAATAGATCTTTTTTTTCCTAAAAGATTTTGGCTAGAAGCAGTCTTATGGAGTATTCATCTGTTGAACAGAAGTTCTATAGTTACTATCCGAAATAGAATAGCTGAGGAGGCATGGAGTGATCAAAGATTGAATGTCGATCACTTGCGAATGTTTGGGTGTGAGGCGAGAAAAGGAAAAAGTTGGATGATAAAGGAGAAAAATGCATCTTTCTCGGGGTAAGTGAGCAATCGAAGGCCTACAAGTTGTTTAATCCCAGCACCCGCAAGATCATTATCAATCTGGACGTGATCTTTGATAAGAAGAGGACATGGGAATATATTTCTAACAATTCTAGTCAGAACATTACTATGAGCTTTGATGATGAGGAAGAAGAAATCCATCCTCAAGTTTCAGCAACTGAACATTCTAGCACTTTAAGTCAACCTGCAGTTTTATCTAAAGAAGACAACTCTCAAATTTCAGCCACATCCCGCCCAAAACGTATCAGAAGGAGACCAGCATGGATGCAAGATTATGAGGTATGTGGAGTTGATCAATCAGATGATTCACTTACACATTTTGCACTGTTTGCAAACTGTGATCTGTTATGTTTCAAGATGTTGCCAAAGACCCAAAATCGTAGAAGACTAAGGATGACAAAATCACAGCTATTGAGAAGAACAACACCTAGGAACTGACTGATCTTCACAAAGGGTAGAAATCGATTGGTGTCAAGTGGGTCTACAAGATAAAGTTGAACGCAGAAGGAAAAGTTGACCAGTACAAAGTCCGCCTAGTTGCAAAAGGTTACAAGCAAGAGTTTGGTGTTGACTACAAAAAGATTTTTGCTCCGGTTGCAAGACATGATACCATTCTAGTGGTACTTGCATTGACAGCACAAAACTCGTGGTCAACCTTCTAATTGGATGTGAAATCTGCATTTCTACATGGTGAGTTGGAAGAATATATCAACGTCCTGGATATGTCAAAAATGAAAATGTGAAGAAGATGTACAACCTAAAGAAGACTTTATATGGACTGAAACAAGCTCCTCAAGCTTTGCACAACCACATAGCTACATATTTCTCAATGTCAGGCTTCCAACAATGTCCATATGAGCATATTTTATTTGTCAAATCTGGATCTGCTGATGAGTTGTTGATAGTATGTTTATATGTCGACGATTTAATTTTCACTAGAAATTGTAGTGTTATGTTTGATGATTTCAAAAAGTCAATGTTGTCAGAGTTTGAGATGTCTAATCGAGGTTCAATGCATTACTTCCTTGGCTTTGAAGTAGTACAAAATTCTGTTGGGATCTTTATCTCACATAAGAAGTATGTTTGAGAGATCTTGGAAAGGTTTCAAATGGTGAATTGCAATCTTGTTGGTACACTAATTAAGCTCGGGCTGAAGCTTACCAAAGGCCATGAAGGGAAGAAGGTTGATGCAGCTTTATACAAGCAAATTGTGGGAAGCCTTATGTATATAACTGCAACAAGACCAGATATAATGCACACAATCAGTCTTATCAGTAGATATATGAAAAATTGTACAGAAATGCATCTTTTTGCTACCAAAAGCATTTTTTGATACTTGCAGGGGACAATTGATTTTGGCATATTCTACAAGAAAGGAGAAAATTCTGGTTTATTTGGCTGCACAGTTAGTGACTACGCAGGTGATCCAGATGATAGACGAAGCACCTCAGGTCATGCATTTATAATTAGCTCTGGGCTGTATCTTGGTCATAAAGAAGCAACAAATCGTTAATTTGTCAACCACTGAAGCTGAATTTGTCGCTGTTGCGGCATGTGCATCTCAAGCAATCTGGTTGAGGAGACTTCTTAGAAAATTACACAGTCATCAACAAGGCCCAAATGTGATCTATTGCGATAATAGTTCAGCAATCAAGCTTTCAAAAAATCTAATTCTGCATGCGAGAAGTAAACATATCGATGTTCGGTATCATTTTTTGCATGACCTTGTAAATGATGGCACTATTAATCTGATCTAATGCAGAAGTGAAGAACAGGTTGTGGATATTTTCATAAAGTCCCTCAAATTGGATGTGTTTGTGAAGCTGCGGAAGCTACTTGGTGTTTCTTCCATGGATGATCTAATTTGAGGGAGGGGGCTGCAAGGTTACTCGGCAACAAGCAAGCTGACAGAGGGGCTGGGCGGGTGAAGTACTCTTCTAAACTAAATGTCAGTAGAACACTTAGTTTAAGGGAGGGTATTAGGAATTTAGTTTTATAAATAAAATTATTTTAGTTGTCCTAGTCTTTAGAAGTCACTTGCTTGACCATTTTATAGGAGTTTGTTCCTTAATTTTCTGCTACTGTTATGAGGCAAGTAAGTTGATGTAATCTTCTATTGAAGGAGTTTGATCTAATGAATAAACTAATACAATATTCCAATACATCATTCTTTTCTCTGATAAGTTATAACAAATGTCATTTTTGTTAGTAGACTCTTATTTTGAAAAAAATAGTTCAAAAATTAATAATGCCACATATTGTAAGTTGTTAAAAATAACATTGATCGCATTACCCTTATTAAAAGAGAAACATCACATAAATTTTTGCACTTTTAGCTTGTTGAAGTTACAATAATTTGTACTTGTCAAGTGGATCTTATTTCTTAAGAGCAAAACACGATTATTTTTGTCAAGAAATACTATTCAATAGGTGAAACCCATGAGTAGCAAAAAAAAATATAGTATGGTGCATACAATGTAACTACTTTGCAATATATATAAATTGTAATTTGACAAATAAACAACAAATTTAAAGTTCCATCTATATAATAAAGTAGAAAGAGTTTCAAACTCCAAATTTATAAAATTATTCGAACGTCTTTGATCATTTCAAGATTGTTAATCCGACTATCTTAATTGATTCTCAAATTTGTTTTCTCGCCCAAGAATTGAACTAAGAGTTTCATTCCATTCCAACACTAGAGTCCTATCTCTCTTTTACTTCATTCTATTTCCAACACTAGAGTCTCATCTCTTTTCTACCTCTCTCAGCTTTATTAGATTCCTATAGATATATTTATAATAATAAGAAAAAGTGCATTTCAAACCTCTAAAATTGGGAAGCACAAGAACGACTCAAATTTAATTTAATTTTAATTGAACGACCAAGATCTCATTTAAATTCATCAAATCTAATCTAATGCCTCATGATACATGTCACACAAAACCCAAATGCTGCCCAAACGTCTGCACACCTCCTAATTCCATCACCACACCCCACACATGTTTTTCCCCAAAAATTGAAAGTCAATTACATGTCGTCTATCCCTCTTTTCCTTCTCTCTCTACGACCTCTCACTCTCTTTCTTTGGCTTTTCTCTAAGTGATCTCTTTCTTCATTTAAAAAAAAATTCTCTTTCTATGCCATGGTGTAGCCCACTGCCAGCGATAACCACGATATGCTCTCTCTGCCATGGCTCAACCAACTGTGTCACAGCATCTCCCTTTATTTGTTATGGCTGCTTTGCTATCGCCAAGGTACCTTCCTCTCTCTCTCCACTCCCACCCTCTCTCTCAAGTTTGACACGCACACATACACAATCGAACAAACAAGCAGCAGATTAAGCGTCTGCCACGTATCCCTTTCTTTGTCGTTGTCCAAGTACCTCCCTCTCTATCTCTCGCCAGTAACACACAGATCATACACTCACAATTTGCAAAATTTAGGTTTTCAAATTGGGGATTTTTAAGTGTTTTTGAAATTTGAGTTTTTAGATTTTGTGTGAAATTGTGAGTATTAATTTGTTGTTTAAAATTTTTGTTTCTTCTTGGCTGCCCATTGCAAATTATTTTCTGGACTTTGATTTGATTTTTCATTTTTATTTAAATTTTGTTGCAAACTTTAGTGTCTGTCATTAATAAATTGGATAATCTTATTCTCAGAAGAAGAGGCATGTGATATGGGCAGACATTGAGAAGACTCAATAGATCTACGTTGTGATTTCCTATGAAAGATTTGTGTTTTGATATGGGTTTTCTTTAAATTTTCATGATGGATTTTGGTTATTTTATGTTTATATGATCTTGATATGGGCTTTGATTGGTCTCAACCTTTTCATAGTCCTCCTCTTTATAATAAAAGGTTTGTTTTGAAATAAATTTTGATTTAGATCATCTTTCTGTCTTTGTGGACATGCATTTTTAGTATTTAGGGAACTACACTATAACGTGGACTATTTTTATATGCTATTGAAATAAGCAAAGTATGTTGGAGTAAGAATAATTGACATAACAGTTTTGTTGTACATAATTTTTTCATTTTGAGATATATTAATGGACACATGTTGAAAATACTGCTCTAATGTTTAATTTTGTTGTAACTATTGAAGTTTTTTTTGAGTTATGTTTTATGTTGGTAAAAACTCTTGATTGGCAGGATTAAGGGATACAAAGATAGTGTTCTTTTAGGTGGGATTTATTTTTTATATGCAATTACTGACCTCAGGGGAAAGATTTCCATTTTGTGGTTAAAACTTTGTTTTTGGCCAAGGAAAATGATTAACAAATAAGTGGTATTAAATGTTGGTTTTAACTGAGTTTGGTAAATTTGTGGTTAAAGAATGGATAGTGTGATAATTGTCATATTTTTTAGATGATTAAAACCAGATGTTCGTTTGAAATAACGAGGCACGTGGCTAAACTAGATCAAGGAACAATTCTCTCTCTTCTCTTAAGTTGATTTCTATCAAGTAATTTGCTTTCACTTTCAATTTGGACCATGTTATTGTTGCAAAAATCTACTTGATAGGACTGTAATCTTGGATTTAAATGTGCAATTGTAATGAAAAATGCATTATTTTGGTTGTTTGGTTTTGTGTGTGTTATGTTGTGTTTGTTGTTTTTGTGTGTGTGTGTGTGTGCTTTTGTATGATTAATGGTATATTAGACCAGTTGGGTGGTTGATTAACTAATGTTTTGTTGTGTTTTTTTTTTTTCCGTGAATTAGTGACTTTGATTAGGGGCCTATTTTAAGGATTTTGTGTAAAACCCGAGAAATTTGAACTTTTTTTTTTGAAAGGGCAAAATAATAATTTGCAACTAAAATGCGTATTTAAAATACTCATACTTTAGAGCTTGGATGTGGAAACGGAGTTCGCCGTTGGATTCGTATCGCAAAATCTAGTCACCCTGTCAAATTTTTTCAAATTTTGAGAAAGTCGAACTTTTGCACATCTTCGAGGCGATTGCATGACGAATGACATTTTAAAGGTCCCCAAAAATGAATTTTTAAAAATTTTCTTAAAATTAAATTGAAGTTCAAATAAAATTAATTTGAACTTAATCCGAGTTATAATGAATCGTTTTGGGATGAAAAACGAACCCAGAAGTTGAAAATATGCGGTGTGATGTGGACCGCACATTTGTGCCTATAAATATGGACTTAAGTTTGATTTTTTTGAAAATATCTTCATTTGTCTAACAAGGTGGCCCGCCATAAGGGAGAGAAAAGTTAGTTTCCAAGTCTTCGATCCAAGATCTACAAAGTTCCGTCGGTCGGAATTCATCGGACCAAGATTTAAAGTTCTTCTACTCATCAAGGGCTATGCGTACGTACCAAGAAAGAGGGATTTCACAGAAGATTCAAGTGGATTATTTGGAGAAATCAAGGATTTTGGGTTTTTGTTGGTGTTCTTGGAGCTTTGAAGCTCTAGTCTTCATCTCACGTTTCAAGAGGTAGGATTCTTCCTATTTTGGTTCATTTCTTAGCATGTCCATAAGGGGTGGTTAAGTGTATGTGAATATATATTATTTGTATATTGTTAAGGAAATAAAAAATGAAGTGTAGGAAGAACTTAAGCTAAATTCTAGCTTGTAGTTGATATATGAAAGTTACTTGCATATCTTCTTGTAACTTAATGGAATATTGGCTGCTATGTAACCTATTTGGGGAGCTGTTTTGTGGCTATTTGTGGACTGTTTTAGTAGCTGATTTGTGGACTGTTTTGTGATCAATTAGTGGACTATTTTGTGGCTAGTTAATGGACTATTTTGTGGCCAATTGGTGGACTATTTTGTGGCTAATTAGTGGACTATTTTGTGGCTAATTAGTGGACTATTTTTCTTAGGTTGTTTTGGATTGAAATTGTGAACTGTTTTTGGTTTGTTTTAGAGCTGAAATTATGGACTATTTTGGGCTTATTCCATCTCTATGATGTTCATGTGGAAGGAGTTGATATATGAGGTCTTGTATAGAACTCTTGACTATAGTTAATGATATGGTTAAATGGATGTTGGAAAGAGATAGAATATATCTATTTGGAAATAGTGGTGTAGAAATTACTCAGAATAATTTCTTGTGTTATATGATGACTTGTAGGATTCTTCCTACTTGGAATTATTCTTAACTTAGGTTGTTTATATGAAATGCTTCTATGGAATGAGTAGGGTGTTAGGGACTTGACACTTACTAAATGGTCATGGAAATGACCTAGATCACTTCTTTGTTTAATTGGATGCAGGGATCCTCCTATTTGGGATTATTCCGGTAGAAATGACTTGTAATAAATTTTGTCATGAGATTGGGTGTGGAAGTTCTTTGTGAAACCACTTAGGACATGGTAGTGTGTAGGCACTCTATATGTTAATATTATGTCTTGTGAATAAAATGGATTGGTGACATAAATTATAGGATGACTTGTAGGGTTTTCCTTCCATTTGGGTTCCAACTATTTGTGTATAGTTACAGAATTAAGGAAAAAAGGTTAAGAATTGGCTTAGGCTATCTCTTAGCTTGAGAATGATGCATGATAGTTACTTGTGAACTTTCTTGTAACTTAGTGGAATTTGGGCATGATTTGTGTTCAACATGATGGTTGCCTTGAAGGTGATTGATAAAATACCTTGAGTGATTGAAATCATGTGTTTCATGACTATGATTTACATGTTGAATGTTGTGGTAAAATATGTTGCTAAAATATTAGTTTCATGATGTTTTATGGTAATTATATGCTTAAGACATATATTTCCATGACATATGTTGATATGTGGTTTAAATTGTTCATAAGGCATTCATTGCATCTTAAACATTTGGAAAGTGTGCAATGAGGCATTGCATTGCATGTGTATGGAGCATCACATTCATGACATAAGTCATGGGTGTGGGGGTGTGAGGTGCATGTTTAATCAAACACCATGTTTGGTGGTTGATATGTGGACTTGGAAATGTGGATCGATGGTCACATGGAGTCGCATGATTGCATGAGAAAAACTTGTGTCAGGTATAACAAGTTGGGCTAGACTCTACCTCGGGTGAAAGGCCAGGTCACATGGTTTAGGCACTTTGCTGGCGATGAAATTTTAGAAAAGTTCTGGTGTTTACGGAACCGGAGGTTGAGATACCAAAATTCGTTGTCCAACAAGACACAACATTTTGTTAGTAAAAACATACTCTGTCAATGAGTATCATCCTATAATGATCTGATTTATAAAACGCATGACTTTTATTCAAAATGATCATTGGATGTTTTTCCGTCAAAGACGGGTTCATTGCACATTGGTACTACATTGTGTCGTGTGAGTCAGGGAGGACTCAGAGAAATCTACATGAGTGAGTTGCATCTCATTTCATGGCATAACAGAGTAGAATTCCAGCATTGAATGCATGTTCTTGTAAGGAATGGTGAATGTGTGTGTAAATTGTTGCATGTACACTTTTCATGTGCTTCTAGGGGGGAGTAGCCTCTGTAGGAAATTCTCTACTAAGCGTTGGCTCACCCTATATGAAAAATATTTTAGGTGCGGAGTAGGTGCTGGCGGACAACTCCCATTTGGGTCCTCAAAGATGAAGAAAGCCGCATGTGACTTTACTTAATGTTTTGTGTAAAACACTTGTGAAACTTATGTTTTGAGCATGTAACATTTTTCAAATATTTGTAATAGAACTTATAAAGACTATCGTTAGAATAGATTTGCATGTTTTGATATAAGTGAGGATAATTGGACCCGGTATGACCAATGTTTACTTATAAACGGACCCGGTGAGGTCATTGTTTTTATTCAGCCACAGATGGGACATGTGAAGTTATATTGCACAAGTTGGGTATTGGGTAGAGCTCTCCGTACAAAGGAGACTTTGCCCAAACTTTGTTCATTTATGGACCCCCATAAATCGGGCATAACGGTGTGATATTGAGTTACTAGGTATCTATGGGTATTCCGCGGGTTGATGGGTAATCAACGGACCTCCGGATTTTGGGGTGTCATATTTTGTTTTACTGTATGCACCTTTGGAGGCATTATGGTTTAATTAGTAAGTTATTCACGGTCGGCCAATGCTACGCGTGAGATTTAATTTATTCATCAGTATGCCATGTAATTTATTTATTAGTGTGCCACGATTTTCTTTTGTATTTAGAATGTATAACTAACAAATTAATTAATCAATGAGTTGTGCTTATGTGTGACGAAAATTTTTAAATTGTGTATAGGTTGAATGTTTTTTTGGAGCATGTTTCTAGAAAGAACTTTGTATAGATTTTTTTTTTTGAAAGTATTGGGTTTAGAATATTAGATCTAAACAATCTAAAGAACTTAATAATGTATTTTCAAATGGATTCTCTTTTTTTTTTTAACTTTTTTTTTTGGCAATTGGTGACTTTTTTTTACGCAGTGCCTTAAATGAGAAATTTTAATTTGTGCAGGCGGTCTGAGCATTGGTCAACGGTGTTGATTAAAGGTTGTTGTGGAGTAGGTTAACTTTGTAAATACAACAATATTGAGGCACTCTTCTTGATATTCTATGTTGTACTTTCTTCATTTCAGTTTTGATTATTGTAGTGCATTTTTTAAATTGGGGATTAATTTTTCTTTTATATGAATTGCTAAAGTGTATCGAAAATCGAGTAGTTTCTTTTAAGCTTAATTTAATGGCCTTGACTTTCCTGATTTAATACGTGTGTTTTAAGGTTTCTTAGACTTTCTATACATGAATGTGTGTATTGAGTGCTATGATTTATCGTAATGTGCTTTTTTGATTTGATTTTTGTGATTAATTGTTTGTATTTATGATTGATTTTGATTTTTTGTGTAAATATTTGTTAAAGGAGACATCCAAGTTGAAGTTGAAGGATACGTCCAATTCTTCTAACTTTACTTTTTAAAGTTATTTTATTTTGTATATTCAATTGTAATTTTGATTATGCTATTGATTATATGAATTGAAGTGGTTATGTGACGGTTGTTAAAACACAAGCAAGTTGTGAGCCTGAAATTAGTTTGTTCCTTTTATGTTGACTAACAATGCACGACATGTGTTGCACGTAAATAAATTTAATATATATATATATTTTATAGAAAATACAAATTATATGTTTAATTAAATTAAATAATAAACTAAGTGTCGAATAATTAATCTTTATTTTAATTATTACTAAATTTAATTACTAATCTACTTTATAAGCCTTTGAGTACCTAATCTGTTATTTATTTAGGTATCTCTCTCACATTTTTAGGCATTTGTACGTCTAATTATATTATAGAATTATTAATTTTTATTTTGTTAAATAGATTGATTAGTTTGCTTATAATATTATAATATAATTGCATATAAAAAAATAAAATATAACATATATTTAACGGTGAAATTCAATCTAGTAACTTTATGTATAAAATAATTTAGCATATATAGGACTTTACTTTTTCATACAAATATAAAAAATTGTATATAACTGTATTACTAATAAATGACTTCAAAAGAATTTAAAAATCCTTATAAAAGAGTCAAAAACAATTTTTTTGGTGAGTTTGATTTACGATTATGTTTTCAATTTAAAGTCCCAAGTCCATGATCTCTATGAACTATGAGCCAATTTAGTTCAATTTAAAGTCATGGGTTCATCAATTATATTTTTACATTACACAACACACACGACACACAAAACGCACAACACACACACTCAAGATGTTTGACCAAATGCCCCTAACATAACACTCAGCGCACACACACTCACACAACACATGTAATAAGCATTTTATAGGTTGTCTATATTTCTTGAGGTCCTATTTTTAGGAGAACCTTTCAAATTTTGTCAAAATTGTGTAAAAGAACAAAAAAATGTTTTGATTAAGTATTGACTATTTTTTTGTTCAAAATAAGGTCTTTACGAGAATATTTATATTGATAATACTTGGTTGACCATTTATACAAAATGTGGGTGTCTTAAGGATGCAATATAGGGTTTCAGATTAGTTTGTGTCCATATTCAGTGTTAGATTTTTTTTGAGTCCACAATCAATGCTGGATGAATTGTATGATACTTTTAGACACTAGTTATTGCTATCTATAATAATAAGACACAACCTAAATTGAATTAGTTAGAGACACCATTATTCACACATGAATTTAGGTATGCTCTCCTTGATGTTTACGATCGACTAACTAGTTTGAGAATCAATGATGATGTACGGTATTTTTTTTTTTTCATTGTGTTCAAGATCAATGTTCACTTTTCTAATTACATTGTACTTTTAGATATGGGTTAAATTCCATTCCAGTCAGACATTTGTGTGGTAGTAACTCCTAGCTCCAAAGAAGATGATGTTGAAGGAAGTTCTTTCTATCTTTGTGAACATGTGTGTTTTGTGTGTACAATTTGCATGAATTTTGTTTGTTCTGTATTTATTACGACGAACTAATTACAAATGGTTATGAGGATATGTTTGGTTTTGATGTGAATTTGATAGTTGGGTATGGAATTGAGTTGTGATATATGATGATTGTGGTGGAAATATAATTTGAATTGTGGTACGGGGCATTATTATTATTATTATTATGTATGATTGTGAGTTTTTTAGACAGGTTGAAATCTTCTTAGGCTCATATTTTTAGAGGAAGTTTTGCAGAAATTTTTGAAAAATTAGTGGGGATTACATTGATTTCAATTTATTTAATTGAAACAAATGATGTAAAAATTATTTAAAATTGACGGTTTATTTTAGGTTGCAAAGTGCCTTTAAGCACCATAGTATTCTTCAATATTTAATTCGATTTTTTTATTGTTTAGTGCGTTTAGTCACGGACAATTACAAGTACATTTATATTTTATTAAAATGCACTCAATAGACTTATATATTTTGTTATTAACAAAGTTTGATTCTCCCGTTGATGCCTGAAATTGATGAAATGGATTGATAGATATGATTTTGAAAGTCTAAATACTAAATTGATGCAATTAAAAATTCATTTGGCCTTTTGAATGGAGTCAAAGTATAAAAGTTTTATGCTATCCACCCTAAGGAAATAAGACAAGAAGCATACACTAGTCATATGTACATTCAAATTCATTTTCATACTAAATATGATCAGTTCTCTTTTTGGTAGATTATATACCATAAATCTAAATGATGTTCAATATATTCAAGTCGGTCCATGATTAATATATAACGTATAATCCATATTTAATAAAATTGGGTATCATAACTCATCTCATAATCTTTAACGTCGTGGGCCAACAATCTAAAATTCACAATTCTACTTCAAATAGCAAAGTTAGTAAGATTTGACTCCTTTGGTCACATGTTCCATTTTCATTAAATAATGCAGAACTCAAGCGAAGGTTGTCACGAATTAATATAATACTTGCAAGTCCAAGGTCAAATTACAGAGAATTGAGAAAACTCATAACATAAGGAAAACTAAAAGAAAACTACTTTGAAAGTTGTGGAATTTGTTTGTTCAAAAGAACAAAAGTTATTTAATTAAAAAAAGTAATTTAAAATACTAAAGTATTGGGAATATCATTTCAATTTCACATGGAAATTATTAATAATATAGTTTTCAAACTTAATTGGGAATTAATTGAGGAGTGATCCCAACCGAAATATTTAGCGGTGATAATATTGAAAACGTCCAAAAATATAATTGATAATTTATTTGAATAAATATAAGAATTTATTTGTAATTCACAAGCATTCACTGTACCCAGAATCTATGATAAATCAAGTTTTTAAACAGATGAACCCTAATTTTATTATAAATAATAAATCAACTATTTTATGAAAATTATATTAATCAACTCAAGTATGGAATAACCAATTATTTGATTTACATGAAATCTCAAACATTTGATATGCGTGGCACAACGAATCAAGAAATTATACAAAATAAATTTTTTACTAACAGACAAGAATTAAATTAAAATAATAAATCTTGCATTAAAAATATTGGATCAAAAACAATATCATGATTTATTAAAAGCTTCTCCCCAAGATAAAGTTGGGCTTTTAGCAAGCCATAAGAAAAATACAATAAAACTAGAAGGGAAAAACTAGATGACAAAAGGTGTCTGTCTACAATGTAAAACTACACCCCTTTATATAGGCAATGAGGGTAGCAAAGACCTAATTTACATCGACAACATGAAGATTTGAGCGAATTCTAAACAAACGTCTGGACACATGGCTTCTACCTTATGGACTCACACGATAGTCTTGGCCTCTAAGAAACACGCGTTCGGACGCATATGTTCTTCCGTTCGGATGCACTTTTTTATTTGTTTTATAGTAGCTACTGGAATTTCCGTCTGGATGCTCCATGATGACTATCTAGATGTATTTATCAAAATGCTTCTTTTGCATCCCTGTATTTTGGATCTCTTCCTTTCCTTGTGTTTTGTTATCTACAAAACTGTAACGCCCCAAAAACCGAGGGTCTTTAATTTAACAAAATTTGGGCAAAGTCTCCTTTGTACGGAGAGCTCTACCCCAAAATACAACTTGTGCAATTATACTACATTGACCACACCGGGTCCATTTATAAGTAATCATTCAAAATTATGAGAGCGACTAAATAAATTTCATAACCAAAAGAAATGCATTCATCATTTATAATATATACGATATCGTCCCAAAAGAATATGCACACTATGGCATTTACATCCCAAAAGATAAACTGAATTTTGCAGAGGAATAACAAAAGAATATTAGGCTTCCCATTGCCTCAAAAGTACTTTCCTAAGAAAATAAAATAAAAGATCATGTCGCTCTAAGCGTCCGTATCGGGATCCACATGTCTGTCTATGGGAGTCTCCCCAAGTGCCAGTTCATCAACACCTAGCTCCTCTTCTAGTACATAATCTGAAAAATGTTTATGTGTAGGGGGTGAGCACGAAACTATGTAGGAAAATCCTCCTAAACTCGAGCAAGGTTTAGAAAAACATGTAAAACGGTCGGTTTCATTTTTTCAACATATTATATATACATTTGAGATAAAATAGTGACATTTTAAATAGATCTCAAGTTTAAATAACAACAGTAAATAAATAAATAAATGAACACAATATACCATTAATAATCCATTCCACCATAAACTGTTTTTCACAAGTTCTTGCGGAATCTCATACTTCCCAAAATTCTTGTAGAAATTATTTTTGGTATAATGAACAATAACCCATAACTGTATTCGTATCTCAGGTATGAAGCAATATCTCGCATGGTCACCATCGAAAATATCACGACCCCTATACACACACACCCAAATCCTCACAAGGATATCCAATTTTTAGGAAGGGCGTATGCCAACATTATGACAATGACGTATCCAACCCAGGCATTAGTATACTAATGCCTGGTCTACGGTACCCCGTGAGCAATAGTGGTTTAGTCCTCGCAAGGCACTAACCCCACTACGAGTGGTAGAAAAAATTCATACCCTCACGGAGTACGAAGGCGTCTACCCACTCCATGATACCCGGTCAATAGAAGCTCATGTTCATCCAAACAATCACACAAGAGATACAATACCAACAATTATCTCACATAACAACAATTCCATAAATCCCCAATTTACTAGCAAATTCCAACAATCTACAATTATCACAAGTGATATTCCCAATAAAATAAATTTAATAATAAAAAAATTACAAGAGATCATCAACAATTTCATTTTCATACTCAACACAAAGCACTAGAATTTTCAAAACCAAGATTAAATGAATATAGAGGAAGAAATCCATATTTCTAAAAATCTAGAGTTTTAAATTAAGATCAAGAGATTTTATGGGTATTCAATCCCAACTTTGTGTAAAACATGATAAATATTTGCAATAGAAAACAAAGAATCCATAGCAAATACATACGATTAGGAGTCTAAAACATACATATATATTAACCCTAACATCAATGAACAAGAATGAGAGAAAACTCCTTCCTTAAATCAAAGTTCCAAACCAAAATCTAAGCTCTAGAGACCTCTTTTCTCCCTTTTCTCCTTTCCTCTATCTTCTCTTAGGGTGCTAAGAGGTTTGGGGTGAGAGATGTGAAAAAAAAATGGAAGCAAAGGGGCTGAAATCTGGGTTTAAACCCAGCAGTCCCGTTTTTTTTTTACTATTCATGGGTTGATTTGGGGTTTTTCTAATATTACGGTTTTGCCACTAAAAAACTCCAATTTAATCCATATGACTACTTTAAGGTTTTTCGATGCTCCGGATTCATTTTTAATGTTATTTTAACCTAAAAACATTTATTTTTATGATTTATCTCAAAACTAAAATAAATTTACACTCGAAACACTAAAATTACTATTTTATTCTTCTGAACCGCTATAGGTGCTATTCTTACAGTTTCAATATACATATGGTTTATTCTTAAGTCATTACATATATAAGAATCACTAAAAAGTTACATTAGTATATTAATATAAACATATGGGGTTTTACACCTTAAAAATCTAAGAAGAAAACACAACACTTTACTATCCAAGGAACACCACAGTGCAGATTTTTGGTCAACTTCGGAGAATAAACTATTTTGACTCAGGTATTTCTAGTATGTGTGACCTATATGGTTGGAAAGATATACGAGTTAGAGTTCTAACAAAAATAACGGTGCACAATTTGGACTTTCCAACAAAGAGTTATGATCAAATTGGTGAAAGATAGTCTGCCAGACTGCTTGGTTCTTCTATACTTGTCTAACTTGAGTTTGGGTGTCTTTTGTCACAAATCCTATCTCATACCCATCTCCAATATATGTATTATGACTTACATAAGGATCCATGTCTAGCATCATTCATTAACCAAAATCAAATTATTATCCATCTCCTAGAATCATCCATAACAACATGATGTAGAACTAGTATATCCATCAAAATTTTTCTTCAATTCCTCTAAGCTAGCTCATTGATGAGAATGCAAAATGTCATATTTTTTTCTTTTATTATTTATAATTTTATACTTATTATTTTTATAATTTGATTTAGGATGTAAATGGAGACGTTAAATGCAAAACGAAACTAATTGGACGATTGTTGATAGTTTAGAGATGTGGGGGTTTACAAAAACTGGACAACACTTCAAAAATAAAATCATAACCAATACTTAATTAAATCAATAAAATTATGTCTTACCCAATTTAATTAGCCAATAATTAATATTAGAATAAGACAATTCCACGTCAACAATTTGCTTGTGTCTCTTATTGATTTTTGTATACACTTGCAATTGTTAGAACACACACTACGTATTTGATGCTTTGATTGATTATTCATTTATCCATAGTTGTGCAATTTGAGTTTTGAGATTTTTGGGATCGCGTGAGATTGATTTGAGGAAATTAATTGAATATTAATTAAAATCAATCGTCATGGTTAAAGTGGTTGGTGGTGAATAAAAAGGGTTCTCATCATTTAATTCCGCCATCAATTGAGAACAAGTAATTGTGGTAGACATATGTTTTTAATTTATAATCAATTTTTGGCTAAAATTTAAAAACCTATTCATTCCCTCTAGGTATAGTGTCTTGAGCTCCACGTATGTAATTGTGAGGGAAGATTCATATCGGAATCCCTCTCCTGAGTTAATTCTTTCCCTTATTTTATCTCATAATGGACCGATAATGTTGAAGTTTGTAGAAATTAGAGTCAACATAGATGAATGTTGACTGCTAATGGGGAGGGTGTTGCCTTAACATGCACCAAATGTGAATCTTGTCTATGTTGGCGAATTCAATTTCTACCTCGATACTTGCTCTCCACTATTGGTCTAGGCCACCTATAAGGCTTATATGGTCAACATCATATCGATATGTCATAAAAGATAGGTGAATTTGCTCTAGTTTTAAGGAAGACTTTATTTGGACAAACGATGAGATTAAGAAGTACCTCATAGTGTGCGAACTATTCAAGTCTTGACAGTTTTAAGATAAAGCTAGAATGACTTATGTGGTTGTTGTTGGCAGCCACTAGAGACAGAACTAGTATTTCATCATGGGGGGGGGGAGAAACCAATGCGTATTCAATACAAACAAAGATACGATAAAAAAATATAATGAATGAAAAGAATAGCTTAGTATTACATAAAAAGAATTTCATGAAGTTCAATAATTAAGAGACAGAGAAAAAACATTCTAGAACTTCTTTTCGAAAGAATGACAGATACATATTTCACTAAATTTTACATAAAATTAAGCATATCAAAAGTTATATATTCCATATTAGACATAAACCTAGTTGAATTTTCCATTAAAAAAAAATCACAACATTGATTTAATGTTCCCAACTAGCAACAAACATTTATCATTGTTTAGTCTAAAATAATGAACAAATAAACAGATAACACACTTTTCCAACATTTAAAATTTTATATATGTAATTCGGTATTTATAATATAGACCACTAACACGTTAATCGATGAATGAGAAAAAAAATTGTCTTCTTTTCCTCTACACTTTTGTTGGTCAATTGCACAGCCAATGGGTGACGTTTCTGAACTATTTTCATGTCTACAGTTATTGCCTTATTGGTGTACAATTTTTTTTTTTTTGGTGTGTGTGTTTTAGAAGCTTTTGTTTTCTAACTAAGTTAGGACTCTTAAATTGCTTTATTGGGATTTAGATATACTAGCAATGCACCACATGCATTGCACGTGACTAATTTTTTTTTAAAAAAATAAATAAATAAATATTTGGTATACACAAATATATCAATCATATTAGAACCTTATTGTATTTAGGATTTGTTAGGTCAATTAAGATAAATTTTAATATATAACACTATAACATATATTATAAAACAGATTAATTTTTTTTAAAAAAAATCAAATTTTCACATAAAATCTTATCATAGTTTAAAAAGTTTATTGTGACTAAAAAATTATGTAAAACTATATATACATAGTTTTTTATCTTAAAAATAAAATACTTCTACATTTTGATGAAAAATAAAATATACATATGCAGTCATAATATTATCTTTATAAATGAGATGAATAATATTATATTGATTGAGTATTTGAAGGTTTTTTTTGAATATTTTAAAACTTACAATTATGCATATTTTTTAAGAGTAATTTAATCAATCAAAAATTTTCATAAAAATTGACAATTATAAATACAGAATAGATAATTAAGAAATTAATTTGATTAAGATCCACTTATAAATCATTGAATAAAATAAAATTAATTATCAATATACTAATCATATTGCAACTTTACTGCTGTATTTAAGATTATCTAGGTAAATTGGGATAAAAATTAATATACCATGCTATAATATATATTATAAAGTATATTAAAATTTAAAAATAATTCAAGTTTTCATATAAAATCTTAACACAATATGAAAAGTTTACTTTGATTAAAAAATTATATAAAACTATATATGTATAAGTTTTTATCTTAAAAATAAAAGGGTTAAACATTTTTGATGAAAAATAAAATATACATACAGGGTTATACATTTTGATAAAAAAATAATTTTTAATAAGGGTAAAATAGTGAATCAAAAGTTTTTCTTATTAATGTATTTTTATTAGTAGTATAATAATATATAGATATAGATTAAGAAAGTTAATATTTTTTGGTCTTGATGATAAAGATTTAGGTTATAATTGTTGTTAATTGGTTGTTTAGAATTCTAACCCGATTAAAATAACACCAACTCTATAAGTTTTATAGAAATAGTCATTGTGTGAAACTAAAAGACTTAAAAGGGTTGTCTGTAAATTGGTTTGCGGTTCCAACACACTACATCATTGGACTTCATTTTCCAGTTATTATTTTTATGGGGTTTTTGGAAGCCGGTACACCTAATTAGACTTATTTGGCAAAAAGTACACATTGAAAAATGTTTTGAAAAAAAGTACACTAGTTAGATACAAAGACATAAATGCCCATTTTAGGGAAAGTAGTGTATTAAATATCTCATAGTTTTATGGGAGA
>CM042201.1:11420452-11435421 GCA_023539305.1 Ilex asprella
AAAATGTTCATGAGACTATCAAGAGCTTTGTGCACGGTTTAACATTGGTACAAAGTTGAATAGTCACACAATGGCTTATATGCAAATATGGTCTTCTTCCCTGACGGTATTTCTTCTATTTTAGGTATCAACTTCTACACATTTTATTATTTCTTAACACGATTTTTTATAGTTTGTTTGGTGATAGTTCAAGAAGAGATTTATGTGATATTTTATTGATTGGAATTGTTACTCATTCTTTTTGGTTTGGGAATTCTATATATTTGTTGTGTATATATTTTTATACCCATAACTAATTCAATAGTTGTACATCATTAAGTCCCTAAATAAGACCTCAAAATAAGATCCAAATAGCATTTCCCATCTCTATGTAAGTGTTATGGACATTTGCGAGTTATGACATGTGGGTTTGAATGACTTTATGCTTGGACTGGAGCTTTGGGATTGATGTTAGGGGCAATAATTGATCATACAAACAGAACAGTGCAGATTAGATTTTCTTGGTGCTACAACAACCATACTTGATGTCACGGCCCAAAGTTTTTTTTAATGGTGTTTTTAAAAATTTTGATAAGAAATAACACTTTCATTTCATAGAAAGTAATATAAGTACAAAAAAATGTGGATAAGGGCAATGAACTATTATGTATTATGTTCTTTATTTTTTGGTTGTTTTATGTTGCATTGAATTGTTATATTTATGTCTTATTGCATTGTTTTGGCCTTTTCCATTGTTCACTCTTCTCATGTTCCTTATCATATTCTATTCAACTCACAGATATTAATTTGTAATTGATAGGTCTTGATCGGGTTTGAGTTCACAATGCGACTCAAAAATCAATATTTTTCCAACATGAGTATTGTGTGATTACTTTTTTGTTATTGCGAGATTAGCTCGCAGGTATTCCCTCTATGTTAAATTTTGAAAGCAACATTGTTTAGTTAAGAATTCAGGGCAATTTTTTTTTAAACTGTGGAAGTTATGTACATATATTTCACTTATCTTTCAAATTAGAGAAGAGTAGTTAGGAAAGTAGCATTTATGAAAGTGTATCATCTTAAACTATATTTTGGAAATAAGTTATGTGTTGAATTCTTTTCTTTTGAGCAGGTACTTGGGTTGGCGGAGAAAAAGATGGAGCATAGGGTAGATTTGTTTTACAAGCTATGTGGTTTGAAGAAATTCAATTGCTTGCCATTCTCATAGTAGTTCATAGTGTATTCCTCTTTTGCCCGTGGATATCTTTGCTTTCATGTTGATGAGTTCATGTTGCTTTCATCAATTCGTTTGATTTCTTTGTGTATTATCTCATTTTTGTACAAATGACAGATTTGTGGATTATCATTTTTCTAATTGGTTATTTTTATTACATAGTGTCTTCAGGCACGTGTCTATTGCTAAAAATATTGAAAACTAATTCATTGTTGATATTTGGTTATGCAATTGGTCTTTCTTTACTAACGTTAATACTCTTCAGTTTTTACATTCCATTCACGGCTCCTGAGTTTTATATTCACCCTAACAAATCATTTACATATCTTCTCCAAATTATGCAAACTTGAATGCATTCACTCTTTTTATGGTAAATAATTTAATCTCTTTAATATTTGGATATTTGTCTTTTGAATTATACAATGACGATTTTTAAATTCATTGTTGATGAACTGGAGTGACACATTAGATTTTAGCATTTCATGTAAGTTATTTTTTTTTTTCATTTATGATTTCATCGAATGAGTGAATGATTTTTTTTTGTGTTATATAACTTTAATTTTTGGATTAATTCGAGTAGTAAAGAAATTTAGTTTTTTAATACAAAAAAATAAAAAATAATAGCTTGGGTTTGGGGACTATTTTCCAATTTAATGAGTAAATAAATTCCACTTATTCTAATTTTCTAATTCAAGTAAAATATTTTTTAATTCAAAAAATAAAAAAGTAAATTATTTTCGGTACTACATTCATTTTTTCATGAAAACAAAGTTTTGCGAATTATCATCGGGAGGAAGAGGCTGTGACATGAGTTAAATTTTTTTTTTAAATTAAATTTTTTGTTCTTTATTATTTTGAGTATAAAAATTGTGTATGCAAATTGATATTATCCAAGGGTTGTGTTTTTTGAGTGTATTTTATCGATTTTTATTTTTTGAATAGTGGGTCTATATTGATTAGTATTTTATGTTGAACAT
Source organism: Ilex asprella (assembly GCA_023539305.1). Taxonomy (NCBI): domain Eukaryota; kingdom Viridiplantae; phylum Streptophyta; class Magnoliopsida; order Aquifoliales; family Aquifoliaceae; genus Ilex; species Ilex asprella. The sequence goes on from CM042201.1 coordinate 11,422,643, forward strand.
TGTTTTCAAGTGTAATTTTTTTTTGAATAGTGCCTTCAGGCATGTACAATAACTAGTTGTTATGTATTGGGTATAGATTAGGGGTAACTCGTGTTGGAAGACACGGTACAATGTTAATAGTTTTGAGATGAATGTTGGTGGCCGTTTGATTAGTCTACTTGAGACCGTCCAATAAACGTACTAAAGTCTACCCTATTGTGTATTATAAATTCGTTCTCACAACCCTTATCTCCTTAAATTCGAAGCGTTGTCTCAAATTAGGAACTTTGGATGAACTTACATAAATGCAATAAAGTTAATTCATTGTCTACACTTAAGAGTTAATTCATTATAATATGTTTAATAATTTTGTGGATTTTTGTTTGATTTAAATCAAGTAAGATATTTTCATAATTATTATGATTTTTTTAGCATATTTATAATTTTTTTATTTTTTTATTATACGATTAATTTGACCAATAATACAACAGTTGAATCAGTGACCAATTGACCTAGCCATTTTTTAAGGTTGATGTCCGGATCGAATTTTAAAATTATGGCGCTAATCTTAAAGGTAATATTATTTAGAACTAAAAATTTGACTTAATTTATTGACATAATAATATGACTTCATAAAAATTATTAGATCAATGTCAAGTTTCAGTATTTGATGAGATATACGATAAATTTAAATATTAGTTTGAATTAAGTTGATAAATTATGTGAGCAAGTTATGTGTATTAACATTACTAATATCTTATTTAAGCCCTGAATAATTGTTTTTCAGTGAAATAATGTCATTGAAGTAGCCCATTAAGAAATCCAAAGCCCAGTGGAAGCTCTACGATCGTCTTCCGTCTTTGTGCTCGCTCTGAGAAGTTCGAGAGAGAGAATGGCTCAAATTCCCAACTTAGACAACGCTCCTCTGAATCTCACGTCCCTAAGGTATATCGATATCAATAGCCATAATCACAATGTATAATTTTATATATTTACAATTTCCTGCATAGGTTAATTTATTTGTTGTGAATTCAGAGATCAGTCTCAGAAGGAGCTCATAACCATCCTGAAAAATGTGAGTTCAATTTGTATTTGATAAGTTATTTTCTGAACGAATTTACTAGTTTTTCATTGCAAATATGTAATTTCTTCGAAGTTAATGCGTTTGTACTTCATAGATTCGAGGAAAGAAGTGCTTGGTTATCGATCCGAAGCTCGGTGGCTCTCTCTCACTTATCATCCAGACGTCACTCCTCAAGGCACTTTCCTATATTGCTGCTGCTTGTTGTCCTATTTTACTATCGTTTTCGTAATTTTTTTTGGTCGTTGTTGGTGTGAATTACAAAATAATGAAAGCTTTTCAGTTGAATTCATTGATTTATGGTTTGTTCGAATGAACGTTTTGGAAATTTTTCTCCTTAAATACTACCAAGAAAATAGAAAATTCTATATAAAGGGCAATTTCCTCGCTAAATGGATGAAAAACAGAAATGAAAACAATAGCAATAGATAAAGATTCTTGGAAACCAAGCAAAAGAAAGAAAATAGTTGGAGCTTCGTTAGTATTTCGCTTTATGTTCTGATTTTTGGGGGTTTGTTGATACTTAAAAACAGGAGCATGGGGTTGAATTGCGGCATCTCACTGCAGACCCTGTTCAGACCGAGTGCACCAAATTTGTTTACCTCGTTCGGGCTCAGCTTGATTTAATGAAGTTCATTTCCTTGCAAATTCATAATGATATTTCAAAAGGGGTTCAAAGAGAACATTTCCTTTATTTTGTGCCTCGTCGAGCAGTTGCATGTGAGAAGGTAAACTTTTTTATTCATTAACAACCTACAAATTGACACATATAAGGTATCATTCAATTGTTGGATTTTGTGTGGTCTTTATGGTTCTGCAGATACTTGAGGAGGAAAAAGTTCATAATTTGTTGACGATAGGGGAGTACCCATTATATGTTATTCCATTGGACGAGGATGTATTGTCATTTGAACTCGACCTCGCTTATAAAGTATGTTTTTCTGCTACTGCATTGAGGACTGCACAAAATTATACTTCTTTAAGGCAAAACTATGTTAAAGTCGGTGGGTTGTGTGTGACAGGAATGCCTGGTTGATGGTGATACAACCTCTCTGTGGCATATAGCGAAAGCCATCCACAAGCTTGAGGTTGATTAGATTTCTTTTCTCTTGTGCATTAGTTTACCTTTTTATAAATAGTGGATCATTATAAAATATTTTATCAGTATGCATCGTAGTTTATTGTAATGTGAGAATTGTGTCTGTTGTTCTAAAAAGTATTGATTGTCTGACATATTGTAGTTCTCTTTTGGAGTCATACCAAATTTGAGGGCCAAAGGGAAAGCTGCAGTACGGGTTGCTGATATTTTGAATCGCATGCAAGCTGAAGAACCTGTTAACTCATCTGATGTAATCATGCATCACTTAAAGCCTTTTGGAATCATATTAGAGTAAAATATTGTCAATTTCTGACAATTAGTTTACTTTGAGAATTATATAATAATAATAATTTTTTTTTCTGCAGATGGGCGTGCCAGAGATAAGTACTCTCATCCTTCTTGACAGAGAGGTATCACTTCTTTCTCGTCTTTGCATTTTCTTATGATAAATTAGTCTATCCTTTTGTTCACAACCATGTTATGCAAATTGCATTTTTCTTCTTGTTAGTACATGGTTGTCTTTGTTTGGCAAAAAAATTGGTCCGACTTTTGTTTCAGTGGCATGGGTAAAAAACAAGTGGCTGCCGTGACCAGAATACTATCTTTATTCTTTACCCATGGGGTAAAGTTGTAACGAAAATGGAGGTGGAGGTGGAGGTGGAGGTTGAGGTGGAAAAGTTTGCTGATTATAGCTGACAATGGTGCCTGGGTTTCATGCTAAGGATGTTTTGTGAAGTTTGGCTGTATTTTACTAGTTTTAGTGTGGTTGGAACTGGGAAATAAGATGCCTAGATACCTTTGTAAGATCTATGTTTGTCCTTGCATTAGATGTCCCACTATTGTCTCCCCACTCCCTCTCTACTGCCTGGTCAAATTGATCTAACCTATTCAGAAAACAAAAAGTTGAATTAACTGCAATCCAATAGCAAATTGATCATATAAATAGTTACTGTTCTCTTTTTTGCTCTCCACTTGCCTTTGAGGTGCATGGAAGTGCTTTTGCACCCCCTTTCTGTTTTCTCCTTTTTCTTTTGTGACCTGTTTAGCTGCTGGTAAGGCCAGGTTGTGCTACCTTTTGAATCTTCTTCCTTCCACCTCTTCCGCCACCCCACCCAAAAAGGCATGGTTAACAAAGCAATCTATTTATTTTGGCCGTCACACTTAAACAACATGTGCAAGCCAAGTATGGCAGGGAACATTTTTCTTTCACTCTCTCAATTATGCGACCATTAAATTTTCAGATCTCTTGAACCATCTAGTATTCAGCTTGCAAATTGTACCCCTTAACTAATCGTGTGACACTGGCAAGCAATCCCAGCATTTTCTTCTAAATTGGATTGTATTAATATTTTTTATTGACTATGTAACGCTTCCACATTATGTTGTGCATGACATAATATTTCTGGAGATACTTGCATTGTTAACTGCTAATGTATCGTTGCAGGACCAACTGTAAAATTTATAAGGGTTTTGGCTTAAAACTTGTTGTAACTCGCTGCAGGTGGACATGGTCACTCCTATGTGTTCTCAATTGACATATGAGGGGCTGCTGGATGAGGTAAAACAAAGATGACTATGAATTAGAAATTTCCAAGATCTGATTTATAAATCAGTGACAAAACTTGAGGCCAGTAATATTTATGTTCTTGGTGCGGTTGGTAGATTTTAAATGGTCATAGGCTCATGGCATGTATGGTTCTATCTGTGTTTGTAGGTTGGATTACCCTGACTAGGTTCTTAATTCAGCTATGATATTTCAATTTTTGTTTTCTCCTTTTTTACTTTTTTCGTTCCTGCCACAGTTTAAAAAATCCACAGTTTAAAAATATTTGGATTTATTTTAGAACAACTGAGTTTGTTAACATTTGGCAATTTTAGCCTTAGTTTTCTTGAAACTATGTCACTGAAGTATTATTGGCGGTACTTCCCTGTCCAAGAGTAATATTCCACGCATGTGAGATGATAATCTGATGATGGATTCTTTTCTTTTAGTTTGCATTTCGTAATTAGCTATCTCTAATAGGATTTGTACAGTTTCTTCATGTCAATAATGGTGCTGTGGAGGTAGATACGTCTATCATGGGTGTCCAGCAAGAGGGAAAAAAGATAAAGGTTCCCCTTAATTCAAGGTAAATTATGTCTCTTCTATTCCTATTTTGCTATGTTAGTTAAGGATTGTGTGGCATTCTACCTCAGCATAGTAGTGGGCCACAGCAGAAGGCTCTGTGCCCGAGTCTCGTTAGACTAAGCTGAAATGTAAGGTGTAAGTAAAGAAATAGGAGAGATGAAGGCCTTCAGTGGAGTTCTAGTCTCGAAAAGAACGAAGTTAGGACCAAGAGCAAAACTGTGTCTGTAGGATATGCTGAAAGCTAGAACTTAAAGACTGCCAGATTTGGAATCTAATATTGTAATGGAATGTTGATTTGATTGAAGATATTGAATAGTGACATCAATCCTACTCAAACACCAAAGGTTGGCTTGAGTTCTAAGAAATTTCATAACATGAACTGTTCTCGACCAAGACCTTACTTTTCATTTTTCTTTTCTTCTGAGGCTTTTGTTGGTCTTTTAGTCTGTAGGGAGCTAGCTTTGTCCTATATTTCTTCTATAACCTTTTCCACTGTGACAACTTAATTTATTTGAGAGATTGGTCTATAGTCAAAGGCCCTTAATGTATATCTACATTCAGTAGTTTTTATTTATTTTTTTTGTTATTGAATTTTTGGTTCAAAGGTGACCAATAATTTTGAGGGTGGCCCTCCAACACCCATAACCCCTCGTCCATGATGAAGGTGTGGTATGATCATGCGTCTGTGGTAAGACTACCAACAGACTTTTTCTACATTGGCCAGCTGGCTCTGTCAATACTGCCGGTCTGGATAGATTCTTTCTATAAAAAATCTTCCTTCTGAAGGCTTTCACTTTTTTTATGGATAATATGCGCATGTATTTTATGTCTCCTTGTGTTCTGACCCTTTGATTTATTGTTGTTGCATTGTCCTTCTTTTAGTGACAAACTGTTCAAGGAGATACGGGATCTCAACTTTGAAGTTGTTGTCCAGGTTGACCTATTATTACAAGAATCTCCGTTTATATAATATGATGGTTCATTTCCTTTTCATAGCTTTTTAGTTAGTGATTGCTTCTGGATTTGAGTTTAATTTTTCTCTAGAGTGGTTCTTTAGTTTCCATTTGCAGTATGATTGCAGGTTCTACGTCAAAAAGCAACATCCATGAAGCAGGACTACACAGAGATGACAACTACAGTAAGTCAATTGATCAACAAACGAGTGCTTGCCATTCTTGGTCTTCAATACAATGATGACAGGGAGTCTCCAATATCTGAAAACTGTAAAAAAAACTGATCTTTGTTGAAATCTACTTTTTCCTCTCTTTCGCCTGGTATAAAAGGCAACTGGCTCAATTGTTTAGACAATCACAAGTTATACTTGCTAAGAAAGCTACACATACATTGTCTCATCACAGTTTAAACAATACTCACATACTACACCCAGTAGTTCTTCAATGCTTCTGCCCATTTGTATGTTTCGCATGATGTCCAATCAACTTTTTGTGTTGCTGTTTTGATCATTATTACTGTAGGCCTTGTTTCTTAATTAAATGGATATGTGATAAAAGTTTTTAATGGGTGCCATGAATGCGTGCAGACTCAGTCAGTTTCTGAATTGAAGGATTTTGTCAAAAAGCTCAACTCATTGCCAGAAATCACTGTAAGTGTCGTCTTTGAAATGTTTATCTAGTGTTATCCAACTGAGATTCTAAGTTTCTTTTTTGTTGCTCTAGAGGCACATAAATCTTGCTCAGCATTTGTCCACGTTTACATCAAAACCTTCTTTTCTTGGACGACTTGATATGGAACATACAGTGGTGGAGGCTCAAAGCTATGATATGTAAGCAAATATGGAACTTATTGTTGTAACAGAACTTCATAATATTTTATACTTCTCGAAATGTAAAGGACACCCCTAGATCAAGTGACTTCATAGATCCTTTCTGTATCCTTTGGGTTGATTGAGACATACAGAAGCATTACCTGACTTGGAATGCATAGATTCTGCTGTCGGCCATCTAATTCAAAACTTACTGATACCATCTTTGGTCTCATGGGGCTGAATTCTGTTCTTTAAATTCTAATTCTTCTCCTGGTAGTGTGACTTATTCAATTTAAAATATTCTTCATTTCCCTTCTTTTTGTGGATTAAAATTTAAGCTTTCCTGTCTATATCTAGTAGTGTGGATGGAGTATCTAAGATTTTTCTCTTTCTAATTTCTCCTCAGCTCCCTCCAGTTTTGTGATTGCTAAAAAGGACTGATGTGACATCCTTTTGTCTTATGTTGTTAAAGTTGTAGTTCAATTTCATAACATTGAAAAATAAGGGCATGTACTTTTTCACCTATGAATAGATTGTTAAGGTTTGAATCTATCCCTAGACAGTTGAGTTAAACACATTGTTTGAATTGGGTGTTTGGATATTCTTTTGATGGATTTGAATCTCATTCCCCACTATTAAATAAAATAATTGGCCTCTAAGAGTGTTGTAGCATTGTGGCTGGGGTATTTGTTGCATGTGAAGTGTTGACTTTTTTAAGACTACATAGTTGATTTCATTCTTTAGAGAACGTGTAAGCCTCGCTACTCAGAAACACCCTGACCACACTGAGAAACACGAAAGCGTGCAAGAAAGATAGAAAACATAGTTTGGTTTCATTTTATAAAAATATTACATTTTTTTCCACATAAATATGTAAGTGACAAAGTTTAGCGAGCTTCTGTAAATGGTGATCTATTGCTCGAGATTGAAAACATAGTGTATTAGTGTAAACACTTTAGTTTTAGTTAAAACTATTATGGTTATGAATTGCCTCAGTAACAAATCGGTATTGGCGTATTTAATCTGTGACATTTCATGTTTACAATATAAGTATAGTTGGTGGACGGATAATCTCTGAGAGCCTATGTATTAGATCATGCAGCTGACACAGTTCATGAGTGCAGATGCTTCGAGTACATCGAAGAAATGATCCATAAGCAGGAGCCTCTCGTCAGTGTCCTACGTCTCCTCATATTATTTTCTACTACGAATTCGGGGTTACCCAAAAAGAATTTTGACTATTTGAGGCAAGTATAGTTAGATGAATTTTCTTTCTTGCCTTGGTCCGACTACTTGTATTTACAAACTTCTTTGCTACTGCATCCTTTTGAAACTTTACTTTCTGAATCCTTCTATTTTTACACTCTTTGTTTAGGAGAGAGCTGCTTCACAGCTATGGTTTTGAGCATATGGCTACGTTGAATAATTTAGAAAAAGCTGGGTTGTTCCGGAAACAGGTTCTGGACCTCTTGCCCTTTATTTACTATATTCAAGCAAGATAGGTTCAAGTTAACTGACTTGATGAATATCTCATACTTCACCTGTACCTTGCAGGAGTCAAAAAGCAACTGGTTGACAATAAAACGTAACCTGCAGCTTGTAAATGATGACACTGACACTGCCAAGTATTGCTCTCTTTGATCATCATCAGTCTGATGATAATTATTATTTTTTTCTAAAGAATGTGAAATGTCATTTTTGGGGAGACTAGGTACCAGAGCTGTCATAATAGATCTCCCTGGGTTTACTATAATGGACTTACGATGATAATGGGAGTGTTTGACAATCAACTCCAGCTTTTTGGTGGTATGATTTAAGGTCATCTTACTGTTGCACTCCACAATCACAATAAAGTTAAAGTAGAGAGACAAAAGGAAAATTGGAAGTTAAGTGAGAGAAAAGGAAAATTAGCCGACTTTGTAGTTGGACTGTTTGGGAACTTTCTTACTCTAGTTCTTGTTTGGTTGAGGCCTACTTATATCTGTCTTAGGTTTACCTGCTGATGTTATATGTCTATTTTCTGCTTTTAAAGGTTACAATGGACAATTTACATTGAATATTTTAGGGTATGTTTGGTTTAGGTATTAAGGGGGTGAATTGGATTAATTTAATCCGGTAATAATATAATACTAAGTTTGGATGAGGTTATAGTGACCTGGTATTAATTTTAATTAATCCCGACCCAGTTTATTATCGTCATTTAACACCTAATATTAGGTAGTAATGAATACCATGTAGTAGGTGGTGTTATTTTTAACAAGTTCAGTATTAAAAATGCAATGACTTTATTATCCTTGTAAACTTAAGAGTCACACATTCACATAAAATTTACACATTAAGCAAATTCTTACCGTCAATTATTTTGTCATTGTTAATTTAATACCATACACTATTACTTAATCCAAACATAAATTTATGGATTGGATGAGAACTAATTACCCAATCCCATCCTTTATTTGTACCTGAACCAAACATGCCTTTAGTATTTAAGAAGTTGTTGACTATGCAGTTAAGCAGTCACATGGGTTGAATTGGTTTCTTATTTTGGTGTTTGGGGTACTTTATCTGAAAAGTTGGGGGCTTTACAAACCAATGCTTTGAATTTTATAAAAGCAGTCAATAATTACCCAGAAATCTATACAGTTTTTTGTAATTATGTTCCAATCTTACTGACCAGAAAAGAATCAACAATTTGGTTCTGGCTGGTGGTCTGCCCTTAGTGGTTGTGTTATTATGTATGATAGTTTTTTTTTTTTTTTGTGTTTTTCAAACAGTTATTATATATGTATATTAGTGAAGCAAAATGCCTTTTTATTCATTGCAAAATATAATTTTTTGTTAGAAATAGAATGTTGGTTGAACCCGTTTACTGTTGGTTATTCATTTTACGGGTGTGATAGACTTTTGGTGTTCCTGTTGTCTCATGTCCGACTTTTGGGTTGATTTTCTTATGTAACAGTCCCAATGATATCTCCTATGTTTTCTCTGGATATGCTCCTCTCAGCATTCGCATTGTTCAGCATGCAATTCGATCTGGATGGTGAGCTATAGTTTTTAAGTGATACATGGGGTGCATTAAGAGACACAATGTGTTATATTTGTCCCTTTTACCCTTTAAAAATCTTTTATTTTTTCATTTTCAATTTTTTGTCAAGTAGGTTATTGTAAAATTGAAAGTAAGTAGCTGAAAAAGAGAAACCAGATGGGGAGAGGGAGAAAGGAAAAGGGGGGGGGGGGGGAAGAGAACACTCAGCATAATGGATACATTAGTAGTTTTTTTTTGTGGCCTAGATGTATTTTTATTTTGTTAGTTGTCATTATGCAAGAATTGGTTTTTCTATATGCCTGGGATGTTTCTCATGTTATTTTCCAAACCAAGTAACCTTGAGTTGGGTATCAACTTGATGGAGGATTGAGGAATGAACACCATATACTTCTAATTGTTATAAAACCATCGAAATGCTCTACAATGAAGAAAACTATTTAAAAGGATGAATGCTGGCGTCTAACTTTTACTATCATCTTGACCATTGAAAACCATGATTTCTAAGCTTAATGTCAGTAGAAGAATTTGTGAAATGCTGTTTGGAAATCCAAATAAAGAGATCAGAAGTATCTCTGAGATTTATTTCAAATTCCCTTATGGCTTCTTCCTTCAGTTTGTCTGAGCTTACATGCCAAGTGCCACTCAGCTTATATGTCTAAACATCTAACCCAACATAATATAGTCGTGTTGGCTTTGCAGCTATTACCCGTCACTAAACAGAACCATGCTCCAATAAGTATCAAAGCCATTCACTGAATTAGAAATAGACTGGTATTTTTCAAAACATAAAACGGGAATCCAGTAGAATATCAGAACAAGAGCCATACAGTGGGAGTACAACTTTAGGACCATAACAGTAACAATACCTTTTGCAAAACCAGTAGATCTGAAGCTCTAGATGTCAAGAGAATTCCTCTAAACTTTCATCCAGTTCAACATGGTTCCACCATTTGATTCCAATAATATGCCCCAAGTCAAGGGTAGTATAGAGGTAATCTTATGATCATCTGGACCAAAAAAAAATATAGGTCTTGTAAGACTGTACAAGTTCCGGCATCCAGATATCTCAAAGTGACAAACATCTTAATCCATACAAGCATACAAGTCTTGGTACACACTTATGTACGTAAAGAGCATGGGAGCTCATGTATAAAATAGTAGTAACTAAATTAAGAAGCTATATGCTAAAATAGGATGTCATCAACTCCTGTGCAACATTGTTTACATGTGCAAGTGGTAACACGATTTGTTACTATTAGCTTTGAAAGCAACAAATCATACAAGAATTGGCGAGATAGGAGCAGCCTTTTGCTAGGTAGATAATCAACATAAAACTTGAAGTTACACTGAATAAAATTTGGAACCTTGTTTTGCCGAGTGTGCTTGAAAAATTCTGAGAAGTATTTCCTTTAGTGTCCTGATTATATTGCCAAAGGCATTATGATGCACTTCAAAGGCACTGTTTCATCGCTTTGTTTGATCGTATTAGAAGTCTTCTGGCATGGGATTAATATGTCTTGGGGTAATTTATTTTAATGTTTACTGTTTGTTATAGCTTCAATTGGATACATAATATGTAGCCAGGGGCTGCATAGGCTTCACATGCATACTATGGTATATGTTATGCTTTACATGGAATTAGTATACTATGCAGACTATACTCAATTGAAAGGATGTTTGTAGTCATTAGTTTCCTTGGTATTTTTTGCTATTTGGGTGGACTTCTTATCCACCATTTATTGTACTTTTGAAATATGCATATTTCGTTCTATGAAATGAAAGTTTAGTTTTCCTGTTAAAAAATGCTATATTAATGTTTTGAAATTGATCCCTCAGGCGCTACATTGAAGAAACATTGAAGCTGCTGCCTGGACCACACTCGGATACGAAGAGAGTAAGTAATATTTTTTCTTCCTTCCATTCTCGTCCTTCTCAATTCCCTGCCTTGTTTATTCATTGTCATGGCACATATATCATAATTTATTGATGCAGTGTATACATTGTGCAGAGTGGAGTTGCAAGCAGTCCATCATTTGACACTCTTCCAGGGTCTCTGCACAGTGTGGACAAGTATGCTTCATTATTGTGATGTTTTGTATTCCTGATCAGTTTGGCATCCCTTTTTTTTTTTATAAAAAAGAATCCTTTTCCCCTATACCTGCATATAAACTCATCATCTTTTTGTGAAAATTTGTTGGAGTTTCAAATTAGGAAGGCCTAATTGTTCATGTGATGTAAATCGTATTAAGGAAGAATTAGGGATGAGAAGGGAAGAAGAAGGGGATGAGAAAAGAAGAAAAAGAGGATGAGAAAAGAAAAAGAAGGGGATGAGAAAAGAATAAGAAGGATTCAATATCAATAATTAATAATCAAAGTCTAGTCTAACCAAAACAAATACTATATCCCTATATATATATAGGGAGAACACAAATCCTAAAAGAACTTTAAAAGAAATAAATAGTCATAATGACAACTAAGCCCTTAAAAGGTAAAAGAAATTATTTAAAAGATAAATATTAAAAGTATCAAAATAACTATTATAATTAATCTCTAATATCTATCTAATTCCTACATGATCCTCATCATTCTCCTCCGGTTGAAAAAAACCCTCCTCCGGAGAGTCTTCAAAGTAGAAGTACTCTAAGAGAGCAGCCTGAAGATGATAGAACACCTCATCTCGAATGAAAGAATCATCGACTTATTTCTATCGGTCAGGATAAATGTAAGAATCTCCATCTGTATGAACACCTACAAATAAAATAGGAGGCTTTGGAATACCTTGATTAAGCCACATGTCCTCCAAATAAAAATCTGGACTAATACTAACATTTAATGGAAAATTAAGCAAATAAGCATTAGATCCAAATTCAAGAATAAGAAAACAATTTCCATCAGACGTGAACAAGCATTCAGTGGGACAAGATTTCAATGATAAAGGAGTAACAATAACGTTTTGATGCTGAAAATAAGAAAATACAGACTCAATTGAACACTTGATAGTAGGCAAAGAATCAAAGTTAACACTTTCAAGTGGGATAGAATCCAAAATAATGTCAACAATCTCAGGTTGGGAAAAATCCGTAACGTTATGATGACTTGGACAAGTAGACACTGAATAATCACTGGTAGATGTTGCAATAAATGACTCAATTGACTTAATATCTTCCATAGGTGTAGACTCAACAGACATTTTCACAATTTTTAAGACCAGTGATGGTTCAAGAATTGACACAATCAAATACTCACACTTTCTTTCGATTTAAACTCTTGTGGGTGCAAAGGAGGACTTTGATCTGATAAAACTGAATGAGGGAGTTGGAAGTCAGTAGGAGTAATATTTTTCTCTTTATCCGATACTAGCATATCTAAATCTTTTGACACATTCGGATTAGGAAAGCATGTAGAAACAATATGAACATCGTTTAAGTAATCATGATACTCATATGTGGTGGAATTAAAATTGGAAGATTTTTCACGCTGTTTAGCAGATTGTGATGAGAAGGGAAGAAGAAGGGGATGAGAAAAGAAGAAGGGGAGAGAAGGGTATGAGAAAAGAAGAAGAAGGATTCAAAGAGAAGGTCTTTCAACTCATGAATTAGAAATGAGAAGGGAAGAAGAAGGGGATGAGAAAAGAAGAAGAAGGATTCAATATCAATAATTAATAATTAAAGTCTAGTCTAA
>CM042201.1:11444792-11457453 GCA_023539305.1 Ilex asprella
GGGGGGGATTGGTAGGGGAACCTAAGGACCTGTTTTTTTACCGGGTTTGGTGGAGTTTGGAGGGATTAAGAAAAATAGTTTAATAAATTCCGTAATTTTTTGTTTGATTAGTATTTTTAAACTAGAGATTTAATCTCAACCCGTAAGTGGTTCTAATATATTAGACCCACATACATAAGGTTGGGCAATTCAATGGTGGGTTTCATATATCCTAGCTTATGTTAACTATGTCAAATAATCCTTTTATTTCTAATAAAATATCATATCTATCAAATTGCATTCCAACTCCTCTCTCCAACTACTCCTCTATGTAATTAAATAAGAGCAATGTTATTGAGGCATAAATTAATGACATAATTTCAAAACTTAATAATTGTGGCTATCAGATTGTCAGAGAGTTCTAACATTAAATTATTAGTAGGTCTCAACAATATCAGTCCAATGATCACAATTTATTAAATCCCTAAATTATGTCTCAATAACATTAGTAGTTAAACAAACATGGTTATAGATTGAATTAACCAATGAATAATATAATCATTTACAAAACAAATGTGTTGATAACTGATGATGACTCGGATTTCACGGCCCAAGCCTGACCATCCTCGAGGGGATTATTGGGTCGGTTGGATATACGCAGTGAGTGATTAGGACATAAATTTAAAGATGATACAGGGGATAAGTGGTTTGCCCCAGCCAATGGATTGAGACTACGTCCACTGTAATCGGAGCTTCCTGCTCCTTGAGGGTATATATATTCAGAACTTGGGGAGTTATCGGGAGAAAGGGGGAAACAAGTGGCCGGTATGCGCCTACAGTTGGTCGGAGTACATGTCTTTTCCTGGTCTATTACCGGAATCCCCTTTTTTGGGGGAACGATACTGTTCTTCTTATACTAGCTTTTCGCTCTAGGGTTTTTCTAGCGATCCTTCCTCTTGCTTCTTGACTTGGTGGGGACCTTTCGTCCTCCCTCTGCCACTGGAGCCTGCCAGCCGGTGCCACTGCGGTTACTGTTCCTACGACGAATCGTGCCACAACCCTTAGCAGGCGGGTTTGTCTGTCCTTGATCCTAGAGGTGGTCCCCTTGCTTTTTTCGACGAGCGGCCCGTTAGGGTACACTCTTGTGTTATAGTTCGACTTGGGTTGGGCCGCCATATTCACCTGGGTCTTCCCCCTTCATTGGGTATGGGTATTTTCCCTGGGCCAAGCATCGAGAAATCTGAGCGTCCTGGGCCGGCCTGACTTCTCTTCTGAAGGTGGCCTATATCCTAAAATTCCGTCCCAATCAATTGCCCCTAGCCCCTGGTCATGATGATGACATCATCTGTGGCCTGGGGTTACGAAGTTTTTATCGGCTCTAGGCCCGGTCAGTGCTGGGCTGAGGTTAGCATGGTTACGAACTGTTCCCGTGTTACCAGCGGTCAAACCCCAACGATCTGTCTTGTCAGGGGCTTTAAATGCGGTAAACAAAGAAAATGGGGGGTGGACCTCCTTGTTCATTCAGATTTTGCGTTTCCCAAGAGTTTCTTTGCGTCTTCTTCCCTTCGTTCATCGTGGGACCTTGTTCCAGATTTCTCGACGACGTTGAGCACTTCCGATTTTGGCGTCCTTCTGTCTATAACCTTTCGCTAGGTACGTCCTTTCTCCCTTTCCTTAGTTGACTCGACCTGGATCCCCTTGATCCTCCTTGGTGGGGTTTTGGGCTCCGTTTCCTGGTCTGGAGGTTTAGTTTCTTTAAGAACCGCTCTGGTGCCTTCTTTCCCCTTTTTCGTTTCGTAGATCGTTCCTCCGTGCAGCGGATAGGTTTCTTCAATTCCTGGTGCCAGGACCCTCTTTTTATTGCGGACTGTATATCACATTTACTTTTGCTCCCTTTTAGCCTGCAGTCTAGGTTCTCGATGGGGAAGTTTGTGGTGTCCTCTGAGTCGAGATCTATCGACGAGGGAGCCAGGGAGGCCTCGGTGGCTTCTAGTAGCGGTCGTTCTTCCTCATCAGAGGACAAGGCTTCTGGGACCGTCCCAGGGACTTCATCCTCGATACCTCCTTTGGACGCTAGTCCTCTTTCCGCCTCACCTCTCGGTCTTCGAGGTCAGCAGGGAAAAAGGGGGGCTAGACTGGTTCCACCTACTGCTCCCAGAAAGAGAAAACGGCGAGACCATTCCGACCTGTTCTGTTGTTCCGAGGATACTCCTAGCTGCCTCAACGAGGAAGACTTAGAAGACTTGAGGAAGGAGTATCGATTTCCTGAATCTGTATCTTTACACCCTCCCGAGGAGCACGAGAGGTGTAGCTCCTCTATTCCCGGTTTGACCTGTATCTTTGAGTCCGCGTTTCACGCTGGTCTCCGCTTTCCTATTCACCCTTTTATCCGGGACGTTCTAGCCTTTTATAATGTCTACCCGGCCCGGCTTTCTCCTAATGGCTGGGGTCTCCTGGTGGGTTTTCTTATCCACTGGTTTGAGAGTGGGAACGATTCTCCTCCGTCTATACCCGAATTTGCCTCCTTGTTCCAACTCAAGTCTTCTCCTTCTTTGGGTTTCTGTTATTTCGCCAAGAGGGTGAAGGCTAAGACATTAATTTCTGGGCTTCCTTCTTCTAACAAGGGGTGGAAACCCAAATTTTTCTTCGCAAGAGGGGACTCTTGGGAGCTATCCGGGGATCCTGGTGATGTCCCCCGGGTTCCCAGATCTTGGAGGACTCTGAGGAATAACAGTAAGGCTGATCAGCTAGCTGCTTCGTTGTGTTTTCGACCCTCGAGCCTTTACTAATTTTTTTGTTTTGGCTTGCCTTACAGATTTTAGCCCCGTCCTGAACGCCGAGGAGGTTGCAAGGGTAGCCAAAGCTAAGGCCTTAGGAGATCAGTTTTTCGCCGATCTAGTGACTGAAGGGAATCTTGCCTAGTACGGGTTAAGCCCGCCTATCGCCCCTTCTGTCGAGGAAGCATCCCTGCCTGCCCCCAGGTCTGAGTCTATGGACCCCAGCCTGATAATGTCAGTTTTCTCGGATTCTGAGGGATCGAGGAAGAAGAGGAAACTGGTGAAGGGGGCGCGTCCTCCTCCGAAGGCGTCGCCTCCGAAGGCTGCCACGCTGGAAGGGAGTCGAGAGGATCATTCAACCATTCAGCCCGCTCTCTCCCCCTCTTCACCTGTTGATCCTACCGAAAGCGAGGCTCCTCCCGGGGTGTTCGCAGCGGGGTCGCCTGGAGCCGTGCCGACTTCGGAGGTTTCTCCCCAACCTGTCTCTTCACAGGGCATCAAAGAGGGGAGTACCCCTTCCTTACTCCGACCGCAAGGGGGTGGCTTCCTTCGTGATCCCGCGGCTGCTGCTGCCGCCTTATCTGACCTGATTCCCATATCGAACTCCCGAGAAGCCATGCGGATGCCGTTCCAAAAGAAGGTCGAGCACACCTTTCAGATCATGGCGGAGGTATTTTGAGATTTTTCTGCTCCTTTTGCCTCCTTGTGTGATTTCTGTTATTCCCTGTGCTAGCCAGTTCTTCTCATTTTTCAGTCCCTAGCCTACGTGAAGATGATGGGCCTCAACTATGAGCAGGAGCTTGCAAAGGTCAGACAGCCTCTAGACGCAATGATTGTAGCTAAAGAGGCGGCCGAGGATAAGGTGAGGTTGTTGTCGTCCGAAACGGTTGAGATGAAAAGGCTCTTTGACGAGCTGGAGGCGCGCTTCCGGGATCTCTCCACCCTGAAGATGACCGAGCTAGCTGCGAAGGAGGCTGAGCTGAAGAAGGGGGATGCCGACCTGGCGACAAAGGATGCTGAGTTGAAGGCAAAGGGGGCCGAACTAGATGCCAAGGACGCCGAGATATCTTCTCTGAAGGCAAGGATTTTCGACCTCCTGAGGGAGGGTGCTGTGGCTTTTGTTAATGGATTTGTGAACTTCCGGGATCAAGCTAAGGAGGCTTACCCGAAAGTCGATTTCGATTGCTTTGCCCCTCGCCTTGAGGGTCTGCGATCCGCTGAGGCGACTGGTTCCAAGGAGGGGGCTGCTGTGCCACAGGAGGAGCCAAGTGCTGAAAAGACCGAGGACCAGGCCGCCGGTGTAGTGCCCACTGTCTGATAGGGCCTTGTTGCGTTTTGTCGTGGTTGACTCCTCGCAGACAATGTATTCCTACTGTTGTACTTCATCATTTTTTTTTTTGAATGAACAAACCGCCTAAATGTTCCCTCTTTCTTGTTTCTTGGATGGGATTGGTTTTCGGATATTGTGTCATCTTGCTGGGCTATATGGTTACTGTGTGACTATACTTGGTCTTACAGGGTTATTTTGGTCTTTTCTCGTTTCTTTTCGTGTATTGCAGGTATGATGACTGTACCTTCTTGAGATCGTGCGCCGTAGATGGAGCCGGTGGCTCCTAGATCGTGGTGTCTGCAATTATTCCCCACGTTGCCACGTGTCCTTCTCATTAAATGCGTAGGACGTGTATTTAATGCGTCTGCCGCAGATGTTGGGGGCAGTTCTGACAGGCCTAAATGTTGGCCCCACTTCCCACTAGACAACTGGCCTTCTCTGGGAGCCAGAATTTCTCGTTTTTTTCTGCAAGTGCAATTTCTCTACTGTTCCGTTGCCTTAGGAGAAAACGCTTCTTTTCTTCTTTCTCACACTTTTTATTATTGCCATGGCTGTGGATCCTTCCTCCCCGCGCAGGATCATGGCGAGGCTCTTTCCCGAAGGGGAGATTAGTGTTATTGGTGAAGAAGAAATCCCCGCTATCGCGGCGCGCTTCGATTTTCCTTCTGGGGTGGTCGTTCGTCATGTCGACTTGCGTCCGTTCCATAGTTCGGTTCGAGATGGGGTTTGCTTTTTTGAGGCCCCTTTCCTGCTAGGGTTTTTGCGCCGATGTGGTTTCCTCACATACCTTCATGGATCTCTCTCAAGACGTAATCTGCCTCCTTCCCTATTACACATTTCAGCAAAGGAAAGGAAAAACCTCTTTTATATAGGTTACCTCGGGCTATCGTGAATCTGGCCGCCCTGGCTTTTAGTTTCGACGCTTCCTTCGGGTCGCCTGGCAATACCCCGTCTTGTAGGTATGATATGATAGGGTCCATCCAGGAGATGTTCTCCTCGATTGCCATGGCTTGTTCCTCGTCTTCTGGTTTCTCATCAAGCCGCACGCTAGGTTCGGCAAGGGTCTCGATGGGTACGCGTCCTGGTGGCTCGAGTTTGGCACTGGAAGCTAGTTTGGCTAGAGCGTCGGCCCTGGTATTGGCGTCTCGGGGTATCTGAACCAGCTCGGCCGATACGAACTTCCTCAGCAGGTTGCGCGCTTTCATCATATACAAGGTCGTCTTTTCATCTTTGGCGGCGTATTCTTCCTCGACTTGCCTGACTATCAGCTGTGAGTCGCTGTGGATCACTATTTGCTGTGCCTCCATCGATAGGGCCAGATTTAGCCCGGCTATGAGTGCTCCGTATTCCGCTTCGTTGTTGGATGCTTGAAAGTCGAATCTTAAGGCGTACTCTAGGTCGTACCCTTCTGGCGAAGTGAGAATGAGGCCGGCCCCGCTTCCCTGTGCGTTTGATGCTCCGTCCACGAACAGCCTCCAGGTCGGAACATCGGGGATGCGGTCCTGGTCCTCCCTAGTTTCTTCCGGCTGCGGGGTGAACTCTGCGAGGAAATCTGCAAGGACCTGTCCCTTTATAGCGGCTCTGGGCTTGAACTTGATATCGAACTCACTAAGTTCCATCGCCCACTTCACTAGCTGTCCAGAGGCCTCGGGCTTATGCAGGACCTGTCTCATTGGCTGATCCGTTGGAATTTCAATTGTGTGGGCCTGGAAGTATGGCCTCAGCCTTCGGGCTGCCACCAGGAGAGCTAAGACGAGCTTCTCCATTTTGGGGTATCTCTCCTCGGCTTCTCGGAGGGTCTTGCTGCAAAAGTAAACCGGCTGCTGTGCTCGGTCTTGGTCTCTTACTAATGCCGCGCTGACTGCGAAATCAGACACGGCCAAGTAGAGGGTGAGAGCTTCTCCTTCTCGGGGACTTGCCAACACCGGCGTTGAGGCCAAATAATCTTTAATGGCTTGGAAAGCCTCTTGGCATCTCTCATCCCACTGAAATGCTGATTTCAGAGTCTTGAAGAAAGGTCGGCACTTGTCACTGGAACGTGATACGAATCGATTGAGCGTCGCTATCCTCCCGGTCGGTCGTTGTATTTCACGCGTGCTGGTGGGGGCTTTCATCTCGAGGATGGCCATTACTTTTTCTGAATTTGCCTCAATGCCTCGGCTATTGACTATGAAACCCAAGAACTTCCCCGCAGATACCCCGAAGGCGCATTTTGCGGGGTTCAGCTTTATTCGGTATTGCCGCATGATCGCGAACGCCTCTGCGAGGTGCTGGATATGCGCTTCTGCTTTGAGCGACTTCACGAGCATATCGTCGATGTAAACTTCCATAGTAGAGCCCAGCTTTTCTCGGAACATTCGATTGACCAGCCTCTGGTAAGTAGCTCCAGCGTTTTTCAGCCCAAGCGGCATGACTTGGTAGCAGAAAGTGCCCTGTTCAGTGACGAACGAAGTCTTCTCCTAATCGCTTGGGTCCATTTTGATCTGGTTGTACCCCGAGAACGCGTCCATGAAGCTGAGCAGCTCGTGCCCGGCCGTGGCGTCGACAATTAAGTCGATCCGGGGTAGCGGAAAGCTATCCTTAGGGCACGCCCTATTCAGGTCGGTAAAGTCGATGCAGAGTCGCCATTTTCCATTAACTTTTTTCACGAGCACCACATTTGCTAGCCAGGTCGGGTAATTGACTTTCCGGACAGCTTTCGCTCGTAGCAGCTTTGCTACTTCCTCATTGATCGCCTTCTGACGTTCTGGAGCGAAACTTCTCCTTTTCTGTCTCACAGGTTTAAATTTTGGGTCGACGCTGAGGCGGTGCGTGATTACTGCGAGGTCTATCCCTTCCATATCCTCCTGCCTCCATGCAAACGCGCCCAAGTTATCCTTTAAGAACCTGATGAGTCTTTCTTTGATTGAGGAGGGCAGCATAGAACCAACGTAGACGATGTGATCCGGGTCCTCGTCTAGCGGTATGGGCTCTAACTGTTTCGTCAGAGTGGGTCGTATTTCCAGCTCGTCTCTCATGTCCAAGTCCTCTAGCTGGACTGACTCGACTTCCTTTTGCCTCATCGAGGCCACATAACATTCCCTCGCTAAGCGCTGGTCTCCCCGGACTGACCCTACTCCGTTTTCGGTGGGAAACTTCACCACCAGATGGTATGCGGAAGGCACCGCTTTGATTGAGTTGAGGGATGGCCTTCCCAGCAAAACATTGTAGGCCGAGGGCGCGTCCACAACTAAGAAATGGGTTGTGGTTGTGGCCTGTCGAGGTTGGTCTCCAACTGTAAGGACAAGTGGGACGGACCCGACTAGTAGGACTTTCTCACCCGAAAAACCTATGAGGTGGGACCTCACGGGTTCAAGTGCGGACTTATCTATCCCGAGCTTTTCGAATGCTGACAGAAATAATATGTCTGTCGAGCTCCCATTATCAACGAGTACCCGGTGTATGGTTTTGTTTGCAACAATCACCTTTATGACCAAGGGGTCGTCGTGCGGGAGATGGCAGCCTTCGAGATCAGCGTCAGAAAAGGTGATCTCGTCTTCCCGGCGTGGGACTTTTGCTACGACCTGGATGTCAGGAATGTCCCCGGATCGTGCCCTCCTAGCATGCGCCTTCCGTGCCGAGCTAGTTTCACCACCCCCGGCGAAGCCTCCGGAGATTACCCGGACTTCGCCGATGGCTTGTTGATGTGGTTGAGGCACCGCTACGGCTGTTCGGGCCTCCCGTCCTGGGTTTCCCTGGGCCCTTCCATCTCTTGCCACATACTGCCGCAGGTGGCCCCTCTAGATTAGATATTCTATCTTTTTTTTGAGCTGGATGCAGTCGTTAGTTTCATGTCCTGTATCATTGTGGAACTCACAGTATTTTGCGGGGTCCCGTCTGCTCGGGTCAGACTTCATCCGCGGCAGCCACCTGACGAATCCCTCGTTCTGAACTTCATGGAGTACTTGAGCAATAGAGGTAACGAGGGGTGGGAGCCGCGCTGGTGCGAACCTCGGTTGTAGGTCTTGTACGGGTGGCCCTAGGCGGTCCCGGACGTTCCCTCTTCTCTTCGGGGAGGGCTCCCTCTTTCTTCTAGGCGAACGGTCTCATTTTGGGGATCGGTCGAGCCTTCCTTCCTTTCGGGGACTTCGGTCCCTCCTCTTCCTGTCTCCCTCGGCCGGCGCCGAATTTCCCTTCAGGCGAAGGGCTTCCTCTCCGTTAATATACTTCTCGGCTTTAGCCAGAACCTCCGCCATGGTGGCTTGAGGGTTCTTGGCTATCGAAAACAGGAGATCCTTAGATTGAACACCGAGCCCTGACATGAAAGTGGTCAGCGCAAACTTGTCGTCCACACTTTCTACTTTTAGGCATTCTTGGTTGAAGCGATGTACATAGCTCCGAAGGGATTCGCTGATTCCTTGTTTGATGCTCAGCAGGTGGTAGGACGGCTTCTGGTATGTTCTTGCTCCAATGAAATGCGACACAAACTGGATGGACAGCTCCCTGAAGGACAAGATCGATGCGGGTTGCAACCGGTTGAACCAAGCTATCGCCGACCCTTTAAGGGTGATGGCGAAAGCTCGACAACGTATCGGGTTAGGGTAGCCTTGAAGTTCCATTTGGTTCTTATAGGAGTTTAGGTGGTCGACCGGGTCTTTAGTTCCGTCAAACGCCTCTACTGACGGTACCCGGAACTTCTAGGGGAAGGGAAAACGGAGGACCTCAAGGGTGAATGGTGATTCGATTTGCTGGACCAAGGCGTCCATAACGTCGGTGCCCTTTCCTTTGACTGCCTCTTTCATGTTTCCCAGCTCTCGCTGGAGCTCGTGCAATTTCTGCCCTAGAAGGTTATCCATGGCGTCTAGCGGATGGCAAGGTACGTTTTCTTGGTTGGCAGGCCTGGCCCTGCTATGGGCCTCATCTTCATCACGTTCTTCAGGGCGTCTCCTCCTGTGATTTTCTCCCGAGTGGCTGTGTTCATGGAGCTCAGTGACTCCGTTAGCCGGTGCCTGGCGCTCCTGAGGAGGGGCGTCGCTTTCGGCCTGGGGGAGGGGCTCCTGGCGTGCTGGCAAGGGTTGGGGGAGTTGGTGTGCTTGTATCCACTCTATCAACTCCTGGTTCTGTTTCATTAGCTGAACCGTGGTTCGACGGTAAGCCTCTAGCTCGTTGGGAGGAAGAGGGTTCCCCAGCAGGGGGCGATCCTCGACATCTCCTTCTAAGGCCGGAGGGTTTTTCGGCAAACTTTGATGGGCTTGGGGGTTGGCAGGAGCTTTACTCATATTCCGAGTTGAAACCATCAAACAAATAAAGATTCGAAGCGATGTAAAAACGTTTCCACAGACGGCGCCAGCTGATGATGACTCGGATTTCACGGCCCAAGCCCGGCCATCCTCGAGGGAATTATTGGGTCGGTTGGATATACGCAGTGAGTGATTAGGACAGAAATTTAAAGATAACACAGGGGATAAGTGGTTCGTCCCAGCCGATGGACTGAGACTACGTCCACTGTAATCAGAGTTTCCTGCTCCTTGAGGGTATATATATTCAGAACAGTATCGTTCCACCAAAAAAGGGGATTCGGGTAATAGACCAGGAAAAGACATGTACTCCGACCATCTGTAGGCGCATACCGGCCACTTGTTTCCCCCTTTCTCCCGATAACTCCCCAAGTTCTGAATATATATACCCTCAAGGAGCAGGAAGCTCCGATTACAGTGGACGTAGTCTCAGTCCATTGGCTAGGGCGAACCACTTATCCCCTGTGTCATCTTTAAATTTCTGTCCTAATCACTCACTGCGTATATCCAACCGACCCAATAATCCCCTCGAGGATGGCCGGGCTTGGGCCGTGAAATCCGAGTCATCATCAATAACTGTGATAAATCCATAGGTCACACACACGTGTGTGTGTGTATATATATATATGTGTGTGTGTTATTTATCAAATGCAGATATGAATATGAATCTCATATATACAACGGTGATGATTGAATTTGGAAGAATTTAATAAAACCAATGCAATCTCTCACCCCAAAACCATCCAAACTTGCCATAAAGGACCAGGTACTTGTACATAGGAGCTAGACATACCTACTACCCTTGCTCGTTAATATCACATTTTTAATGGTCTCACGTGGAAATTTTTTTGATTTATTTTTCTTGATGAAGTTTGAACAACACTGGGAAAAATCAAGTGTATTTGCTTCCCTCCCTCTCTCTCTCTCTCTCTCTCTCTCTCTATCTCTCTCCTGTGAACACCACCATTTTCTGGGTCCCCATCATGGGTAAAAAATCCACCAAGGCATTTACATACTGTTAATGTTAGCCGTCCAGTTTATCATTTAGAAGCCTAAAAAACTGTGTTTAGTAAGTTTATACAAACAAGTTAAGCATTGAACCTGATCAACTTGTTTATATATTCCAGTTAGAGTCAAGAGATTACGTAGTTTGAATTTTCTGGAATTAAGTAGTTTGATTTCTTAACCTTTTTGAAAGCTTCCTTGTTGATGTTAGGAAGCGCATGGCACATAGTAGTATCCATGGCCTGTCACCACCAAGTACAGAATGAGGTGACTCCGTCAACTGACTCACTTGGTGTCTTGGGACAGAAGAAAGAGGGTGAAGTGTGAACTCATCAATCTTACACTAATGTATCACTAGTAATATTTAGACTTTACTACCCACACCAAGTATTCACTCCATGCCACTTCTCCCCACATTTTAATTGTTTCTTCTCCTTTGATTTTTGTACGACTGGTTTACCCCACAACAAAAGCAGTTCAATTGGTATCAAAATTAGGTTCCAAACTCAATGGCTTGATGGAGTTGATATAATGCAAGTAAGACAGAATTTGGTCTGCCAAGAGATTGATCATGGTTCTAAGTAAGCCAGAACATGTCATAGAGAGCAAGGTTTGTGGACCTTTTTTCCATTTTCCAGTGAGTGAACAACCTCTCTCTCTCTCTCTCTCTCTCTCTCTCTCTCTCTCTAGACTTTCCGTCAACAAGATATTAAGATTTGTAGAGGATTGAGGAAAAAGAATTAGGATATGGACAAGTTTAAAACTGGTTGACAGTGGCTTCAATAATACTTGTCCAAAAAAAAAAAAAAAAAAAAAGAAGCAAGTTCAGTGGTGGTGCACATTAGAAAATGGATTTTTCAAACCCTTTACAAGCCTCAACTCTTTGAAGAAATTTAAACCCCACATTACCTCTTTTTAAGAAAATACCCACACCAAGTATTCACTCTACTTGGTTTGATGTAGGTTACGTTTGGATAAACTAACATACACGATGAGCTTCTATTTCTCAACTTTTGATTGCTAGAGAAACGTATATGGGGCATTCATAATATTGTAAAATTTTGATTCTCATTTTGTATTTAGAAAAGAAAAAATGCTATAAAATCTTTTCGTAGATATAAATAGTTCAAGAAATTGTAGAGAACTCGTAAAGAGAGACTTTTTACGACATAAAATTTGTACAGAAATTGTAATGACAAAGTGTAATAACGGGTGTTACACTACAGTCAACAATTCAGCATTGGCTCACTATAGTCAACAACTGTAGGCAATTTTACTTCTCTATGAAATACACACGCTCACACAAGCCCTTAAACTACACAACCTAACCCCTTCTGACACCAACACTCGACACATTACCAACCAACTCCCAAGTACTACCCCACCTGACCCAAAAAAAAAAGTACCTCCCCACCAACCATGCATTCTATCAATCTAAAATAGGGTTGGTCATCTATAAATATGCTCAAACACACACACACAGAGAAAGAAGAGAAGTGAAGTAGGCTTCAAAGGGAGAACCAGACTCGATTGTTAGCCTATGCTTCTAAGTTGTATGTTATTATCCCTATTCCCTAATGAGAAACTAACAGTAATCCATTTTCTGTTCTCCAGGATTTCTAGAGATGGAACATGAACGTCAACTCTGCTTCGAAAAATATCTCACCCGTACGGATGTGGATCGGAACTTGGAGCTGCCGAAGGGGGCACTTTTTCTTCCGGCCGACGACAGTGTCTTCATCTTGCGAAACCAGACTGGAAAACCATATCGACTTAGAGCCCCCACAAGAGGTAGTGGAAGACGTTCTCTCACCGGAGACTGGAAGGATTTTGCAGCTGAAAACAAGCTTGAAGTCGGTCAGAAACTAAGATTCTGTCGCTTGGGCAATGAGTATGTGGTCGAAGTGGAAGTGAAGCTCTTTGGATGGTCAATAGGATGGGGACGACGGTAATTTCAGGTATCAAATGTGTTGACCTAATTAGATCAATGAATTGTCCCAATAATTTTTGTCCTCAAAATAAGTAGTTTTGGGTGTAACTTTGCTCTATGATCGGCTGGCTGTCTTGAGATATAATAAGAAGAATTTACTTTGATATGTAATTTTTGTGAGAGTTCTTTTACTACAAATTCTTTCCCCAGAGAACTTGATATTAGAATAAATGTATTTGTGACTTTCATAGATCAGTTCAATTTGTATCCAAAAATAAATAAAATTAGGTTTCGACCTGGCCAGGTGGAAGAGCTTTCTCTAGACTACCGGTCAATGAAATATTAAAATTATATGTAAAGGCTT
>CM042201.1:11465073-11477490 GCA_023539305.1 Ilex asprella
ATTTTACATTTTCTCTTTTGTTCACCAAATCACCTTCACACACTTGACCTTTCCTTCTCTGAGGAGACGACCTTGGAATACTTTTCCAAGTAAAACACTGACACACAAAAGACTCCTTGCGATTGGGAAGCACTTTTGTGCACACACATCCCATTTTACATCATTCCATTTCCCTTGCCTCATTGCCCTTTCTTTTGACACTATCCCTAGGGGAAAAAATCTTTCTCCCCCGGCCATACATTGCATCATTTGAGGGAGAGTAATTAGGGGTTATTTGAGGTAAAGTTTATCACTCAATCATTGTCCACCCGGTCAATGCATGCAAGGTGATCTCCACACACTTGATCTTCCTTACAGATGATGTTGCCTGCGTCGGGGGGTCCTTCCAAGAGCAGCAACTGTGGGCGTTGGCACTGGTGTCTTGCTGTAAATCTCTCATTGCAGTGGAAACATAGTCCTTGTGCTTTTCGACGCTGCATTTCATCCCAAGACAATCTCCGGACCGGAGCAACATGAGCATTGGGAGCAGCTCGAGTTGTTGGTTCCGCAGGTTGGAGGTCTAGGGGGGCTCGCGCTGGTGGTGGCCATAATAATCGTCGTTGCCTTGAAAGTTGGTCATCCTTCATCTATGCTAGGTTGATGGCACCTTCAAGGTTTGTGGCTTAAACATTCTGATGCCATCAGAAATTTCTGTCTTCAGTCCACCCATGAAGGTCCCGACCAAAGCTTTTTGAGTCCACCCACATACCCGGTTGCCTAGACGTTCTAACTAACGCTGATAATCATGTAGGGAGCCAGTTTGCCTAATTCTTGAGAGGGCTTCATCAAAATCGTCACACTCTGAAGGCCTAAAGTAGGCCCAGAGTTCGTCTTCGAAAGTCTCCCATGAGAGAACGCACCCTTCCTCTCGGCATGTTTTGGGTTTCCACTGCCACCACTGATTGGCTTCTCCTTCCAAGTGGTAGGCTGCCATGGGCACTTTCTGGGCTTCGGCAGTGCCTTGATACTCAAAAAATTGGTTCACACGATTAAACCACTCCGTAGGATCATCTCCTGAAAATTGTGGGAAATCGAGTCTTGTTGTTTTGTAAGAAAAGGGCTGGCGACCTCCATCATCTTCCTCTCTGATGCGACTGTGTCCTTCTCTATCCTGGTTGCCACGGTTGGAGGATTCTCTACTGGTGATCAAAACGTTAGAGAGGCAGTTAAGTGTTTCCTCCAAGTGATGAAGCTTATCAGCCATGCCGAGCTCCATCTGGTGTAGCCTATCTTGGATTGCATCGAATCTTGCCTCCAAATTCTCAATACGCTCCCTGTTGGTTGTCATTTTCAAACCTGGCTCTGATACCAATTGATGGTCCCAGTCAAGACCTATAAGCATTCACACGAAAGTATCTCTGTTTATGGTAAGAGAATAACCAATATACTGAATAATAATTCCTTGAATGCTTTTACTCTTGTCTTTGGTTGCTTAAATAGGCAAAGCCCAAACTACTTTTGCATACAAGTTGCTGAAATAAAGGACCATTACAGCACTACTGGACCATTACTGCACTACTGGACCACTACTGCACTACGGGATTAACTGTTGGACCACTACTGCACTACTGGATTAAAAGAAATAACAAGAAATAGAAATGCTGACTCATTCAACCCCATCTCCTAATTGCCTGCAATGGTCTTCTCACGTCCATCTTCATCCCTGATATTTGGGATTTGGTTTTGGTGGCCTGGCTGACCTTCTCGGCTCATCACCACACACACACAACCATCACAGTCGAGCAACTCCACCCCACTACATTCTTCTCCTCCACCTCCATTTTCAAATCCTTAACCTCACCACACATACACAAACCCAACAACCACAAGTAAAACCGAACCCCCAAAACCCCCTAAATCATCCAAGCATAATTTTAAGCTTTAGATTCTTTTGATTTCTTAGATTTGGATGGGGGTGGCTACTGGAGGGGGAAGGCCTAGCAATCTTCTATGATTTTGGCCCCTAAATGCACCATTAACACCTTTACTCACCACCAATTGTTGCCTCCACACAATGAAAACCACCACCACCTTTCTCTCTCAGCCTGTATGTATAAATATGTATATATATATATGTACACACACATGCACACACAAAGATGGGCTGAGGGGGAGAGAGAGAAGATTGATGATTGGGATCGTTGGGATTGCTGGTGGGAGCGGGAGCGAGAGAGAGAGAGTCAGAGAGGGATTGGGGTTTGAGTTTGGGTTTGGGTTTGTGTTTGTGTTAAACAGAGGGAAAAAATTGTCTTTTTATTAAGAGAGTCAATTCCGTCTAACCATTGAGATCTCAGTGTCACTGTTGAAATGTGAGTGGGTGTGAGTGTAATTTATTCAAATAGTAATTACTCAAAACTTCCTTATATTTAGGACTATTTGCATATCATCCCTTTAAATAATTACATGTTATAATGTAAGAGCATTTTCAATTGACTTTCTATTGTTACTCAACTTTATATTTTAGAGAGTCAATTATAAAAAATAAAGTTCCAATAGGCTCTATATTTAGGCTAAAATGTGACTTACTGTCTGTTCCTATTCAAGTCTATTTTCAATTCCCAATTTATTGACTTACTTTTAGAGAGAATAATTTAACTCCTTGATTTACGAAACAAAATAATCTAGAGGTAATCTTATGATTCACTTCATTAGCCTGAACAATCATAATTTTAGAATTTCACGTCGATTCAAGTAAATAAAGTAGTAAGTATTTAAAAATTTTAGGTACATTCGGACTTTAGCATGTTCACAATCCAATCTTTGTAAAGAAAGTCGGTTTGTAGGTGAGAGAGAGAGAGAGAGAGAGAGAGAGAGAGAGAGATGTTCATCTTTGAATTGAGTTCTATATTTAGCAACATGTGAAAATAGAATAGAAAAACTTTTTTTGTTTTTGTTTTTACCGGCAGAGATATTGGCTGTCATGGTTTTGGGCTCAGACCCACTAATATTATTTAATTTCATATCTTTCCTGTCAAATCAAAATTACTTTATGTTCTTCTACTTAAAAAAAAGGATAAATTAAATTTACACTCTCTAAACTTTGTCACTAAAATACATAGATTTCCTCAGATATGATATATTACATTGATATCCCCTATCAATCACAGTCAATAAACACACTTAATAGAAGTTTTAAAAAGACTATTTTACCCTAATTTAAAATAAATAAAATTAGCCTAAGCCAAACCCATATATCATACCATAATCTGATGTAACCCGACCTGACCCAATCTCCATCACTTCCACCGATGTTTTCAATGCACATAAACCTCGCCACCCACAGCTCCTCGTTTCCCAAATCGATCATCATTCTCCTCCACACCTAAGCCTATAGCTTACCAACACCCATATCTCTTCCTACTATACTCCTCATCAGTCTTTTTCTCTCTCTTTCTCTGTTCTATTGCTAACCGTCACTGCACCACCATGGCCACAATCAAACCCACCACTACAGCATAATTGCCACCATAAAATCCATATCCCTGAACAACGATGGCTACAACCAGACCCATCACCTGCACAACCAAACCAATCAAACCCTAATTGGTGTGCATTCCATGGCGGTGATGACCCATCTCTATGTCACTCTCTATATTTGATCTAGGGACTGAGGTTTGGGCCTTTTCTCTCTCAGCAATTTGTTGTGTATATCTATGGGCATTCATATTTTTTTTTCAACACAAAATCAACTCAATTTATTAAAAATTTACAAGAACCTTCATTTGTCAATCCAGAGTAAGCAGTGTCCTTCTCCTTGAATTTCTTGGTTAACCCTTTAACAATAAGGCAACACACACTATAACAAAAATATTTTTTTGCGATGATTTTTTTCATTGCTAAATTAAAAAAAAATCGTAGCCATTTATTTTTTGCAATATTTTTTTTCGTCGTAGAAACTATTTTGCGACTCAATTTTATTTTCATTGTAAAAAAATAATTTTGCGAAAAAAAGGTTGGTAAAATTAAAAAAATGTAGTTAAAATCAATTCCAATAGCTTAAAAAAATAAAAATTAATATTTAATTAATTTTTAGAGATGCAAAAAAATCATCGCAAATACATTTTTACATAAATAAAAAATGTAATAAATAATAATTTAATTAATTTTTCGCGACACAAAAATATCATCACAAATAAATTTATACATAAATAAAAATGTAAAAAATAATAATTTAATAATTTTTTGCGACAAAAAAAAATCGTTGCAAATAATTTTCTAAAAAAATAAAAAATATAAAAAATAATAATTTAATTATTTTTCGCTACGGAAAAATTGGTCGTAAATAATTTTTTACATAAATAAAAAAAATATAAACACATTCACAACAAAAAAATAAACATCGCAAAAAATTTGGTTCGGTTCAATAAAAATTTTGAATAAATACATTTGCAACGTATAAAAATCGTCACTAAAAGGATTGTTCCTACAATTTTTTGTGATGATTTTAATTTCGTTGCAAAAAAGTTCATTTTTTAAAAAAATAACTCTTCATAAAAAAATTGTATTCCAATAAAAATTATCACCTGTACAACACTAATACTTGTGTTCAATAAAAAACTAACACAATTAATACATTTTACATCTTTTCCATTCAACAATCAACACAAACTAACATCAAATACCATACTAACAAAAATATAAAATATAATACACTTAATAAAAGTTATACAAATTATTAAAATATCCAACTTAATCTACGTACAAGTTTTTCAAAATATTTTAATACCTAACCAAAAGTGACCACTAGTAAATCATCATACCCAAAAAAAATTTTGTGACGTCCGAAAATTTAGGTTGAGCACAAACTTCATTAATAGCCTTTACTCTAGTATTAGCAGGTACTGAAGAATTCTTTGTGAATTGAAAAAATGTGAGACTTTTCTTTGAAGCCTCAACAAGGTCAAGAAGCTCGGATTCAACATTTTCCAATGCATTAGCTTTTACTGCTACAATGTACAAAGCAGAGGCATAGTTTCCAGAACCTTCAAATAATGACAATGTCACAGATAAAAAATGAAGGATTAACATGAGTGAAACTGTCACAGATCCAAGAATCTAACTTGTGGATATTTTGTTCATTGGAGAAATGAATAGTATATTTTTTTTTAACAAAGGTAAAATTTGAGTTATTAACAAAGCAACATTACAAGAAGCAAAGGAAATGCATAAATGCCTTAACAGAAACAAACCAACTCAAAGTAAGGCACAAACGCCTGTCAAAACAACCAAAACTCAAAAGGTCAAAAACAAACAAAAGCAAGTATTCTCTCAGTTCATATTCTTCATAGCAGCCACAACCCTTCCTTTTACTTCCAAAGCATTTCAAACAAATCAACACTTATTCAAAGTGCGGATTTCTAGCAAAACCTGAACAAGCAACCCTTATAATCAAATAGAAAAAGTCAATATTTTTTCCATCAAACAAGCTGCCCTGCTTCATTCGAAAAGCAATTTGAATCTCCTGAAATTTCCTTAAGCCTAACCCTCCCTCATTCTTGGGCAAGGTGATCTTACTCCATGAAACCCAATGTCTTTTTTTCACATCCAACTTACTGGACCACACAAAACCAGACATTAAAGAATTAAGTCTAGAAACATAGTTTTTTTGTGTAACAATCAATACTTACGACAACAGAATGAAACAAATAGTAACAACCACAACAAGTGTTCTCCCATAAAGACCTATAACTATAATTTATAAGAACAAGATGCACATTGCTAAAGATACTAACTAAAACTCAGAACTCAAAAACCTTTATCAAAAGTCCAAAATTAGAAATACCCAGTTTATAAAAGAAAAAAATAAGCAAAAAAGAAACGTACAGTTGATTCGTCAGCCACTTTGAGGCAGAAGTTCAGAATTCATCTGTTACAAAAAAGAAAAAAAATACATTAATAAATTATCAATCAAATTTTTCAAAAACATACAGATTTTCTAAATAGTTCTTCTTCGTCTGTTTTCACATTGAACATAATTGAAACGGACCGATTGACACCCTTAACTCCAAGTTTTAGGTTTTCTAATTCCTAAGTATTGAACTTTCTAATTTTTTTTGTCAAACTCTCAACTCGGGTCCTGGAATGAGAAATCGTCTTTTCCTACAAGTTTCTAATGCCCAAATAGTTGTTCTCTGTTCGCTTTCACGACAAACAGAGTGGAAATGAGCCGATTGACCAACTCAGCTTCAAGTTTTAGTTTTTATACTTCTCAAGTGTTGAACTTAAAATGAAAGTAAAAAGATACTAATTAAGACTTAGGTGACATGTCTGCATTAGTTGAGGTGCCCTATAGAGCACGTTGCATTGGAAGTTGCATATGCAAAAGTTGTTGCATCATCTGTTGCTACGCATCTTCAAACTTCTCTAGCTTCTCTTTTATTTTATCACGTTCCTTCTGAAGAGAATCAACAGTTGCTTGCAACTCTTTTATCATATTAGCTTGTTCTTGATACCTAGCAGTGGATCTGAATGACTGACTAGAGGATAAAGGTTTCGGGCCATGTTCAAATCCTTTCTTATATCCCGGTCGGCTGCCAAGGACTGTGCATGCAATTTCATCCTGTGTCAATGGCTCTACACCTTTTTCTAAGTTCTGTCTGGATAATTCTTTTATCTGCTCCTACAATTTAATCTATTTAAACCCAATTAGTGAGTGTATCATAAAAATTTATTTAAAAGAAACACAATTTTCAATAATTTGAAATACTTACTTATTTTGACTCTGCTTCAGCAAAATCCACTCACCCTTCTTGTTCACATGAGAATCGTGAAAAGTCGTTGTAGAAGAACATAACAATCATGGCTTTTCAGGCCTGATACCTTACCATCCTTCGTGCTCACAGACCTCGATATATTTGCTGCATATCCATATGGATACTTAACTGATTTCAAAAATTCATAGAATCCTTGTCTTTCTTTTGGAGATAAAGTGTACCACGCAACTGGTTTTACATATGACTCTCCATTCTTTTGGAGGTGCAATTCTTTTATGATATTTAGGTCCTCCAAATCTAAACGAGCTTTATCTGTGTCCTTATTCTTGCTATCAATACTCAACAACTTGCCAAGCAAACTATCACATATATTTTTCTCTAAGTGCATGACATCAAGGTTGTCTCAAATCTTAAGTACATGTCAATACGATAACTCAAAAAAATGCTCTTCTTTGTCCAATTAAGTTCCTCAGATGACCGTTTTCTTTTTCGATTGTTTGGAAGTTTCCCAAATTGCACATTTGGTATACACTCTAATTGATCTAAAATCTCTTGTCCCGATAATTCAAAAGGTTTTGATTTTTTTCTCAATCTTACTATTGAATAACTTACTTCGTCGCCAACTGTGATCTTACGGCAAGTAAGACCAATGGCTTGTGTAGCCAATTTTGCTTTTTAATGGTTGTGATAATGTATCAAAATTACAAATGGGGAATACCTTGTAACCTTTTGTACTCCATCCAAATAGATTACCATAAGCATGAAAATCATTTATGGTCCACATAATAGCTGCACACATTTGAAATGTTTGTTTGCTACATGCATCAAAATTTACAACACCTTCTTCCAATTCTTTCAACTCATCAATTAACGGGCGCAAGTATACGTCAATCTCCTTCTCGGGTGCCAGTGGTCCTAGGAATAAACAATGACATCATGAAGAATGTATCGCTCATATATTTCCAGAGAGGCAGGTTGTAAGGCATCAAGATCATATGCCACATACTGTAAGAGTTGCTCATGTTGCCAAAAGGGTTAAAACCATCAGTGGCCAATCCAAGTCTAACATTACAAGCGTCCCGAGCAAATCAGGATATTGATTATCAAAGTCTTTCCAATCTTCAGAATCACCAGGGTGCCTTGAAAAATTCTCGTCGTCTACTCGCTTCTCTTGGTGCCACCTCATATCTATAACTGTCTTCCTCGACATAAACAATCTCTGTAACCTCGATTTGAAGGGAAAGTATCGCAAGATCTTATGAGGTATCTTCTTACCTTTACCATCATTGAGCTGATATCTTGACTCTCCACATACTGTACACTTATCCAATTTTTCATTCTCCTTCCAAAATAGCATACAATTGTACCTACATGCATGAATAGACTCGTATCCCAATCCCAAAACACGTAATTTTTTTTAACATCATAGATAGACGTTGGAAAAATATGACCTCCAGATAAAAGGTCTGTCAATAGCTTTAACATCAATATTAACGAATTATTGCTCCACTTGCTCAATACCTTCAAATGAAGCAACTTAACCAAGAACGAAAACAGTGTATATTTTTTTTCAACCAGGATACAAAACATGTTGAGCATCCTTCAGTAATTTTTCAAAATTTTAAACTTCCTCACAATCGACACCCTCACATGTTTCTCCAGCACGAACACTCCCTAAATCATTATTTATGAACATTCCCCTGCGAACATCTTCCAACATTTCAGGTATTTCATCTCGATCATCATCTTCACTATTGATCTTATCATCCTCGAC
This sequence comes from Ilex asprella, assembly GCA_023539305.1. Classification (NCBI taxonomy): domain Eukaryota; kingdom Viridiplantae; phylum Streptophyta; class Magnoliopsida; order Aquifoliales; family Aquifoliaceae; genus Ilex; species Ilex asprella. Next base: position 11,473,600 of record CM042201.1, read on the forward strand.
ACTATCAACATCATCATCATCAGCTTCAAAGAATTGGGTGACATTCATAGGAATGGATTCCCCATTGTGTACCCATGTCGTGTAAGAGGTCATGATATCTTTCATGTACAAATGATTTTTCACAGTCTCATCATCATGCCATTTTGCATTCATGCAATTCCTACACGAACATCAATTTTTTCCATCTCGACTTGAACGTTCCATGAAAAAATTGATAAAATATTTGATCTCATCAATGTATTTCAAATCCAACTTATACCTAATTGTCATCCAACTCTTGTCCATAATTGATATCCTGCAAAATCATATATTTACCAATGTCATGTACTAAGCATCATGCAAACTATGTCGTCCACTCCTTCCTATTTTGGTAAGTGGTCCTATCCCATTCAGGAATGCACATTCTATATCATAGAAAACATCTTTTACCGCTTCGCACATCTCTAACGGAAATCCGGTAGCATCTCCCCATAGTTTTTCAAGTACACGACATAAACTAAGTGTCGTTGCTACACCCATCTAGTATGTGCACAGAGAACAATGGGATCTGTTACACAGAATATCCAAGAGATGTAACAAGTTAAGCGGTGAGATACTAACTACAATATAGACTTGTGCATTCCTAAACTGTATGAAATTGGACAATTCAAGAAATCTCCACCGACAAAGAATACTCTATGTCCGATGTGGATTCTTGAACGGGTAGTAAGGTTTCATGTTGACATGCATAGAATAGTACAAATTTTAAAACTTACGAACACATTGTATTAAAACCTTAATATAAATTAAGGTTTCAATAAATCACCAAAACTAATAACTCGCCCATTACTAGAAACAGAAATGACAACTAGTTGCCTAGGAAAGAGGAGGATACAATTGCAATTGTGTTTCACATATTGTTGATCTACAAATTATCAAAATACATAGTTGGTCCAAACATAGATCATCAAAATCGCAGGCAGTCATATTGTGCAAAACAACCAAAAGTTAAAAATCTGTCCTATTCATCCCTTTCAACATCATAAGTAACAAGACTAAATTAGGTTATGACTCTTGAAGGAAAAAATCATCTCTGCAGGACCATAATGTTATCTCATGACGAATATATATTTGAATTAAATTGGAAACAAACCATGTGGACTGACACCATTTGAATGAGACATATTCTAATCATATTCAATAATTCAAGATGAATTTCATGAAAGATGATGCCATAGAAAATAACACGTGCACGAAGTTAACAAATATGATTCTAACGGGCACTTCATTCACAATAATATTTGGATCTTCTCCTTCCAACCAATTAGGTGATAAATAAAACCATGGTAGAAAAGATTTCTTTCAATTTTGAGGTTTTTTTACAAAGAGATTAAATTGGCACACAAGAATATAAGCAACAGAACTTATAGTTGAAATTTGAGGAAGCTGCTACACGTGAAGGTGTTTAGTGACTTTAATCCTTCAATTTAGACGAGGGGCCATTTGAGATATAGTTTCATCTTCCAGAAGAACATATGGATCAATATATGGCGGTGGTACTACAGGATTGTTGCTAGCATCATGGATAAAACTTGGTCCGAAGTACTGTCAAAAGAAGAGAAATTAAATGAAATGATCAACATTTGTCCTCATGAGAAAACTAGATCTACATTCTGAGAAATGTCTCACAACCAACACAAAATGATCAACAAGCAGCAAAGAATTTAAGTTGGACCCCAACTTCCTACTTTTGGGGGTGGTTCTCTTACTATCATTTGGATTGCATATTTTATCCATATCAATTATTGACATTACAAAGAGATTTTAAAAAGAAAGGATAGAAGGTATACGACTAATAACTGAGTTTTAAAATCTACCAACTCAACATTTAAGTTTATGCACTTCTAAATTTTCTCCTATGCTTTTGTCTTCTTTTTTTTTATCTTTCTCCTATATTTTGGTCTATCTTTATATCTTAGCGCGAATCAGCCACACCAGAGATGCCCACAGGAAAAATTGGCTAAGCAATTGTTAGGCCAAAGCTTGACAAATTGCTATTGTCCAAATGCAAAAAACTACTACCTTAGCGAAAGTAATAATTTTTGCTTGCTTATGACTATATTGCTAGTGTTCACCAAGCAGTTCTGAAAAACCCTCTCAATGACTGACATGATTGTTTGTATCACAAAAATCTTCATAACTAGACTGCAAGATCAATTGGAGTAGTAGAAGCCTGTCAACAAACATTAGACATTTCTTCATTCGTGTTGTCTTTTGAAACTCTCTCTTTTTCCCTTCAGTTCTCTAAGATCTGGTTAAGTAATTTTCTCTGACTATAGCACCTAAGCTATCCCGACTTGACTGTTTCCCTCAACTCAGTTTTGTGGTCCATAGTGCCAATCTTTAGATACATGATCAAACCATACATCTAAATAATTTAGGGTTTGATTTTTGAACTCCAATAGGAGTATTTCCTGACAACAACCCCGCCTTTCAAAATTCCAACAACTCCAACGGCCAACCAATGTCATTTAAGGAATAGAAAGGGTACAAATTATCAGAAAGCATCCAATGAAACCAGTCAAAACTTAAAACCAGTTGAAATAGTTCCACACACAATAATGTCATCTGGCAAAAATAAGAAATCCAACACATTAAGGATGAAGAAAAAAAAAAGCTTACAAGGTAAAGAGCAGAGAAGAATACAACTGTAATGAGGACCAATGGCCAAAATCCCAAATGTTCCTCCAAGTGTTAGCAAAAGTTTAGCACGCAGAATCAAACCTTGACATAATAAACACAAAGGAAGATTTGAAGTCCATTTTCTTCTACACAAACCAAGGTGGAAAATATGATAAGAATACAAAATCAAAAAGCATATATTCATAGCCATTTTCACGAAAGAAAATCAGATTATAATGGAATCTTAAATTCGTGAATAGTACCTTATTTATATTATTTTCACCAAAATTGTAGGAGTGGTCAAGAGAAAGAAAATGATTTCTTTTGAGATTCACAAAAGTTTCAGAATTAGCTTTCACGCATCTTTTATCATTTAAACTGCGAGGAATAAATGATGGAGCATGAACAAAAAAAAATTCAAAATAGAACAAACCCAATACCATGAGTAGTTTAAATCAACAGGGATAGTGCTCACAGAATCACTCAATGATTTATAGGAGCATCAAAATCTAAAGAAAATTTACTTTTGGTTCCGACTTTGGATAACTTTCCCTCTACGATTGTAACACCCAAAATTCACTTTGGACGGCATTACTATTTCAAATCATTCACATCATGAGAGCAACTAATATAATCCATAAAATACAGAAAGTTTCATTCATCATACATAATATCTACAACATCATCCAAAAGAATATGCCAAACTCTGACAATTACATCCCAAAAATCAAGTATTATCTAGCAGCGGAATAAACATAATATCATTCAAACAATGTCTCCAAATGCATCTCCTAGTCTATGATATAAAGAGAGCAACTCTAGACATTCCCCTCGGGATCCATACTTCCATCCAATTGAGTTTCCTAAGCAACTTGCTCATTAACTCCGAGCTCTTCTTCTAAACCGAAATCTGAGAATAGATATTGTTTGTAAAGGGTGAACAACTAAGCTCTATAGAAAAATTCTCCCAAACTTGAATAGGTTTTGAAAACATATAAAACAAGTCGGTCTCATTTCACAAATATCATATAAAACTTTTGAAAAAAAATAGTGACAATTAAACTGATCTCAATTTAAGCAATATCAATAAAGTAAATGAAGAAGTAAAACCAATTCCCAACAATAAGCCATTTCCAACCATAGACCATTTCCAACAAGTTCCTGTAATAAATTATTTTTATAACAATAAACAATAACCCACAATTTGTACAATTATCCATAATATGTATC
>CM042201.1:11477590-11489891 GCA_023539305.1 Ilex asprella
TTTTCTTATTTTTTTTAACATGGCTTATCAATCTGACGTGGAATTTATACACAATAAATTTAACCTTAAAAGATTTGGATCATAAAAAAATTCATATATTGAATTTGCTTAATGAATAAATTGATACGAGCATAAATAAAAATGATATGACTTGGAATAAAAAAAATTTATACACAGAAGTCAAACTGTGTATTCTTAGAAGATGTAAGTTATGAATTGAAGATACAGCCAAACAAGAAAACACAATGAACTTCATGTTCACATGAATGTCGTGTTGTCAGAATTCTAGGATATAAATTTAAAACAAAAACAAAGTTAATTTTTAAGTCCACAATGAATGTGGCAAGTCAACAACAAAGTTTTTATTGGTTTCATTTGCGAAATTTCAAAAAAAAAAAAATCAAGTTCCTATATCTTGTCAGAATCTTCTACAAATTGAATCGCAATTGTCAAAGAGCTAATCACAAAAGATATTGCTTTTTCACATGTTAATGAAGAAAAACAACAAAAGAGAATACCATAAAGAAGAAACAAGAGAGCATTTGCCATAGAAGACTAGTCTATGCATTTCTATTCAGCTATCTTTAACAAACAATTCTTAACTCAAATGGTCGAGGACCACAGAATAAACTAATTAATGACTGTATTGAGTGTCGATTTCAACTAAATTATAAAAATCACAGGACAGACAATATATCAAGAAACACTAGACAGTAGTTCTTTCCACACTTGTATTCCTTATTCTTTTCAAAGCCTTCAACTACATGGATGATCAAATCGAATATCGACTTTGGTAGAACTTATGAATCATCCCCAAATTAAAACATTAACGACAATATTATATCTATTAAGTTCGTTATTTGTTCACTTTAGTCCTAAAAATTAGAAGGCAAAACCTAAGTTCATAAGTGGATGGACAAAATACAATTGAGTAGATTTAGAGTGAGTTTGAGATAACTTATGAAATTCAAAAAATACTTTTTTAATAAATATTTATCAAAAGTGTTTATAAGAGAAACACTTTTATTAAATAAATATTATTTGAATATTCAAAATTTTAAATATTTAAATTAATGTATTTTATAAAAAACACGTTTAAATGTAAAAACACTTATTCACTTGGTCCATATCTTAAAAAGAGTTGTTTAAAACTGTTGAGCTTACATCATCAATGACCAAATTTGCATTCAAATGTACAGTGATAACTAAAGAAGCCGGCTAACTCAAGTGAGTGGTAACTTTGGAGTGACTCACCAGTTTGAAGTGAGATGCTAGAACTTAAAGACTCCAAAAATTCTTCAGTCCAATGACGCAGTGCCTCTGGAGCACTGCTAACTCACAGTAGGATTCCAAATAAGTTTCAAAAGACATCCCAAGTAGAATCTAAGGAAATAAAAACAATCTCAATGGAATTACCAAATACCCTCATACAACACACCCAAAAACAATAAAGTGAAATCAATGAGGCAACAATTAGTTGCACTCTCACACAAATTTTCCCTTTCTTCTTCTGGCCAAGCAGTAAATCACCCCCTGGAAAATGTGCAAATCCCTGATAAATATCAAATATATCTCCAAGTACATAGCTACAATGCACAAATGTGAAAATCATAATGACATTCCAACAGTTGCAGAAAAGCATTATTGAGCAAAAGCCAAGTACTATAAGGGTGAATTGCCTTCAACATTTTAAAATGGGTAATGATAATGATAGAACAAAAAATTCCAATTACTATAAAACTGTATTGCCTTCAACATTTCAATGTGTGGGTATGTGGGTGGGTGGGGTATGAACTCAGCCAACAAATTCAAAGAGAAGGCAATTGAATAGCTACCATCAACATAGCAAATCACCCATGACATCACAGTTTGGTTGCTGAGAAAATATTAAAAATCTCAAATCTTCCATTTGGACATCAACACTATTGTTCATCATGGTTCTTATTGGTTTCATTTGCGAAATTTAAGAAATTAATAAATAAAAAATCAGGATGATCAAGTTCAAAGAGCTAACCACAAAAGATATTGCTTTGTCACATGCTAATGAAGACAAAAAAAAAAGAGGATATCATAAAGAAGAAACAAAAGAGTATTTGCCATAGAAGATTATTCTAAGTATTTATATTGATCAGCTATCGTTAAGAACAATTCTAAACTCAAATGAGTGACGACCACAGAATAAACTAATTAATTAATGACTCTATCGCGTGTCAATTTTAACTAAATTATAAAAATTGCAGATCAGACAACATAACAAAAAACACTAGACAATAGTTCTTTCCACACTTGTATTCCTTATTGTTTTCAAAGCCTTCTTTTATACGCCTTCAACCACAAGGATGATCAAATCTAATATTAACTTTGGTAGAACTTATGAATCATCCCCAAATTAAAACATTAACCACAATAATATATCTATTAAGTTAGTTACCTGTTCACTTTAGTTCTAAAAATTATAAGGCAAAACCTATGTTTATAAGTGGATGGACAAAATACAATTGAATAGATTTACTGTGGTTAAAATTTTAAAATTTCAATTGTACGATTAAATATTAGATACAAATGATTTAGGTAGTTGTTGTGATTTATGTTTCAAACATTTCGTACCTCGTTATATGGATGGAATGAGCATAACCATTTATTTGCTTTCTTGCAGATTTTATATCTTTCTTCTACCGATTTGGCATGGACGTTTCTGAAATGAATGTGGACATTCTTGTCCATGAGTCAGAAAGTGGCCCACAAAATATTATCCAGGTGTCTGAAGCAACAAGTAATAATTAACAATTAACAATTTTTAGTGTGAAATTAATCTTTAATAAGGTCCATTATAAACAGTACAATTCTCTTAGCAGCAGATGTTCAAACTTGCTAATGTGTAATGTGTAATCCCCTTTGTTTATGGCTCAAATGAGGAGAATGAGAGGAAGGACTTGTGGAAAAATTTGGTTTACCATGCTGGACTTTTTAAATCCTACCCTTAGTTAGTTATTGGGGATTTTAATGCTATAAGAAGTAATTAAGCATGGGCAGAAAAAAAAATGGAGGTTTACCAGCATGAATTTGATGATCGAGTTTGGGACTTCCCAAGAACAAATTATCAAAATTGTGACTCAATTGTTAAAAATCAAGTGTATTTGTTCCCTCCCTTTCTCTCTCTCTCTCCTATGAACACCATCATTTTCTGGGGCCCCACCATGGGTAAAAATACCAACAAGGTAATTACGTTGTATTAACGTTAGCCTTCCAGTTTATAATTTTTCAACGTGTAAACTTAAACCCCATTAGTACAATAAAATAGTTTTGGTTCAAATCAATGAAACATCTCATCTAACTGCATCATCATTAATCTAATCATTTAAAAGCCTAAAAAACTGTGTTTAATAAGTTTATACAAACAAGTAAAGCATTGAACCTGATCAACTTGTTGTTTATATATTCCAATTAGAGTCAAGAGATTACGTAGTTTATTTTCAGAATTGAGTAGTTTGATTTCTTCTTAACTTTTTTGAAATCTTCCATGTTGATGTTAGGAAGCACATGACACATGGTCTAAAACGTAGTCTATATGGCATGACTTTTTATTTTTGTTTTAAGCTTTGTCTTTCATGCAATTTTCATTCAATGATCTATATGACATTATTCATCATTTATAATGCACATTGTGAATGTACACGGACCACATAGTAGAATCCGTGGTCTGTCACCACCAAGTACAGAATGAGGTGACTCCGTCAACTGACTCACTTGGTGTCTTGTGACAGAAGAAAGTGGGTGATGTGTGAATTCGACAATTTTACACTACTGTATCACTAGTAATATTTTGACTTTACTACCCACTCCAAGTATTCACTCCATGCCACTTGTCTCCATATTTTTATTGCTTCTTCTCCTTTGATTTTTGTAGGACTGGTTTACCCACAACAAAAGCAGTTAAATTCGTATCAAAATTAGGTTCTAAACTCAATGGCTCGATCGAGTTGATATAATGCAAGACCGAATTTGGTCAACCAAGAGATTGATCATGGTTCCAAGTAAGCCAGAAAAGATCATAGAGAGCAAGGTTTGTGGACCTTCTTTCCGTTTTCCAATGGGTGAACAACCTTTCTCTCTCTCTCTAGACTTTGCGTCAACAAGATATTGAGATTCTATAGGGTAGAGGAAAAAGAATTAGTATGGACAAGTTTAGAACTGGCTGACAGTGGCTTTCAATTATACTTGTCCAAAAAAGAACAAACAAAAGAAGCTAGGTTCTGTGGTGCACGTTAGAAAATGGATTTTTCAAACCCTTTACAAGCCTCAATTCTTTGAAGAAATTTAAACTCAGATTGTTTGAAAAATACCCACACCAAGTATTCACTCTAGTTGGTCTGATGTAGGTTACATTTGGATAAACTAACACACACTCGTGTTTCTCAACTTTTGATTGTCAGAGATATGTATATGGGGTATTCATAATATTGCACAGTTTTAATTCTTATTTTGTATTTAGAAAAAAAAATACTAAAAATTCTTCCGTAGATGTAAATAGTTCGAGAAATTGTAGAGAACTCCTAAAGACTGACACTTTTTACACAAGAAATTTGTACAGAAATTGTTATGACAAAGTGAAACTGGTGGTACACTATAGTCAACAATTCAGCATGGGCTCACTATAGTCAACAATCGTAGGCAATTTTTACTTGTCGATGAAATACACACGCGCACGCAAGTGCTTGAACTACAGTACCCTCTCTGACAACAACACTCGACACATTACTAACTACCAAGTACCCAGTACCAACCACCAACCATTCCTTCTACCCATATATATACACAACCCAACCCCGGGATTTGGCTACTTCATCTCTCTCTCTCTCACACACACACGCACACACAGAGAAAGCAGAGAACTGAAGTGGGTTTCAAAGAGAGAACCATATTTGATTGTTAGCATATGCTTTCTAAGTTGTATGTTATTATCCCTATTCCCTAATGAGAAACTAACAGTAATCCATTTTCTTTTCTCCAGGATTTCTAGAGATGGAACATGAACGAGAGCTCTGCTTTGAAAAATATCTCACCCGTACGGATGTGGATCGGAACTTGGAGCTGCCGAAGGGGGCACTTTTTCTTCCGGCCGACGACAGTGTCTTCATCTTGAGAAACCAAGCTGGGAAACCATATCGACTTAGAGCCCCGACAAGAGGTAGCGGGAGACGTTCTCTCACCAGAGGCTGGAAAAATTTTCCGGCTGAAAACAAACTTAAAGTCGGTCAGAAACTCAGAATGTATCGCTTGGGGAATGAATACGTGGTGGAAGTGGAAGTAAAGCTGTTTGGAAGATCTATAGGTTGGCGACGACGGTAATTTCAGCCATCAAATTTGTTGACCTAATATGTGAAAATTGATGTAGTTATAATTTTTTTGAACAGTCATATAGTTATAATAAGAGAAATGTTACTTGGATTTCAAAAGTACCAAGTTTTGAAGTCCAAATAACATTTTCATTACAATAATACTATATTATTGAACTCTATTAATGGCGCCACATATTAGATCAATAAACTGTTCCAATAATGTTTGTCCTCAAAATAAGTAGTTTTGGGTGTAGCTTTCCTTTATCACCGGCTGGCTGTCTTGGGATATAAAAAGAAGAATTTACATTGATGTGTACATTTTGTCAGAGTTCATTTTATTATAATTATTCTCATAATGGGAAAAAGAATGGAAATATATATATATTGGATACTTTTAGAGCTGGTTGACAGTGACTTCAATGGAGGTTCAAATCCGGAACCACTTCAGTCTGCCTTCTCATTATTTAAGCCTTTTTTAATTCAACTATCATGTTTGGAATCACTCAGCTTCAAATACTTGCCTTAAAGAAATATGAATTTTACGGATTCAACATATATACTGCTAAAATTCTTTGATGCACATATCTTCCATAGATTGAGCTTAATCAATAATCTGTCGAATTTTTTCACGTTTTGGCATTCTTGTTGATGAGAAAGAAAGTGGCACACAAAATAGTATCCAGTGGCAGAAGCAAGAGATGACTCGGCCAAGCCATTCACTTAAGAGAGGTTCTGCCTTTTATTAATGTTAAGACTGATATGAAGATTTTTGAGCCACTTGAAATTTCAACTTTTAGGGTTTGAATTATATTTGAGAGATTTTTTGCTGAGAAATCAATTTATTATGATTAATTATTGAGTTTGACAATTTACTAATTAACAATTTTTAATGAAAAATTAATCGTATTCAAACTAAGGGTACAACATTCCTCCAACAGTATTTAGATTTTTCTGAATATTGCATCAAAATCGTTAAAGTAATTAAGGAATTCCTTGAGTTTTTTTCTTCCCAAATACAATAAACAATAGCTGAAAGAAATAACTTGTCAACGACACCATGTTGAAAATTACAAGTGTGCCTTTCTAGCTAAAGAACAATGGGAATTTTGTATGATAATCATCCATGCTTTGAAAATTTAAACTTAACGAAAGCACGGTACTTAATACTTAATGAATAAGAACCAACTCATAATTACTTATTTACTGTTTTGTACCAAATTCTTAAGTATTTTTTTTAGAAAAAAATATTTTCTTCAATAATGTGAAGATATATTTAATTATTATTTTATAAAAGTGTTCTAGATGCATTTTAATACATTACTAACCATTAATTTGACAATAAACAACAATAAGTGTTGTATAAAAGTTATTTAATCCAATTCGTAGTTTGATTATGTCCTTACACTGCAAGAAAAAATATTATTTTAACGTTGATAATGGGGGCAAAAAATTGGTGATTCAAAAAATTAGCATTTACAAATTACTGACGTAATTGTTTAGGTCATAATTAATTTACCTTAAAAATACCTTCATTACAACTACCTAAATGGTGGAAAACTACATAGTAATGTTTTGTATCCCAAATTTGTATTTCAAATATACATCTCAAATTAATGGGAACCATTGGATGAGTGAGTTCCAATAAAAAAAGTTAATGAGACCAACTCATCCAATGATTCCCATTGATTTGAGATGCATATTTGGGATATAAATTTGAGATATGTAGCATTGCTAAAAACTACAAAGGTTAGTTTAATCCAATTATCCAATTATGGGATTGGAGAAAACATTTATAACATAAATGATATGGATTGGAGAAGTGTGGGTAGGTATAAACTCCAAAACAACTTCCTACGAACTTCCCTTTCCAGATCTGATTGACATGGAAAACGGTATTGCTACATTCGTCTTGAGCAGATCACGTGTCTAATCCACGAAAACGTCCCCTTTGAGTCATTTGCCTAATTTTAAAAGGTTCGATTATTATAACAAAAAGTAATTTTCTATCTAACAAAATTTTTATTCATGTAAATTTTTTTTTATCATTTTATTAAATTTATAAGTAATTGTTAGAAATCAATTAAAACAAAATCAGTGGCTCTCGTTTAATTTCAGCATGATACCCACAATTTTGTGTGGTAGATTCTTGCCATTCTTTTTTATGTTTGTTTTTTTGGGACTTAATAACTTTGATTAGAGACCAATTTTAAGGATTAAGTTGTGAAAATTAGGAATTTAGGATTCTATTTTTTATGGGGGAATGGAGTTTTTTGAATCTGGAAAAGTATTATTTTGTTGTACTTCATATAGTTCCAATAGTACTATTATATTATATCACTATCATATGATTAGATCAATAAATTAAATTAGATATTTTTTGTTCCGATAGTGATCATCCTCAAAATAAGTATAAGGGTGTCAGTGTGCTTTATTACCGGCCCGCTGTGTCCTGGGAATAAGAGGAAGATGACTTTGATATGTATATTTGTGAGAGTTCCTTTCATTAGAAATTTCACTTCTTAATTTGTCAAAGCAAAATGGAAATGAAAATTTATTAGGTGTGGGGGGCTGAAATGGAAATGGAAATGGAAATGGAAATTCTTTAGGGTTTGGTGGCTGATGCTGCCAGTGAAACATTGACTGAAAATAGGCCAATCTAAGGACAATGGGTCAAGATTAGATTCATACCTTAATGGCTTAGAAGAGTTGATATATCTATATAATATATGCTATGTCACACAAGTTACACAGAATTTTGTACTGGTAACCGTTAGATTGATCATGGCTCAGCAGACCAGTTCAATTCGTACCAAAATTGGGTTCCGACCTCAGTGGCTTAGAGAGTTGGTATATAAGAGATATTATTAGTTAGAAGTGAGACAGAATTTGGCTAACTATGAGATTTAATCACGGTTCCTAGTTAGCTAGAAAATATCATAAATACAAGGCTTCCATGGGGAGTAAGCTGGACGGAAAACCTCTCTCTCTCTCTCTAGTGACACTCCGTCAATAAATATTAGGATCTGTAGAGGGTGAACAACTACAAAATGGAACAATTCTGAAATTGACAAGTTGGGTGACATTCACTTTGAAAGGTACTTATTACATACTCCCCCCTCCCCCAAATTAAAAAAAATAAACGACAGTGAGTTCAACGGTGCATGTTAGAAAACTCCTTTTTTTTTTTTTTAGGGGGAGGGGGGTTATGGTGCTATCCCAAGTCCCAACCACTTGAGAGTTAAGAGTAAATCCTTACGGCTTACGGCTCTACTTGCCGTGCATACTTGAGTAATCTACCTCTGTCTTTATCTGAGCCATAGTTTTTTAATTCAACTAGCTATCAAGTTTGGAGTCACACAACATCAAATACTTGCCTGAAAAAAATAATCAAATATGAAGTTGAAGGATTCAACATGGTGTGCAAATTCTTTGATGCAAAAAACATCGTAAATTACGATTCAATTCGTTTCCACCCACTCATGTGCGAATTATGTGTCTGTAGATCACTCACGAATTAGTTAATTCCAAAGGAAAGCTGTATTTGTTCATGCTAGTGTGTGTGTGAGAGAGAGTGAGAGAGAGAGAGAAGGATGATGAAAAGACTAAAAGGGATGATGATGGGGATATAGGGTTAATTATTTTACATTAGTTTGGAATGCTGTGTTATAGAAGATTAGTTTTTCTTCCAATGAGAAAGGCGATAGTAAAAGTAGAGTTTTTATGTATAAATTTTGCTGATCTGATCTCTTTTTTTTTAGCTATGGAGAGGATTTGGCGCGTAAAATTTATCAATATCAATTATCAAGTAATAGAAATTTCAGCTACTTCAAATTAATAAAGTCTACAATTTTGTTATTTTATTATTTTTTCAATCGGTGATTACAAATCATCATATTCAAAATCTAAATGATAGAAGTATGGTACCCAATCCTTGCCTATGGATACTTTCTTTAATCTAGGTCTATTATCAACAGTGTCGGTTAAACGGGTTCTTGTGAAAAATTATTTAACTTGTATACAATTTGTTTAATTAAATGGGTGAAAATCTATAAACTGAACATGACTTGTTAAATAAACAAGTAACACGACACAACTCGATTAATCAGTTTAATAAACAAAACTTGTTTAATAGAGTTGGGTTAACACGATAACCTTTTTAATTCGCCACCCATATGACCCAATTGTCATCAAAAAATTTATATAACTAATTAATAACCCTTTCTGCTATCTACGTTTATTGATGCTAACTCACATTAGAAAAATATTTAAAACTATAATAATGAACTCATCAAAAAAAATAAATTTAACAGGTCTAATTACTATATTGTATAAATTATTCTAAATAAACGATAATTAATTTATCATTATATTAATTTTATTTAAAAAATCAAATGAATTACAATATACATTTACCTATTTATCATTCACACTTATTAAAATATCATCCAAACTCACTTGTTTCCGTGTGGTTTCGCATTTTCACGGGCTCTCTTTAATCCGTACTTATTGACTTACCTGTCAAATTGTTTTCCAAATTTGGTCTCAGAATCTCATGTAGGGCAAAGTTGGCAATAGGATTTTCTTTTCGAAATCGATTTTACAAAATGGTCTGCAATTTGGGAACATTTCAAAATTTAACTACAATTTCAACACCGGAGGAATCAGGAAAACGGCTTGGACTTGACTACGGAACTGTAGAAAAAATTTCGGTATCCTATCTTTAAATTTTATTATTTTAATAAATATTTTTATAATTAAAAATCACATTTTATAAATATTTTTATTACAGTTGTTAAAATTTTTATTGATTTTTTTTAAAATAAAAAATTATTATTTTTATGAATATTTTTATTACTCTTGTAAGTATTTTTATCACCATAGTGATAATTATTTTTATTATTATAATAACGATGAAAACATATGTAAATATAAAAAAATAATTACAAAAATAATAAATTATATCAAAATTTTGTTCTTCGGTACCGTATCCGTGTAGACCAGTCCAAACGGTATTCGGAATCTTTCTTATGGGACGTCACATGTCCAATCCAAGAAAACGACCCTTTGAGTCGCTTTCCATGATATCACGTGTGGTCTCGAGGTCTTCGTAGCCGTTTTTTGACTTTTTGACCTCAATTGTCTGCCAATCACTGCCTTTGTTTTAATTAATTTTTCTGTGAAGGCAAATAATTATTATTAGGGTTGGTTTGGTAGGAAAGATGAAAAATAGGAAGGTTGAAAAGTTGAAATTATGGAAAGTTTGAAGGAATATGTTTTCCTTCATTTTGTTTGGTATGATGGATGAAAAATTGAAGGGATGTATTTTTCTTTATTTGGTATTGGGTTAAAAATTGAATAGAAAGAAAAAATATATATATCAAATTTACCATTATACCCTTATATCTCATTACATGAATAAGATTAAAGAAAATAAATCAAAATATATGATTTTTTTATAAGTATATTGTATTTAAACCCCCTAAAGTTTATAAGTATATAATATTTAGACCTTTTTTAAGTTTAAAATATTATATTTAGACAAAAAATACTCTAATCAGAGATAAAATATTAAATATTTCAAATTTTACAACAAAAATTCATGTTCTATAGTATCATTTATTAAAATAAAATTTACTTATAAAAAAATTCTTCATTTAATTATTTAAATGTGTATCTAACTAGAAATTATATGTATTTTTTCATTATGTACATTTAATTATTAAATCTTCTATTACGTATATAAAAACAAACTTAATAAGTTAAGTTCTAATTATATTATGTGGTAAATACTAAATACTAAAAAATATGTAATTAAAAAAATTAGACCTAAACAGTTTGAATTATGGGACTATTGGGAACCAAGAGAAAAAAGAAAAAAAAAGGGAGGCAAATAAATTTTTAAGCCTCATTCATTAAAAAGACCAAAGCCACACATGTTTTGGGCAAAAAAAAAAAAAAGAAATTGTTGAACTTACATTTTATTAAAATCTCACTTTTTAGAGAGTGGTGGGTAAAATAGTCCATTCACAAAAAAGGTCAATCTTCCTTCCATTTTCAATCCATTTTTTCCCCATTTTTGGGGGGAAATTTTTTTTGTGGGCCCAAGGGAAAGCTTTTCCCTCCCATTTTCCATTCCCTCCCATTTTCCCTCCATACCAAATAATGGAAAGACTTTCCTTCCCTTCCACTTTCCTTCCTCAATTTTCCATCCTCCCTATTTTCTCTCCAACTAAACACAGCATTAGAGTAGTATCTCTAACTAAAAAAATTATTTTAACTATTTAAAAAGTAATATTTTTTATTTTAACTATTTATTTTTTTAATATATACTCTAACAGATTATCAATATTTTCAACTCTTCTTTTTAAATATTATTTATCATTCTTTTTGTATTATTTTTTTTAGAAATAGTGAAAATGAGAAAGAGAGAGAATAAAAAAAGGAGAGGAAGAGAGATAAAATATTATAAATTTTTTTTACATATTACTACAATGATACTTTAATATTCCGTTTGGTAAGAAGGATGTAAAGTAGGAATGATACGTTTTCCTTCTTTTGTGTTTGGTTGGATGGATGAAAAATAAAAATGATTATTTTGTTTTTGTTGGGTGACAATCGAGTCGTATTGTGTCAGATTCGTATAGAATTATTATGGGTTTGAGTCATACATTAGTGACACTTAACTCAACTCATTTAACTAATTGTGTCGTGTCGAGTTATGAGTTGACATATATATTTTCGTGTCGTGTTCGTATTCGAGTTAATTAAGTTCGCGTCATAAAATTTGTGTAGAGTTCGAATCGTGTCATCGTGTTAGTCAAAAATTTTCATCCTTAATTAAGATGGGAAAATATTTTTTTTAATTTAAATTTTTTTTAAATATATATATATATATATACATATTTTATCATTGTATTTTTATATAAAATTAATGTATACATAATATATGTATATATTAAAAG
>CM042201.1:11494891-11512362 GCA_023539305.1 Ilex asprella
ATATATATATACATATTTTATCATTGTATTTTTATATAAAATTAATGTATACATAATATATGTATATATTAAAAGATACATAGACCAATAAGATACATTTTAACACAAATAATTAACTTTTCATCTACTTTTTTCCGATTTTGGAGGGATTGATTTGGTGAGTTGGAATGAAAGTTAATACATCCACTTTTTCATCCTTCTTATTTTCCTTCCTTACCAAACATGATGTTTTATTTCTCCTTTCAACTTTCTATCTTTCTAACTTTTTATCATTTTATTTTTTTATCATACCAAACAGAGCATAAATATAGAATATTACTGTAGGCAACTGTTATTTTAGATGTTTTGAAGCTAATCTGTTGAAATGAAATTTTTGGATTAAATAGCAAAAATTTGATTTTTTTTTTAAATCATATGTGGGAGATGCTCTTAGGCTTCATTTTTTTTTTTGGGAGCTATCAAATCAGAGCTACTTTATGTCCTTTTATTTATTTATAGAGAAAATTCATATCCACATTTAAAGAAAATTGACTATTTATTTATTAGACCATGGTTGCTTGTTTTTTGTATAGATTAATTCATGCACACGTGTGTTGTACATGAACTAATTCGCTGAAATATTTGAATATATACATGTACTCGAGATTTAGGAATTATATGGTTCTCTTGTTCAATTTAGATCTACTGATTATTATATTAATTTTAAGTAACTAACATCATGGACTTGAAAGGTTGTACGTTCAAAAGAGCGTGGTAGATCAACACTGTTATATAATTAGGGAAACAGCAAGAAAGCATTCGTCAATCAGGATTGGCGCTTAGGCTACCCCTGTACAACCTCCACCAATTACAAAGCGGAAGGAGAACTCATTGTCCAAATGGAAGAAAGGAGAGCAAGCACACTTCTTCGCACTCCCATCAGCCAACTGGAGTGAAGGAAAAGCCCTGTTTTGACTGCTACCCTCTTGCTTAGTAAGACCCTCTTTCTGAGCCTTCCCCTCCCCTTTTGAGTCATTTTTGGATGAGAAGATAGAGACCGACTTCATCAACTTCAAATGTCAATGTGTAATGCAACTTGCACTACAACAAAAGTATTTTTTGCGACGATTTTAAATTTGTCACAAAAAAGTTTACTATTCTCGACGATTTTATAATTTTGTCTCAAATTTTTATTTTGACAATTTTTTTTGCGACGTTTTTTTAAAAATGTCGTGAAAAAACGATTCTCTCCTGATTGTTTTGGGCGAGAGAAATGGCGGAAATGTGCAATTTTTTACAACAAAACATTTTCGTCGCAAATCGTTTTATCTCATCGCAAAAATAAATAATCTAAAATTTAAAGTAAAATAAAGTCTAAATTTTGCGATGTTTTTTAATAACGTCGCGAAAAGGCGATTCCTTTCTAATTGTTTTTGGCGGGAGAAATAGCGGGAATTGACAAATTAAATTAAAAAAATAATTAAATTAATTTTTTGGGAAGTAAAAAAATCGTCGCCAATAATTTTTTACGTAAATAAAAAATTTAAATAATATTAATATAATTAATTTTTCGTGACGTAAAAAAATCGTCACAAATAAATTTTTACATAAATAAAAAATTTAAAAAATAATAATTTAATTAATTTATCACGATGTAAAAAAATCGTCACAAATATATTTTTACATAAATAAAAACAAATTTTTTAAAAATAATTTTATTAAAATTTTGCGATGTTACAAAATTGTCCCAAATAAGTTTTTAGATTAATAAAAAATAATAATTTAATTAATAATATAAAATGTTAAGTAAAATAAAGTCTAAATTTATGTTTTGTCAATTTTTGCAACGTTTTTTTAAAAACGTCACTAAAAGGGGATTCACTCCTAATTGTTTTTGGATGGAGCAATAGCGAGAATTAGCATTTTTTACGTCAAAAATTTGTCGTCGCTGATATTTTTAATTTGTCAAAAAAATAATTAATCTAAAATTAAAATAAAGTCAAAATATTTAATTCGCGACGTTTTATGTTTTTTGTCGCAGAATATAAATTTTAGCTATTAGTGTAGAATAAAATAAAAATATTGATTAGCGACGTTTTTTATTATTTTGTCGGGAATAATTTTTTTAGCAACATTTTTATAAATTCGTCGCAGAATATAATTTTTTTTTTGTATTAAATAAAATTATTAATCAATTTTAATATTCGTCTTAAATTAGAATTTATTTTTGTAATTTTAAATTACAATTAAAATATTAATTGCGACGTTTTTTATTTCGGCACAAAAATGTTACTATTCGCGATAATTTCATAATTTTTCGCAAATATATTTTTTTGACAAATTTTTTGCGACGTTTTTAAAAAAACATCGCGAAAAGGTGATTCCCTCCAAATTAAAAATTAAAATAAAATAAATTTCAAACACATTAAAAATTAAAATGTTTTGTTGTGACGTTTTTTTTTGGCAAATTTTAATGCGGCGTTTTTATTTTCGTCGCAAAATATAAATTTCAACCACATTAAAAATTAAAATAAAATAAAAATATTAAATTGCTACGTTTTATTATTTACATCACAAAAATATTTTTGAAGTTTATGGCGATAGTTTTATTTTCATCACAGAATATAAATTATAACCACATTTAAAGTTAAAATAAAATAAAGTCTTATAGCAGATTACATATAAAAATATCAGCCTTTGTCAATTTATGGCAGTATGTTATATTCAACATCTCTCACTTTTTATGCCAGAATAACTGTATTAATTGATAGGTGCACAACCCATTAATTGGATCACTATTGGCCCACCATCCTTATTATGATGTATATTCTTTTCATAATATCTATATAATAAAGTAGTTTACAATTTTAATCTTAAAAGATAAATAAAATAACTTTTGCTATTTACGGTTGAGATCATTTTAAATTTTACTTTAAAGTTAATTTAATGACTAATATTAACACCCTAAATTTAATAGGAAAAATAGGCCCTTAAGGGTGTATTTGAAGTGACTTTATAAAAATATTTCTAGGAATTATTTTTTATAAGTACTTTAAAAAAATCGTGTTTAAAATAACCCCACCACTACCTTTACAACCCCCACTGCCGCCACTATCACCGCCTCCACCATTGCTGCCACCACCATCACCACCACCGCTGCCACAAATGCTAGAGCTTACTATCAATCTAATAATTATAAATAATTAAGTCAGCAAATTATGTTCAAGTAATATTGTTCTTGTTTATATTAGATTGGTAATAAACTTTATTTAATATTGAAATTCACTATCAAATAAAATTTTTTAGCACATTACTTTTGTAACAGTACCCCAAAAATGACCAGACAGCGAACACGAAATATTAACAGGTCATATTCGGGTTCAACCCACCAAATTCGAAATTGACACGATCAACTCATTTATTTAAGAATGGACAATTTCTATATTTTCTCGTTTGTATGGTAACACGAACAACACGAAACTAACATGTTTAACTAGTGTTATAGAAATAAAAATGTTAATTATATGTAACTATTTATTAAACACTAACATTATTATTGCTTAAAAAATATATTTTTATTTACTATTATTATTATTTTTTTTATTAAGTTAATTTTTAGTTTGTAGAAAAAATATGAGTATATATTCAATTAAGTGAAAATAGAATATTAGAGTTAAAGTTTTTATCTAAAGTTTATTTAAAGTGTACAATCCGTGACGATTTTATAATTTTGTCACAAATTTCATTTTTGGTAATTTTTTGCGACGTTTTTTAAAAAACGTTGTGAAAAGGTGATTCCCTCACAATTTTTTTTGGCTTTGGAAATGGCGGGAATTGATAATTTTTTACGACAATTTTTTTTTTTTTTGTAGCAGATAGTTTGAATGCGTAGCAAAAAAATTTTCTAAAATTAAAATAATATCAAAATATTTAATTCGCGACGTTTTATGTTTTTCGTCGTAGAATATAAATTTTAGTTATTAATGTAAAATAAAATAAAAATATGAATCCGCGATGTTTTTCTATGTTCGTCGTAGAATATAAATTTATTTTTGTATTAAATAAAATTATTAATCAAAACGACATCATTTTTGGGCCTTGAAAAGATTCCTTTATACCCAAAACAACGTCGTTTTGGGTATTTAACCCATTTTACTAAAGTCCCTTCTCAGTGTCTCTCTCTCTCTCTCCACCTCCTCGCCATCTCTCTCTCTTTCTCTCTCGATTTTTACTATGCTGTATTGAGATCGACCGAGAAGCATCCCTCGTTGTTGGAATCGCTAGGCAATCGAAGTCTTAAAGTTCAAAGTTCAGCCCAAGGCAATCGAAGTCTCAAAGTCTCAAGGCAATCAAAAATCGAAGTCTCAAGGCAATCGAAATCTCCAGTGAAATCAGGCTAGGCAATCGAAGTCTCAAAGTTCAGCCCAAGGCAGTTGGTCTCCCCCTTCTCCTTCATTTTATTAATCTGTAGGTCCTCTCTCTCTCTCTCTCTCTGCCCCTCACTGTGTTCCTCTATTTACCCGACTCCACCGCCTCCTATGTCCACTTTCCCTGTTGTTCAGCTCCCCCTGTCACATAACCAAGACCCATCGACCTGGAATCACTTAAATTATACACATAAATGTTATCATGCTTTGTTTGGATTCAATTAAGTTGGATTTAATTTTGTGTTGTTGAGATTTTAATGAGGTTCAAATGTTTTCAAGCTTGAATTGGATATGGATACTATGAATTTTGGGTTCACATTTATGAGATTTTGATGCTTCATAATGTGTTTAGTTCTTTCAAATTATGGTTTCAATGGAGCTGGTTATAGTGGGTGGGGTTTTATGGGTCAAAGGTTGGGTTCCTAAACCTTTTAATTTACGAGGTGTGTTTTTTTGTCAATGAATTTAGAAACAAGCAGCTTTGGAGTGTGGGCATAATAGAAAGATAAATAGAACTTTCCCTTTATTTGTGGCACACAAACGTAAGATCTCAATAATCTTATATAAGTCGAAGAAGGCGACTTATCTTTTCTTGTAAAGTCTGACATGTCCATAGAGTAATATTTTATAATATCTCCGTTTTATGAGTAAGGATATCACACATTGTAGAATTAGCATCCTGCATCTTGTTTGTGTTTATGAGTGTTGGTGTGTATAACCGTATATATTGTTTGTCAGCATGTTATTTTGCCATGTTCTTTTTATATACCTTTTTTTATCATATGCTGCATATTTTTACCCTTATATCTCTGGATACTGTTTTGCTTCTTTGAGTGGTGTCCTTCTGTTATTTTGAAATAGATCTATGCATTCATTATATGGATTGGATTTCCAATATGGCTCTCACCGTGACTTGAGCAGTGCCCCACACCGCAGGAACTCATATTATCTTTACCTTGCTCCAGTAAATATCATTTGTGCTTTTTGTATGTTAATAATTGATGTGGGTTGACTGGGTAAGATTATAAAAATCTTCATATGATCTTACTTCCGCCTTGCAATATGAGCACTTGAATCTTAAAGATTGAAGAATCGAAGAATATCAAAATAAAAGGACCATCAACTTGAGAGTAAAGAAAAGGAAAAGGAGTTTTGGAATTTGCTGTTAGAGTTTGCAGTTATGCACTTAGTTCACTACTTTTCATCGTCATGAATAACACTGGCTCGGTTGTTCTTGGTACAATGCTTTGTTAATTTCGTCACATTAAGTATATGCTTCTAGTTCTGGCTATTTCAACCCTCCTATTTAGAATAGTCTTCATTTTCTTGACTCCATCATAAGACTTTACGCCAGCCACCTGATACAAGGACCAAAGCCACATGCAGCAGTCCATCATCAGAAAATTCAGCCCAATTTGCTACTTGAACAGCATAAGAGGCCAAGAAGTTCTATTACAGAAAAAAACAGAAATTCTATTACAGAATTATGTTACCAAATAACCAACAAAACAGTTAAAATTCCTATACAGTAATTGTATTCATAGAGTAACTGTTTATTAGCAAAAACAGTAATTGTTTAACAAAAAAATAGAAAAACTGTTTCAGAAAAAACAGAAATTCTGTTACAGGATTCTGTTACCAAATAACCGACAAAACAGTTAAAATTCCTATACAGTAATTGTATTTTGGTCCTCACAGCTCAGCTACTGTCCCTTTGATCAGAACACAGGCAAACTGAACCTGTTGCAAGCATAGTTCAGCTCCTGGATCTTTGAACCTCCCCCAGACAAACTCTGATGCAATATTGCAGCTACTGAGCAAGCACAATAATATCAACTCCTTCATCATCAAGCTTCCTGGAGTAAAAAAAACTCCAGCTTGAGACAGTCTGATCCTATTATAAAAGCACAACAGCCTTAAGCCTTGATCACAACCCTCCTCCTCCTTGCAATAAGCAGTCTAGACTGATCCTGTTGTAGAAGCAACCTACTAGACAAAGTTCTACATCTGTTAATGGTATGTTTGAGTTTCTTCCACATAAAAATTAATGTAATTTCCACTTTGTTTATGGTCATATTTTGTTTGAGCTTTGCTATTTTTGCAGTTTTTTGTTTGATCTAATTAAAGCAATTTGATAATCTAGCACCGAACACATCCTACGACCTCACTATTTGGGCCGACATCCATAAGGTATTTTAAAACAATTATATGTCTTATTCAGGTTTATCTGGCATAAGAAATTGAATTATTTGTCTGACATAAATTTCTTGGGAATTTTAGAGATAGAAAGGCTAGTTTGAAAAGTTAAGTTTCAGCAACAAATTTGATGTTACTATGCCATGAAGCTTGTAATAATTTGAATGCTTCCTGCGAAAGTGCGGTAGTTGTAGGAGGAGAACATAATAACAAAACAATTTACTTCTACGAATACTTAAATAAGGTGTGGGAGATGAGTTACATATTTGGCCATAGTATTTTTTTTGTTTCAATGTGAATGGTTCAACCTTGGTAGTGGGAAAACAGTTCGGACTGATGCTTATTTTACAAGCATTAATGTGAAAAGTAGATGGTATCAAAATGACCTTTTTGTCCTACCTGATCAGGTGAAACAAGTATTTTATGTTAATGATATAAAATTGAGTAGGGATTTGCAAGTTGTGCAACACATACAACATCGGGGAATATGAGATGTTCTTGAGTTGGAAGATATAGGATTTAGTGAAAATGAATCGTATGTTCCAAGTGATGCATTCCAACAAGATGAATCAACAGAGGTTGCTCCTGTAGTGGTCGAAGATAACGAAATAGGTCAACTTCATAGGACTGATTTTGATCCAGAAATCATTCCTCGATACCGGATTGTCCATTAAGGAAGCAGAGAAGACAATAACATTGATGATTTCATATATGATGACAATGATGAGACACAAGTGGAGTATGTCGATTTAGAAGAAGATGACGATGTGCAATCCCATTTTGATTCTGATGAAGAGTCATATATGTAGATGAATTATTAAGATATTTTCATGGTAATTAATAAATTATGACTTATATAATTGGTATACTTGAATATTGTTGATATAATTTATATATTTCTATATGTCAGGTGTTTTATATATATGGGACTAGGTCGCCGAGCCACCACAACAACTAGTAAGGTTGCATCCTCTGATGGACCTACTAGGGGTGCATCCTCGAGTACACATGTTAGGGCTGTATCATCTGATGCACCTAAATCATAGCCTCTTGCAGGCACTGAGGATAGCAGTACAGGTTTGATGCATACTTTATTTTCTAAACATATTTGTCTTAATCTGCTTAAGATAACATCTATTATTAATGTTTGCACAGTAGCTTCTACCACCAAGAAACGAGGTCGAGGACTGACTAAAGGGAAAAATGTTGAGCGTCTTTGTGCAGCTCACAGCCTGCTTGATGTTTTGATTCTTGATGGAGTTGGCGTTCCAGTGGGTGTACATTCTTCGAAGGTGATGACAGAGATTGGCTCCCTAGCGAGGATGTTTGCCCCTATTAGAAATGTGCACAAATGGAAGCAAATAACAGAAGAGGAGAAGGCACCACTTATTGCACAGTTGTTGGTTAGTGAATATATTTGTTTGGTTTCAACAATATATTTATTTGTATAGTGTTACAACATATTGTAATTAATTTGTATATTTATATTTTGTTGTAGACAAAGTTTAACATCAGAGACTACCGTGAAAAAGTTGGTGTTAGGAAGGCCATCGACAAAAAATTTGCTGCGAGGTACAGGGACCACCGATACTATATGTATATGCACTACAAGGATTTGGTTGAGTCCGGTGTTGACCCAAAGAGCAAGTCATATAGTGATGTGAGTCAGGAGGATTGAGAGTACATAATTAAAACACTTTATAAGGATCCAAAATTTCAGGTAATTTTTATAAGCTATGCAAATTAATATCCACTTTTTATTCTCAATTGTGTACTAATTATGTTCTTTGTATATAGGCAAAATCTAAGAAAAATGCAAAAAGTCGTGCCAAACTGCCATACAACCACTCTATGGGTTCAAAGTCCTTTTAGTCTGCCCTATATGAAAGGGTGTTATACTTTAGCATTTGCTTTCTAAATTTTAATATATAGGAACTTCATAAAATTGAATATTGGTATTTTGATTAACTGTAACAGAGGGACACTACGACTGATGAGCCACCCCACATTTTTTATTTTTTTTTACGATTCTCATGTGAACAAGAAGGGTGAGTGGGTTTTTGCTGAGGCAGAGTCAAGATATGTAAGTATTTCAAATTGTAGAAAAATATATATATATTTTTAAATAAAATTTTATGATACACTCAATAATTGAGTTAAATATATTAAATTGTAGGAGCGGATGAAAGAATTGGCCACACAAAACTAGAAGAGGGTGTAGATTCATTGACACAGGATGAAATTGCATGTATAGTCCTTGGTAGCTGACCTGGATATAAGAAAGGATTTGGACATGGCCCAAAGCCTTCATCCTCTAGTCAGTCATTCAGATCCATTGCTGAGTATCGAGAACAAGCTGATATGATAAAAGATTTGCAAGCAACTGTTGATTTTCTTCAAAAAGAACATGATGAAATGAAAGAGAAGCTAGAGAAGTTTGAAGACGCACAACTAAAGTTTGAATACGCGCACTAACAAATGATGCAACAACTTTTGTAGAAGCAACTTCAAATGCAACGTGCTATGCAGGACAACTCAACTAATGCAGACATGCCACCTGAGTCTTAGTTGATATATTTTTACTAATGTTTTAAGTTCAACACTTAAGAAGTATAATAACTAAAACTTAGAGATAAGTGGGCCAATTGGCTCGTTTCCACTCCGTTTGCCGTGAAAGCAAACGGAGAGCAACTATTTGGGCATAGAAACTTGTAGGAAAAGACGGTTTCTCATTCCGGGACCTGAGTTGAGAGTTTGACGAAAAACTAGAAAATTTAATACTTAAGAATTAGAAAACATGTATGTTTTTGAAAAATTTGATTGATAATTTATTAATCTATTTTTTTTCTTTTTTGTAACAGATGAATTCTGGACTTCTGCATTAAAGTGGCTGACAAATTATCTTTTGGTTATGTATTTAAATATTGTATGATTCCATCTTGTTTTGATGTGTGATTGTTATTTTAATATGTGATTTGAGGGGTTTGCCTTTTACGTGGTTTTTTGTGATAAGGGTTAATTGTTTGGCTATATGGTGTAACTGTTGATTTGTTTGAAATATGGTAGAAGGAAAGACATTGGTAGGCTATTAGTTTTGGTTTTGAAAGTGCTTTGCTTAGTTGGTTGCTGCTTTAGACTGGTCTGAAGGAAGTTTTTGGGTGGGGCTGTTGATTTGGTTTTGGTTATTTTGTATCATGTGACTGTGCATTTGGTTTATTGGCCTCTGCTTGGATAATCTTTCCTGGTTATTTTGTAGATGACAAACTTTCTTGTTTCTTAGGTATTCGTTGAGTGCTATACTGGATGTACTGCTGTCCAATAAGCTGGCTGCAGTAAATTTTTGTAAGAGTTAATTTTTGGTTTTAAGATATGCATGCCTTGTCTTAGAAGCCTTTTCGTACATGCTAATGCTAGTTGGCTCAAGATCAAACTCAATAGTGAAACATATTTCCTTACTTTTGATTTCAAATCTAGGAACTTGATAGCGAACTTAGGCGTTGCAAGGATGAATTCAAGGAGTATGAAAGACAAGATGTTAAATACCGTGAAGATTTAATGCACATGAAGCAAAAGATCAAGAAACTCGATGAGAAAGTTGACAAGGTATGGGAACAATTGGTCTCCACTTGTATTGAAACTAATGCATGTATCTTACTTTGGGTTCCCCTGTAGGATTCAACAAAGATTACTGACATAACAAAGAAGTACGAGGAGTCAACAAATCTCATACCCCAATTGGAGGAAGACATTCCCAAATTGCAAAAACTCTTTCTTGATGAAGAGAAAGTCTTAGAGGAAATTAAGGAGAACTCCAAAGGTATTTTCTTCAATGTAAACAATTAAGATACAAGTATCAAAGCTGTTATGAATTTCATTTCACAAGTTGCTGGATTAAGGGTGTGATAAATATGTTTGCTCTCTGAGGAGAAAGTGTTTAATGTTGTCTCTTTTTTTTTTATTCGGTTGAGAAACAGTTGAAACCGAGATGTTCCGTGGTGAGCTATCAAAGGTTCTTGCTAAACTAGAACCTTGGGAAAAACAACTGATTGAGCACAATGGAAAACTTGAAGTTATGTCTACCGAAAGAAAACTTTTGAATGAGAAGGTGAGTTGGCATTTGATTGAGTCTTGCCAAGAGTAATGTGTTAATGATCAACAAATGGTTGATCGATCCAGATAACATACGGGCTCTGCTAATTTGAATGAGAACATTTTTTTTGGCTATATGATTGTTCACGTCTCTTGGACTATTCAGTTGTTTTTAGCTTCAAAATTTGGGTATATCTCAGCTGGACTGATTTTGTTCAAGCTGATTTTTAATGTAGCTGAGGCTTTCAACGATTTGTTCCGGCTTGGAGAATTAGGCAGCAAAGGTTTTTTAATCGAGCGAGTTGGAAATGGAATGGTGGACCTGCCCCTTCAATGCATCATCAAGGGAAGCATTCCACGGTCTACCTTTGTTTGTAAGGTTCCATTTCTTCATTCTATAAGTTCCGTATATATGGAATTTCTAAATATAGGAAATAAAGACGTTCTTTTATGTCTGCATGTTTTTTGGGAATCCTTTAATAATTTCTTGACTTCTGTTTCTTATTGTTTGAGTTTCTTTTGGTATCTTCTTTGCATTCCTGCATAGTTTATCTGCTTTCTTTTAGATTTTCAAGTTCATCAATACAAAAGTGAAACCTTCTTGGTTGTACTGCATCAACTTGTACATGCATTGTATCTTATATATGGCCAGGTACTTGGAATATCCTGAACTCTTCAAACTATTGCATCCTCATTTACATTAATTTTTATCGCTAAACACAATGAACTTTTATTTTCGGCCTTTGCGGTTGATTTGGACCTATAATCTTTTTGAGAGCCTATCTTTAGTAAGTCCAAATTTTCATTGTTTAAGTGGCTCCCATTGCCTCAAATTGAATCAAAACTGTTTACTTCTAGCTACCCTTATGTTCTATTAGTACAACTGATGCACACATCTGTAGATGATATGGTTTTGTATAAAGAAATGAAAAGTCACATGCTTATTTAATTTTGTGCGACTCCCTTCTTGATTCACCCATGTATAAATGAATGCAGACCCTCCTTTGTGGAAATTGGTTCTGAAGCAATTTGATGATTTGCTGGCTAAGATTTTGATTGCAGCTGCTGTTGTTTCTTTCTTTTTGACATTGGTTGATGGAGAGACAGGATTAAAGGCCTTTTGGGTGCCTTCTGTAAGATGCAATAACTTTCTGCATGGAAAATTGATATCCACTTCTTGATTGTGTACATGCTGCTTAATATTTATTACACGTGTCATTTCTATAAAAATTAGAGCTTATTGTATGCATTGTGATTGATCATACAATATGACCTTGTTATGGTTCTCTCTCTCTCTTGGCGGCGTAGTTGATATGGTGACATTTACTTGTTAAAGTTGATCTTTGTTACAATGATTTTTTCTGAGGAGAATCTTGAAGAGACTTATTGTTGGTTAATAGGTCATCCTAATGATATTGGCTGCAAATGCAGCAGTAGGGGTAATCACATAAACAAATGCTGAAAAGGCTCTTGAGGTAAGTTGCTCAGTTATGAAATTGTGATACTGGCTAGCACTGCAAAGGCCACTGCACTGATTTTCTCTTAGTTTATCCACCCTATTTTATCAACACTTGTTTTCATTGTAAATGTTGCTCTCTCTTTCAATACTCTTATTTTGTTTTCACTGATTTTTCAAAAAGTAGTATTCTGTCTCCGGATGGAAGGTTGGTTTGGCATTAGGATCAGTCCAGGATCCCTACTGCCAGGAGGAGGAAGGTTGTGTGTGGTTTTCAATTTGATTATGCAGATCTTGGATAGGGCATTGTTTTATATAGTGGTTTATGTCTAACATTGTGTAGTTTGAACCTGTTTTGGAAGACTAGGAAGCTAGTTTGTTGTTGGATTGAAAAATCTGGGATGTCATGAGTAACAGGTGAAACTGTACTGTTGTAGATATACTGAGATGGAATGATGTTCAGAGGGTGATGTATGTTGTAAAGTGCCAGGAGCTGAATGGATCAGACACCTGAACTGTGGCCTAATTGTTCTGATCTGACTTCAGTCTGGGCTGGTACTGTAACACCCCAAAATACACCATGGACGGCATTACATTCAATAACCCTTCATACCATGAGAGCACTAAGATAAACCATCAATAAAAAGACTTCCTAACAGTATTCCATAACATTTACATCAATATCTCAAAAGAATATGCCATCTTTGACCTTTACATTCCCAATGAAAATTTACTATTATAGCGCAGCGAAAATTACAAAAAAAAATCTAGACAATACAGTGTTTCCAAAATAGTATTCTAGTCTAGAACAAAAAGTAAACGACATCTCTAGATGTCCCACTTGGGATCCAGGTATCCCTCTAGTGAAGCCTTCCCAAGGTACGGCTCGTTAGCACCGAGTACATCTTCTGGCCCGACATCTGAAAAAGGTTCAACTGTAGGGGGTGAGCACGAAGCTCTGTAGAAAAATTGTCCCAAACCCATACAAGGTTTAGAAAAGCAGATAAAACGGTCGGTCTCATTTTTTAACATAACATAGATGCATAATTTGGAATAAAGCAGTGACATTTAAAAAAAGAGGATCTCAAATTTATTTCAAAACATTACTTAAATGAATAAACGAGCAATCACACACAAATAATAATCATTAATGGTTATAAACAATTCCCCATAATTCTTTAGGTAGGTGGCATACTTTGTGGTAACCTCCACCTCCTTTTAGGTCACCTTGGATTCTCAAACATCCTTACAAGGAACCTCTTGAGAATGGATGAGCATCCTTACATGGAACCTCTTACCAATCATTACATTGTTTCCCAAACATTCTTATCGGAAACCTCTTGGGAAGGGGTGAGCATCCTTACAAGGAATCTCTCACTATAACAGGCTTATTTCTCAAGCATCCTTACCGGGAACCTCTTGAGAAGGGGTGAGCATCCTTACAAGGAACCTCTCACTCATGTGCATCACCAACAACCCAACCAAGCGTACAATTCCACAATTATCCCAATTTACAAGCATTTATCTAAAATCCCAAAATATATCATGCAACAATTTCACAACCAACTAAGAACAATACATGAGATCCCAATAGCATCATCTCATGGTTCGATATAAAACACTAAGGTTTTGAAACCAAGAATTAAGAACAATTTAGAGAAAAGTCCATCTCTCTTGGAATCTAGAGTTCTTAATCAAGGAAAGAGATTCAAGAGTTAATCAAACAATAATATTGTTTAAATCATAGTAGTAATCGCGAGGGTATTAAGAAACAAGGATTATATAGCCTACATGTATAATTTTTAAAATGAAAAGAATAACATATATATAGGCCCTAGTCTCAATGTAAGTGAGTGAGAGAAAACCCCTACCTTTTATTCTTGAAAAGTTAGGTTTTGATGGACTCCAAGGTATGAACTCCTTCAAAGCAAGTGTTTCTCTCTCATTTTCTTCCTCTCTTTTTCTCCTTTCTTTCTCTCTTAGGGTTTCTAAGGTTGGAGGGGCCGAAATAGAGCCAAAGGAGGCGACATAAGGTATTTATAGGGCAAAAATCGGACCAAGATCGCGACATTAAACATTCAGATTTTTCTTTCGGCTGTACCGGTACCTCGAACTCTCTGGACCAAAGTGTACCGGTACACTGTACTGGTACAATACTGTACCGGTAGGGTTTTGCCCAGTTTTGTCTTTTTCCTCCGTTTTTCATTTTCCAATCCATCCTAAACTCTTCCAAAACCAACCAAAACTTTCACAACATACATTTGTACCCCAAACATAGTTGCTAGAAGTTCTTTTACAATTCATGTCACCCATTCATTAGCTAAACTAGCTTTAACTATGATTTACACTGACATTTGAAATTTCTACTTTTCCCACCTATCGAATTAAAACACACATCACTACACATATCCACACTTTTACTACAAGTAGTTTTTATATATTTCTATACATAAATAAAAGAAAATGTGGGGTGTTACAGGTACTGATCTGTTAAGCTTGGAGATGATATTTTCAAGGCATGAAGCTGGAGTGCTAGAGCTGTTCAAGTTTAAGAGACATTAAATATAATATTTTTTTGAGCAACGACATTAAATATAATTAGAGATGGTTTAAATCCTCTTGAAGGGTTAAAGTCATTTTTACTATTTTTAGGACTTCTTGTTCTTTGATTCTTGTAATTCATTCTTCTTGAAAATAAAATTTCGTTCTTTAAAAAAAAAGATGTGAAATGTATTAATTGTGTTAGTTTTTTATTAAACACATGTATTATTGGTGTACAGTTGAAAATTTTTATTGGAATATCATTTTTTATGAATTATTTTTTAAAAAATAAACTTTTTCGCAACAAAATAAAAATTGTCGCGAAAAATTGTAGGAACAATCTTTTTTCGCGACAATTTTTATACGTCGAAAATATATTTATTCAATTATTGTTTACATTTTTTTATTTATGTAAAAATTTATTTGCAATGTTTTTTTTTACGTAGCGAAAAATTAAATAAATTATTTTTTTGTTTTAATTTATGTAAAAATTATTCGCGATGATATTTTTAAGTCGCGAAAAATTAATTAAATTTTTATTTATGTAAAAAATTATTCGCGACGATTTTTTTACGTTGCTAAAAATTAATTAAATTATTATTTTTATATTTTTTATTTATGTAAAAAAATAGTTGTGATGATTTTTTTACGTTGCTAAAAATTAATTAAAGTATTATTTTTTATTTTTTTATGTTGGTGGAATAGATTTTAGCTACGTTTTTTGAAATTTTAGAGACATTTTTTTTTTGTCGCATTTTTTTTTTTGGGATGAAAATAAATTTTACGTCGCAGAATACTTTTTGCGACGAGGCTACTGTGCCGAACACGCGACGAAAAACATAAAGTCACAAAAAATAATTAGGACGATTTTTTTTTTAATTTAGCAACGAAAAAAATCGTCACAAAAAACAATTTTCGTTGTAGTGTTGCTCGCTGAAGTGGAGGTGCTTTCCGCCGTCCTATTTTATGATTTGTATAACTTTTTTATTTTAGAACTCGTCACATGAACCTAATTATTTTTAAATTAATTTAATTTGTGATACAATAGTAATATTCAATATCGATTAACCTTTAAGCGGTAGAACAACCATGTCATGCAATATGTACATGAATTAAAATAATAATTATAATAATTTGTCTCCAAATATGTAGGAGGAGTGCCTAAACTTCTCAGTAATGCAACTTTTATCAAAGTAACAAAGCAACTTTTAAAGTTTTGTTAGAAAAACCTTTAAGAATTTAATCTTAAAGGTCTACGGGCAAGCTAAAGCAACTTATCAAAGTTGTTCACTATATGCTTGTGAAGCTCTAACTGAATATAGCAAAAGACTCAATTACAGTACAAATTCACGACAATTTCAAAGCTACGAATCAATGAGTCCTCAACTAATCAATTATAATTACACATCACAAAAATTTGACAGTGGAGTAGTGCTGAAATGGAAAGGAATTAGATGGGATATGCAAACTTTGTGTATGCATCCGATGCCTTGGATGAGGCATGACCGAGAAAGGAGAGATTCCAAATTGTGGGAAAGTAGTGGAAGAGACTTCAGAGCTCTGGACTTCGCGAAGCAAATGCATCACAAATTCAATCCCAAACAACATTAATTCACATAATGAGAAATTTATGGTAACTGATATATGCAACTAAACACTTATGCTCGGTTTGGTAGGAAGGATGAAAGTAGAAAAGATGAAAAATAAGAAGGATATACTTTCTATCATTCAAGGAAGAAAAATATGAATGATACACTTTCTTTCATTTGTGTTGATTGGATGGATGAAAAATAAAAATGACTAATTTTTTTTTTTTGTACTGACTAAGATTGGGGGTGACAATCGAGTCGTGTCATTTCAGATTTGTGTTGATTCATTATGAGTTTGTGTCAAACATTAGTCAAACCTAACTCAACTCATTTAACTAATTGTTTCGTGTCGAGTTGCGAGTTGACCTGTTTATTTTCGTGTCGTGTTCGTATTCGTGTTAATCCACATAAACTTTGAATAAAAAAGTTAACACTAATATTCTATTTTTTTATTTTTATTTTTTAAAAAATATATATATAAATACATTTTTTATCATTTTGTTTTTATATGAAATTAATGTATGCATAATATATGTATATATTTAAAGATATATAGACAAATAAGATACATCTCAATACAAATAATTAATTTTGCATTCACTTTCCTTTTGATTTTGGAGGGATTGATTTTGGTGAGTTGGAAGAAAAGTTAATCAATCCAGTTTTTCATCCTTCTTATTTTCCTTCCTTACCAAACATGATATTTTATTTATTCCTTTAACTTTCCAACCTTCTATTTTTCTATCATACCAAACATACTTCGTTTGGTATGATGAAAAAATGGAATGACGGAAAGTTGGAAGGATAAAAAGTTGGAGTAATAAATAAAACATCATGTTTGGTAAGGAAGAAAAATAAGAAGGATGAAAAACTGGATGGATTAACTTTCCTTCCAACTCACCAAAATCAATTCCTTCAAAATCAAAAGGAAAGTGAATGCAAATTTAATTATTTGTATTGAAATGTATCTTATTTGTCTATATATCTTTAAATATATACATATATTATGTATACATTAATTTCTCGTTTGTATGATAACACGAAATTA
Organism: Ilex asprella; assembly: GCA_023539305.1. Classification (NCBI taxonomy): domain Eukaryota; kingdom Viridiplantae; phylum Streptophyta; class Magnoliopsida; order Aquifoliales; family Aquifoliaceae; genus Ilex; species Ilex asprella. Next base: position 11,512,217 of record CM042201.1, read on the forward strand.
ACACGAAACTAACATGTTTAACTAGTATTATAGACAAAAAATATTAATTATTTGTAACTATTTATTAAGCACTGACATAATTATTATATAAAAAAGATATTTTTACTTATTATTATTATTATATTTATTTAAGTTAATTTTTAGTT
>CM042201.1:11512762-11525473 GCA_023539305.1 Ilex asprella
ATGTATCTTATTTGTCTATATATCTTTAAATATATACATATATTATGTATACATTAATTTCTCGTTTGTATGATAACACGAAATTAACACGAAACTAACATGTTTAACTAGTATTATAGACAAAAAATATTAATTATTTGTAACTATTTATTAAGCACTGACATAATTATTATATAAAAAAGATATTTTTACTTATTATTATTATTATATTTATTTAAGTTAATTTTTAGTTTGTAGAAAAAATATTAACATTGATTGATTCAATGAAGTGAAAATAGAATATTAGTGTTAAAATCAACACGAATACAAACACGATACGAAAATAAACAAACCAACTTGCAACTCGACACGATACAATTAGTTAAATGAGTTGAGCTAAGTTTGACTAATTTTCGACACAAACTCGTAATAACTCAACACAAATCTGACATAACACGAATCGATTGTCACCTCTAATCTTAGCTAACACAAAAAAAAAAAAATACTCATTTTTATTTTTCATCCATCCATCCAAGCATACACAAAAGGAATGATACACTAAAGGAAAAAAAATGTATTATTCCTATTTTCTTTCATTGAAGAATAGAAAGTGTATCCCTTCTACTTTCTATTTTTCCTGCCAAACGGAACATTAAGGATTCAAGTAAATACAAAAGTGATTAATATGTGGTAAGTAAGGAAAATATGAAGGATAGAAAAATGGATGGATGTATTTTTTGTTAAAACACACCAAAATCAATCCTTTTAAAATTGGAAGAAAAAATAAATGAAAAGTTAACTATGTATGTTGAGATGTACGTTATTTTTCTATATATCATTTGATATATACATATATCATATTTATCAATTTCATATTATATCTACATTAATTTCATATATAGATATAATATTAAAATATGTATTTATATATATTTTAAAAAAATATAAAATCATACTATATATATATATATATACACACACACACACATACTTTTTTCATCTTACCAAACATAAAAAAATTATTTTTTTTACTTTTTCCCTTACTAAATATAAATGAGGAAATAAGGGATTTCTCCTTTAAAAGATAGAAAGTGTATTACTTCTATTTTTCATCCTTCCATTTTTTTCATCCACAATACCAAACAAACCATAAGTATGAATAAAGACACCGTTGAAATAGTGAAAGGACATATTTTTGGCTTATAAAACTTTTAGTTTTCAACGTATGTACGTTTTATCCATTTACTCCTCAATTTCCTCTTTCAATGGTGTCTTGGAATATTGTGCAGGGTTGATATAAAAATAACATGTTTTTGAGGAACACACTCAAAATAGTTTTTGTTGCAATGTTGAATTTAAATTTGCAACTGAACAAATTCAACTATTCAGATCTATCTTAATGATGAATTAAGCGAGACAAAAAAAAGAATAGAAGTCCGCTTCAATCCGTCAAAAAATTTATTAAGAATCCAGGTCCCGTCCCAAACAAGAATCAGTGACCACATGGAGACGAGAACTTCAATTGAAATCTCCATTTCTCGTCCTTGTTGATTGAAAGGCGACTAGAAGAAATTTACAAGCGGGTGTTTTTCTCTTTTAAATTACTGAGGCCCCGTTTGGTAACGTTTAAATTTTTCGTTTTTCATTTTTATTTTGATATTTAGAGAAAACAAAAAAAAAAACTCGTTTGGTAACCGTTTATGTTTTTCGTTTTTGTCATCGTTTGATAAACGAGGGGCAATTTTCAAAAACCAAAAAAAGTCGTTTTTAGTTTCCGTTTTTCATTTTTCAAAAACGAAAAACGAAAACGTTATCAAACGGGACCTGGGCTAATGTGAATTGGAACAAATTAGTATGGGCCCCAAAATTATAGCCCAGTCCAACCAGATAGGACTGTCTGAAAGTAAACCTAGACTCTAAAGTGGGCCAAACATGAAGCATTGCCCAGCCCAACTTCTTAGACAGCCACAGATACTAGCCAAGGTTGGGTTTGGTACTAGTATATTGAGTTATTATCGGTAGGAAGTCCATTTTTCATTAATGGAGCGAATATTTCACAGAACTACTTTAGAGATTAACGAGAGTGTGATAAATTTTTGCAGAGAGATGGACCATTTAAAATCCTATTAAAAATTTCCTAAATTATATTTTTTAAATAATTTAAAATCAATAAGATATTGATTTTTGACCCTTTGGGTCGGACTGAGGGCCGTTAGGATCCAATGCCACAGGCAGTTTGTAGCCTGCAACAGAGGTTGGGCCAGCCCGTGGACCAATGAGCCATAAGACTTTTCGAACTTTAAAAATGCAGATGCATGATCAGGTTTACCACTTCATCTGTATTTTAAATATTTAACAGTTTCAGCGGGATTATTAAATGTCAAAAAAATTATTTTCTAAATATTTCTATATTTTTTAGAATTATTAAGTTTCTTTAAAGGAAATAGAAAAAAAAAGCAAGTAAAGAAGCAAATTAAGTGGGTTCATCTTAACAATGGTTATGGTTATGGACGAGTCCTGATTTTTTCAGTTGTTTCGTCCATGAACAATTTTTTTTTTTTTTTTTTTTCATTATGGTAGTGGACTGCATCTAAAACATAAAGTGCCTTATATGTTTTTACACGAAAAATTATATTTTTTAACTGCAACTTTTACTTGATTTTTTTTTCATCCTTCGAAAATCAATTATAACAATTAATCCTCAACTATTGTCCACTAACCATTTCTGAGTGAGTGTACGAGAGATTAAGTGAAATTGACTAGATTTTTACTAAAAAATGAAGAAAATACATAGGAGACGACGAATATTAATGGTTATAAATCATAACTAGGATATTGATAGGTGAGGTGTGATAGGTGAGGCATAGGGTACTTGTGTATAGGACCTAAACATGTCCACTACCTTTGACTAGATTTTTTTTTCTTGAAGTTTGAATTATAATAGAAAAATCAACTGTATTGAAGTCTTTCTTCTTGGTTCATCTTGCTCCCCTCTCTCTCTCTCTCTCCAATAAGCATCACCATTTTCCAGGACCCCACCATGGGCAAAACTACAATTAAAGACAGTTACGTACTGTTAACGCTAGCCTTCTAATTTATCATTTCAACGTGTAATTAATAGAATAGTTTTTGTTCAAATTAATGAAAAATCTAATCTAACTGTTTTCTCATTAATCTAATCATTTAAAAGCACAAAAGCTATGGTTTAAATTCAATTACAAATTTTTAGCTTTTCAAAACTATCCTCTTCTTCAATCCAATAGTTTTAGTAGGCAATTGACAATCTATCTATATATAAAATAAATAATTTATAAGGAGAGACTTTGAGAAATATTTTTGATTTATATTTTAATTTTATAGAATTTGAAATTATTTAATAAAGTTTCAAAAGTTTCATCAAATCATATTTTAACATGTATCCCTTATAACCATCCATCTCTTGTCTCATGGACCCACCAACTATTTAAATTTATTTAAAAAAATATTTTTACTGTTCAATAACTTTAAATAAATATTTAGTTATTTTTTTAGGACGAAAATGAGAAAGGGAGATGAATTAAGAGGAAAAATAAAAAAAAAGAAGATATACACTAGAGTATCTCTAACCTTGATTTAAATTTGAATAAAAAACTTGATTTGATACAAAACACTCAAAATGGAGAAACTCAAATTTAAATGATGACAAACTCAAATTTAGAGTAGAATAGAATATGACCATTAGATCTTTAAAAGAGAATAAAATTTAATTATTTGTGATTTGAGTAAATGTTTAAGTCTTCCTTGATGATATGGATTTGAGTACCGCATTGGTAAAGATTTTTAAGATGTTTTTTTACCAAAATTTAAATTTAAATATAAAAAATGGTAAGAATTATAGATGCTATAAGTCGAAACCACAAATAGCAAATTCTTTCAAAGTCAATTTACAAATAGGTCTAAAATTTGGGTACGTCTAAACCATGTCTCTAACTACTCTTCCAACTTCAAGAAGATTGTTGTAAGCAGAGATGTTGTCTTTGCCGAGAATGAAAGCTGGGAATGGAACAAGAATGGAGCAGATGCAAGAGATGGTGTACTGGATTGGGGTGACAATGAGGACAGCGAAACTGATGAAGAAGCTGGTGAAGTCGAAGCTGATGCAACTGAAGATAATGGAGGCACACAAAGTTCTTCAGATGAGGTAAATACTTCAAGTTCAAGTGAGTCACAAGGAAGAATTCGTAGACAGCCAGGGTGGATGAGAGATTATATAACAGGAGAAGGACTTTCGGAAGATGAGGAGATCCAAAGTATGGTCATGTACACTGAAGCTGGGGATCCAAGTACATATGAAGAAGCGACAGGGTGTTCTAAATGGAGGAAAGCCATGGAATGTGAGATACAAGCCATAGAAAGGAACAAAACCTGGAGCTTAACTACTCTACCTGCAGGTGCAAGAGCCATAGGAGTAAAATCGATTTACAAAACCAAACTGAACGAGAGGGGAGAAGTTGATAAGCACAAGGCTTGGCTGGTTGCATTAGGATATGCGCAGAAGCATGGCATTGACTATACATAGGTGTTTGCTCCTGTTGCAAGATGGGACACAATTCGAATGATTCTACCTTTAACAACTCTAAACAGTTGGTATGTATATCAACTAGATGTGAAAAGTGCTTTTTTGCATGGTGAGTTGGGGGAGGATGTCTACATTGAGCAACCTCAAGGATATGTAAAGAAAGGAGAAGAAGAGAAGGTGCTCAAGCTTTGAAAGACTTTATACGGCTTGAAACAAGCCCCACGGGCCTGGTACAGCAGAATAGAAGCTTACTTTCTCAAAGAGGGCTTTGAGAAGTGCCCAAGTGAACACACCCTGTTCACTGAGGAGTACCAGTACAAAAATAAGACTATAAACCGTCTTTCAAAAAACAAAAAAAACAAAAACAAAAACAAAAGAAAAACCAAAAAGTCCCCAATACTCTAACTACTCTCATGGTCGTCGTCGTCCTCCTCCTCGCCTCCCTCATCATCCCCAGCCTGGTCAGAGCCTCCATCACTAGTATCAGGCGCCTCAGTTGGCGTAAAGCCTGAGACATCAATATCAGGGTAGGCAGCAGAAATCTTTTCTCGGAGCTCCTCATACCCATCAATGAAGGCATCCGCAAGGCCGTTCATCAACTCCTTCTCAGCGGTGACAACTATCTCCTCAACCTGCAGAGCTCTCTCATGGGTTGCCTTCACCTCTGCCTCCACAGCAGTCTCTCTGAGCATGACCCTCTCACGGGTCTTTACAAGCTCAGCCTCACTGAGCGTAGCCCACTCACAGGCCTTCACAAACTAAGCTTCTTTGAGCGCGTCCCTCTCACGGGTCGCAGACAGCTCAAACTCAAGATCAACTATCTTCTCACGAGCCTCCTTAAGCTCAACCTCAAGCCTAGTTGCCTTCTCACAGGACGCCACAAGCTTAGCATGAGAAGCCCCTCTAGAAGCTTCAAAATCAACAATCCTCACCCGAGCTGCAAGGAGCTCATTCTGTATAGCATCACGATCTTGCTTCATCTGATGGTAACTATAAGTCCTTGAAAGTAAGCACAAGGATGAAGTACAAGCCTGGAGAAAGATAAAAGTCAGGAGAAACTTAAGAAAAAACTGGAGAAAGGGGGACAACCGACCCTTACCTGACCCAGGCCTTCCAAAAAATTACTGACGATTCCTTCCATACCCAAGGCATTGATCCCGACAACATCATCGGAAAACACAAACTGCCCAAGTCGATCCCTTATAACAGATGCATTACCCAACATGGAGCTAATCAACGGTGCACCTTGTGGAACTCTCGCATGAGGAGCCGAGGCACCTGGAAAAGAAGGTGAAGGTGAAGTCGAAGGGGTCTCCGGATTAGCGGATATTGGCGAAGGAGTCGTAGCCCGAGGAGGCACTTGATGGGGGCACCCCCGAGGAGTCACTGGAGAAGTTGTTTGAGGAGGGTGTAACGCCTTCTATAACGCCTCAAATATCACCCTGAACGGCATTACATTCTAATAACCATTTAAGCATGAGAGCACTAAGTAATCCATCAACATTACCTCAACAATTTATATTGTAACAAAATTCGGGCAGAGTCTCCCTGCTCCGGAGCAATCCGATTGGGGAATTTTTCTACAACTTCCAGTGCAATTTTGACTCATTTAGAGGTCGAATTGGGAAATTTTCGTGAAATACATTTTTGTAGCCCTGGATGTCTACTATCTATTTTTCAAATTTAAATTCAATTGGAGTTAGGAATAAAAAGTTATGACCAAAATACCAAGCAGTGTCCAAACTCCTCCTTACTCAAATTCATTCTAAAGTGGGTTTTAACTCCGGAATACTTTCTAACTCCTAAAATACGCTATATTACCTTTCCCAATGTTTTTCGACCTTGCGGATTCAATGGAAGCATTATTCTGACCCAAACTCATTTAGAAACTTACTTAATCCTTCTTCTCAAGCTTACACATCTTCAAAACTTCAACTTCCAAATTAATTTTGCATCTCTAGTTTTTATTCCTACCATCACTACACATATCCACATCTTTACAACAATTATTTATTATACATACATACATATATATATATATATATATATAAAGAAATATGGGGTGTTACAGAGGGTTCACCTCAGGGGACACATTTGGAGAAGCCACCTGGAGGGCATCTCCTTTCCTCGCCACCTTGGGAGGAGGAGGGTTCCTTCCAGAAAGGCGAGATCCAATCATTCTCCTATACATTTTTGCAGAAGTAATAAAGTGCTATAGATGAACAATAAAGTGCTATAAGTGAAAAGTGTTGAACATAGGTGAAAAATACAAAGCAATTATCGTACCTTTCCTCTTCAAAGTGGAACCACCCGACTTAGAAGAAGGAGCATCAGTCTTAGTAGAAATCGTTGAGGAAACACCGCCTCCTCCATCTTTGAGCACGAGAGTCCCGAAGTCTCGTATCGAATGAGCTCTCATAGCTTCAAGCTTTCACGCCTGACCTTGGGAGAGCGTAGGGGAACCTGCATGGAACGTGGTGAGTACACAACTTACAAGGAGGGTGATGAGAGAATAGTAAAAATATAGAACGTACCAACTTTCTTCGGAGTAACCCATCGTGATGACAGTAGTGCCCTATCGACATCCGAGGCCCACTCTCCATCGACAAATATGAAATGAGTTTTTCAACAATGAAAGTTGAAAACCAACCCAGTAATCAGCTTGCCTCCCCGTGGGTTAAAGTAGTACCAACCTCGGTTGGGGGCCGAAGTCTCACTCAAGTAATATGCTGCATGGAACTCAATAGGGGAGACATCCTCATAATGTACCCTTCTCCACAATTCCAGAAAAACTAGTAGGACCCTCCAACCATTGGGTTTCAACCGCTCGGGTGTCAATGAAAAATAGTTCAAAATGCCACAAACCGAAAAAGGAATGGGGATCTTGAGTCTAACCTCAAGCATTTCCTCATAAATGACAATATCACCAGAGGAGCCATCGCTAGCGGGCTTGCCCTTTTCCGCTTGGCGGCACAACACCGTCAAAGGAATGCGATAGGTGAAAATAATCCGGTAAATATCGGCATCAGAAATTAAAGAACTAGTCAAGGTACTTACCTTAGACCCATTATCATCACAGACTATCTTACCTTTGTGTTTTTTGCTGCGAAGGCACGAAGAGTTACCCAAACCACGGCCAGGATCCTTGCCATGAAAAGTGCCTGGAGTATCCACCCCACCAGCCGTATATTCCACATCACTCAGTCCAGCACCTAAGGAGGTGTCTGACACTCTCTGATCTCCTAAGGAAAGATGCCCAGTGCTTGGAGGAGCACCTAGCATGCTTGTCACGCCCAAAGTGGCGCCAGGAGAGGCGTCTGGGGTGGTCCTCTCGCTCAAAGTGGCGCCAGGAGGGGCGCCTGGCGTGGTCTCCACTCCCAAAGTGGCGCCTAGCATGGTCTTCACGCCCAAAGTGGTGCCCAGAGGGGCTGCCATGCTCATCACGCCCAAAGTGGCGCCAGGATGGGCGCTTGGCATGGTCTCCTCGCCCAAAGTGGCGTTCGTGATGGTCCTCTCGCTCAAATCAGCCAAAGCAACGCCCGAAAGCGCGCTGTCTAGCTCGCCCAGCTCCTCACCCAAGGCGCCCAGTGATCCTCGCGCCCACTCCTGCATGGGTCAGCGCCTATGGCGCCCAAACCATCACCTGAACCAGCACCCATGGGGCCCGAACAGTCCTCGCGCCCAATGCCGCCTGGAGCAGCTCCTATGGCGCCCAAACTACTACTCGAGCCAGCGCCTATGGCGTCCAAGCAGTCCACTCGCCCACCATAGTTCACCTCTCCTCTATTCTTTTGATCCATGAAAACTCAAGGAAAGCTTGCTCACTAGGAGTTTCGGTTATGACTTCTCAACAAAAGAAATCTAGTTTCTTCCCTCTTTTGCTCAAATCCAAGAATCTTAAAGCACAAAATCTTCAAGGTTGTCAAAGAAGCATTCTTGAATAAGTGGAAGAAATGGGTAGTGCTCAAACCCGAGAATCTCTTGTCTTGGGTCTTCAAAATCTCAAGAAAGTTTCACCTCTCTCACTTCAAGAAAGACTTTATGTGAAAATGGGCAATGAAAAAAAAAAGTGCATATTTATAGCCTAGGGTTTTCAAAAGAGGGAAAAACCCCAAATTAAAAATCAAAAGCTATTTTTTAATGCCAAAATTTGAGGTGTTCAATGAAGCAAAAATAATACCTTAAAAGAGAAGAGTTATCTAGCGGAGGAAGTCTACACCACCAAGAACTCAAGACTTAAGAAAATGCCCCCTTCTCCAAGTTTTCTAGGACACGGGGCATTGGAGGGCAAATGATGGGTCAAGCCCAAAAGGCCCAAAACCATACCGAAGTCTAGCTGCAATCAAATGCTCAAACCTATGAAGACTCAGCAGGTCAAGTGAGATCCAAGTCCAATCAAGTTTACCAGGGAGCTACCTCAACTTAGCCACAAGACCTAGGAGAGCACCCATGACCCCTCACCTTCTCTACCACTTTGGAGGCAGTCAACATTAACTGGGTCTTTTAGAGAGCTCCTCAACGGCCATACCCGTTGAGGAGAATCTGCAAATCCCACCAAAGTAGCTGAGTAGTTGCCACTTAGTAGCTCCATTCTGTTGGAGGCTAACTATAAAATGTCAGCTCCACCAATACTTGGGGCAAAAGACATTCTACAAAGCTTGAAACTCCTCCTTCTCTCCATTTTGTAACTCTCCGTTCTCAATACTCACCGGAATCAATAAAATATCGGCAACCCCTTACCATTCCAAAGTGGACGTAGGCCACATTGGCCGAACCACTATAATTTCTGTCTCACTCTCTAATTATTGCCTTTAATTTCTAAATTACTTGACTATTGGTGTGCAAAGTCAAAATTGGGCATCATCACTAATCATTGGTGATTTGAGTAAATGTTTGAGTCTCTCTTGATTTAATGAGTTTGAATATAGCATTGAAGAAAATTTTCAATATTTTTTTTACCTAAATTTAAATTTGAGTCTAAAAAAAATAAGGATTGCAAATGCTCTAAATCGAAACCCTAGTCACAAATTGTTTCAAACTTGGTTTACAAATAAGTCTAAAATTTGGGAACATCTAAAACATGTCTCTAACTACTCTTTCAACTTCGACAAAAAATAGTCAATGTAACAGTAATATTACGTCATCAGTGACGTGACATGTGATATTATTATTAATTAATAATTATGTATCATATAAGTGTTGTGGATCTACCTATTTTTTGTAATTTTCAATAACCATCATATTGAATAACTTACATCTTGATGATATTGTGAGATTCACTTCTCCTACTTTTTATATTTGGAAAAATTTCATCCTCACTCCTTCTAAAATATCATATTTTCAAAGAGACCTCCAGTATTATTTGAAACTTCACTGACACCCTTCTCAGAGTTTGTCTCCAAACATAAGTAATGGAAGTGACTCTTTTACTCTTTTGCCCCAACAAAACTTAAATATTTACCCGTGACCAAATATAACGCATATATAAATGTGTATTTACCTATACTAGCAATACTTGAATATTTAAATAATAAAATTTTCTTAAAAAAATTAAATTATATTTGTAATTTAATTGAATAATAAATTATGTGTTGAATAGTTAATTTTTATTTTAATTATTATGAAACCTAATTAGTAATCTATTCTACTCCTTTTTGAGTACATAATCTGCCATTTTTTTTAAGTATCTCCTCAACTTCTTTTGATGTTTTTTCTTTTATTTATGTTGAAATTTGATTATAAGATTTTTATTATTGAGTATTTTTATATTTAAATATATTATATTTTTTTGTCAAAGCGATTGATTAAATTATAAATTATTATTTGTATTACAATATCATAATATTATTACATGTCAAAAAATTAAATATGACATATATTTGACAGTAAAATTCAATATGATAATAATAATAATAATAATAGATTACAAAAATACTCACAAAAATTAGAAAAAAAATTCAGAAAAATATAAATTTTAAAGTCAGGGTACTAAATTATTTTATTCCGTATTGCAGTCAAGTCCTTATCCACAACGTGGTACTATATTATTATTAACATCCAGTATTTCCCCAAACATCGGAGGGACCAAGAAAACGGTATTAAGATATTTATTACCCTTATGGCATGTCACGTGTCTAATCTTAGAATATTCCTTGATATCATGGACAGCTTTTTCCCTAAACTGGCTGCAACCACAGCTTTTTTTTAACCTTTTCTATGAAGGGCCCACTAACTATTATTTAATCGAATATTTTGCTAACAGCAATCCTATAATCACTTAATTTAGGGAGATAATAAAATACACTTTCAATTCAAGGGTTATTTTAAATTTAGTCTGAGTAACATTTCTCTAAAATCAAAATCTATAAAAAAATGGTAGTTACTCAAAACTTCCTTGTATTTAGGGCCACTTGTATATCATCTTTTTAAATTATAACCGATTATAATATAAGAGCATTTCAATAGATTTTTTTTAATTGTTGCTCAATTTTTATTTTAGACAGTCAATCATAAAAAATAAAGTTCAAATAGACTCCATATTTAGGCTCAAATGTGACTTACCGTTTGTTTCCATTCAAGTCTATTTTCAATTCCCAATTTGTTTACTTGTTTACCGGGAGAATACTTTATGTCCTTCATTTACTAAACAAAAAAAATAATCTAGAGTTAGCCTTACAATTCGTTTTAATCTCCTGAACAGTCACGATTTCATAATTTCATATCAATTCGAAGTAGGTAAGATCATAAATATTTGAAATTCTTAAATACATTCGAATTTCAGTACGTTCGTAATTCAAAATACGCCAAACAAATACATTAAGCATATTTAAATTGAAGTAAAAAATTTTGGCCTCTATTCTAATCCAAACGTTTTAACCTCCATTTCAAATTGTTTTCGAAATTTGGTCTTATATTGGTTAAAGTTTGCAATAGCAAATTATTTCGAAGTTGTCCTCAAACCCATTACCTGGCCCATGAGCCTGCCCGCCCAATCCATCTGCCCTTCCACTCAATTGTTTAAAAAAAATTGATCATTGAAACTTTAAAATTTTGGTGGTAATATATGAATATGAACCTAGTTGAGAAGTGTTCATTCTATTGTGATGTAGTTCCTCCCCTATTCAAAAATATTAAATTGAAAACTTTTTAAATGAAATTGTATATATATATAAAAGGCCCAACCAAGAAGCCCGCCCCACCCGAGTAAGAACTTGGACTTACTCTACCCAGACCCGACATAAACATTTTTTTACAAGTCTAGCCCGACCCAATCCATGAACACCCCTAATTGTTTACCTCTCTCTCTCTTTTTTTTTTTTTTTGGACAAACACACAAAAAAAACACACACAGAGTCCACACATCACACAACTCAAGCACACTTGATAAAGAGGGACCCACAAGCCCACACCACCCGGCGAGAGGTAATTGTCTACCTCTCAACAATCGATTTTTTCAACCTTTTCTGTAAAAAGGGCCCAATAATATTATTAAATTTCATTTTTTCCTATCAAATCAAAACTACTTTATGTTCTTCTCTTTTAAAAAAAAAAGAATTGTCTGCAATAAAATAAAATTATGGAATTTATACACAATCTATATAATAAAGTAGCTTACAATTCAAATCTCAAAAGATAAACAAAATGACTTTTATTATTCACGGTTGAGATCGCTTTAAATTTTACTTTAAAATTAATCTAACGGTTAATATTAACACCCTAAATTTAATAGAAAAAAATAGGCCCCTAATGGTGTGTTTGAAGTAATTTTTTAAAAGTATTTCTAGAAATTATTTCTTATAAGTATTTTTAAAAAAAGAGTAATACTATTTGGACCTAAAAATCTGACATAATTTGCTGACCTAATGATGTGGCTTCATTGGAACTATTTAATTAACACCAAGTTTCAATGTTTGATGGAGCCCACAGCCAATCCAAAGGTCATAGTGAATTAGGTCAGCAAATTAGGTCAGCAAATTATGTCCCAATAGCATTACTTTAAAAAAAATAATAGTGTTTGAAGCCACTCCACCACTATCTCTACCACCCCCACCGCCACTATCACTACCGCCGCCGTCACCACCGCCACTGCCACCACCACCATCGCCGCTGTCATCGCCACCACTACCACCACCGCCGTCGTCGTCGCCACCACCACGACCACTATCACAACCGCC
>CM042201.1:11527368-11544148 GCA_023539305.1 Ilex asprella
GGGGGGAGGGGGAGCCTAAAGGTACTTGTATATATATAGGACCTAAACATACCTATTATGTTTGCTCCTGAATCTCTCATTTTTAATTGTCTCACATGAAAAATTTTTTATTTAATTTTCTTGATGAAGTTTGAACAATACTGGGAGAAATCAAGTTTATTGAAGTATTTCTTCTCAGTTCATCTCTTTCTCTCTCTCTCTCCTATGCACACCACCATTTTTCGGGGCCCCACGATGGTCAAAACTACCACAAAGGTAATTGCGTACTGTTAACGCTAGCCTTTCAGTTATCATTTTTCAACGTCTAAACTTAAACCCCATTACTACAATAAAATAGTCTTGGTTCAAATCAATGCAAAATCTAATCTAATTGCTTTCTCATTAATCTAATCATTTAAAAGCCTAAAAAAATATGGGTTTAGTAAGTTTGTATAAACAAGTAAAGCATTGAACCTGACTAACTGGTTTATATATTCAACTTTTTTGCTTCTATATTCAACTGTGGCTTTGCTTCAACAGAGACAACACATGCATTTGGCTCGTTACCTCATGCATTGCCATTGTTCGGGCAAAAATAGGAGTATTTTTTTTACCATTGTAGCTATAATATGAAAAGGACGGTCTAGTGTACGAGTTTTACATATTTGCATGACTTGAAGAAGGTCAAATACAAACAATTCTACCTCGCATATAGAAAATTATTTCTATGACTAGTTTTCCACTATAACAATTATGGACTTTAGTGACAAATTTTTTAGTGACCAACTTATTTTCGTCATAAATGATACATTTTTAGCGATGACATGTAAACTTGTCACTAATGGTCTAGCAGAAGTGACAATAACACTATTTGTTACAAAAAGTTAACTTTTAGTGATGAATAATTATTTGTCATCGTAACTTCACCACTAAACGTGTGAAAAATTGGACAAATAATGATGAATTTTACTGTCGTCACTCAAAATGATAAACAATTACTTTTAGTAACGAGATTAATTGTCTCTAAAAGTTTTAAAGTTTTGGTGATGACTTTGATGTCGTCACTAAAGCATTGATGGCTTTAGTGGTGACTTTGATGTCATCACCAGAACTTCCATAGTTTTAGTGACAATATTGGTGTTGTTATTAAAACTTTTATACTTTTAGTGATGATTGTCGAGTCGTCACTAAACGTAAAATTGCATTGCATTGTGGCCTACTTTGTATTGTTTAACAAATTTTAAATTATACCATATCGATATGTCATTTCTCATAGCAGCACCCCAAAGCTGCCAAAATAAAAAAAATATGACGCTCATGCTATTTCTAGACCAAACTACGTCGTTATTAAGCTTGTTAACAAAATTCTGAAATACCCTTACTACATCCAAATAGTAAAACCACCAATTTATTTAATTTAAATATCAATACTCATGCTACAACCTAGTTAGTATAGTGGGGTAAGGCAAGTTGAAGTCAACTCGGGTTCAATCAAAATTTTTGAAAACTCTCAACTTGAGCTTAATTCGAAATTTTCAATCTGAGTGCCATTCATAGTTAAATTTTGAAATTAGATTATATGGAAGTAAGGGTGAAATTTGAATCAAAATCGACTTCAATTGAGGTTTGATTTTGAGGTAGATAACATGGATAGAAATTCGAGTTGAAATCCAATTTAATTCATGTTTTGATCTCAAGTTACGCAACTAGAGCATAAATTTGATTTCAATTGGGTTGGATCCTAAAAAGTAGAGACATAAATTAAGTATTGTTTGAATTTAAATTGGGTTGATAATTTTTTATCCAAACTTTGCTCAATATTGATTTTTTTTTGGGTTGAGCTAAGTTGGATATTAAATTGACTCACTCAAGTTTCACTTCTACCCCCAATTTCATCTTTCATGAACGATCACCAAATTATAGGGCGTGTGACTCGAATATTGTTAGGTCGTGTTCGGGTCATATTATATCACGTTCGCATCAAGTAATAGCCAACCATAATCCAATCAGTTTAATTAATCGTGTTAAATATCTAAATATTAACTAGCAACCCATGAATTAATTTTGTCAAGTATTGTGTCGTATTCGAGTTGACCCATATAACCCATAAATTAAAAATATTTTTTTGGCATGTTAAAAAAATTTAGATTTTATCATGCATTTATATAACTAGTTGATACACACATGCGTTGCACGTGGACCATTTTGAGTGTGACCTGTAATAGTTGATATTAGAGATTTCTGTAAACTTGTTTCAATACAACAATTGGTTTTTTTTTTTCTTCATAAATAAAATTGTGTTTTGTGGATGGAAAGAATTGACAATTGGAAAAATTTGTCAAATTTTCGTTACACAAGTAAAAGGAAGCAAAGTTTAATGCACTTATTGACCAAAAAACTTTGTAAATGCATACCAGACAAATAGAAGGAAAGGTTGTACGCATGACAACAAACATGCACACATTTTCGATTGTGAAATAATTTAAACATTGTATAATTCAAAACATAGAAAAATTAATCTCCAAACAAACAAACAGATCTTCATTGTATCATTATATAAGCCATCCCTTCTACTGACTAAATATTATATAAGCTCTCCTTGTCAAAAACACACAACATTTTTTTTTAAGTTGCCCCACAATTGGCATCAAAGCCTCAAGCTGTTTATTTGTAAACCTTTCATCACTAAAATAACAGAAAAAACAAACTCAAGACTAACGGATCATCAATGTATCATAGTGTAAGCCCCAATTTCAATTATTCAACCCTACTATAGTATGAAAATTTCAAAGATTTCGTGGTTCACTCGATTGCCCAAGCATTCTGCAAGTGAATCTCCTCTTCTTCCTCTGGAGTAAAGTCATTCTCGATATTAAAGGTCGTGCAGATCTTCTCTGGAGTCTTTCCCTTAATCATGTCAGCTACTGTTTGTCATGTCAGATCTAGCAAGCTCTTGGTTTTCAGATAGTTTGATGCCAAGATGAGACCAAAAAGAGGATCCAGATCAACTTTGACAAACTCAACGCAAAAGTTCTTGAAGTCATCGACATCGTCCTTGTCATCAGACTTGGGGCTTTCAACGTGTTTCTTGGGCAAGGGAATGACTGTCAGCACAGTTGTTCTCGTTCATATACTTGATGGTCTGTAGCCCCGAGGCAATGAATTCTCCACCTTGAAGGTCTCGACGTTGGAGCTCTTCAGCACGATAGTTTCTTGATGGAGTTTTGAAAGGAGTAACAAGAATCCCAATCCAATGAGAGGGAGAGAGTGATTGAGAAAGCCCCCAGAAAGCTCAAATGAATAAAGATTTTGGATCAAGCCTCATCCCAATTTAAAAAGTTTAGGACACAATATTACGTTCTTTTTCCCTTGCCTCTGCAACCACCAGCCTGCCACAAAGCACTTTGGTGCTACTGTACAATGAATAACGGGGACATATTCAGTGGGTTATGTCATGATTTTCGTTGTGAATTCAACTCAACTCAGTTGAACACACCATCATGTCATTTCTGATCTGGCAAGCGTTACTCCCCTAGAAGCCTAACCGAGCACAGACCAAGATAAAGCTTACTTTGTCATTACAGCTCTCTTAAACATCATTGTTACTAAAAGTGGAGTTAGCAGTAGTAATGATATCAAACTAATAACTTAAATTCATATATCTTAAGTCTATTTCATGCAAATGAGAACGTTAAACCAACACTACCATTTGCTTTGTTATTGGTCCAGGGTGATTCATACAAGTGTTCTTAACACAGTTTGTTCAATATTTAAAACAGGTAAAAACATGACATATGGGCCCAAGCATTGAGGCAATGTAGGCAAAAAGCAACACAACATCGTCTGCTACACTTGTCCATTTCAAATGCCTTTATCAATTAAGTATAGAGCTTGTGAACGTGCCAAAGGACTGCTAAAAGTACAAGTAATATGAACATTCAAATATCAATGTCTCATACCTGGCCATCGGAACTAGCAGAGAACACCCTGTTATGGCTAGGAACTGCTGCCGAAGCATTCACATCACCCTTGTGACAAGAATGTGCCTGCAAAAGAGTTCTATGCTGACTGTCCCAAAACTAAACACTACCAGTACTGTTTGCACTAACAAGGGTTCCACACCTAAACCAACAAATCTCAACCATAAGCACACATAGATTGGATCAATGACATAGAACCATGTCCTTAGTGATAAAAACTACAAACCATAAAATTTGCAGTGTGTCCGAGGATGGGGCAAGATCTTTTTTACCTAAGTGCAAGTAATGACCATATGCAGAGTTTTGGTCCACTACCCAAGCCTCCGAGCCCAACTGTAATCCTGTAGATCTCATGACCCAATTTAGCATCCCAGCACCTTATAAACCTGAAAAATATAACATTGCACCAGATAAACTTAACAATATAGAAATATATGAAAACAAGAAATGCAAGTTGGTGCTCACGTGATTTTATAATATTCATGTGCCTAAATTCACCACTTTGCAAACTAACATTTGTATTGCATATGAATCAAGTAACATAAATTTAGCATCTGCATACGCTCCACTTCAACAATCATACATACCCATCACTACTCCCAGAATATATCCTATTTGCATCGGGACTCCATGTCACACTTAAGACACCCCCTGCAAATGAATCATGATGAAATTAATCTTTAAAGCAAAAACATAAAAAATTAGGAATCTGACCAAAGGGGCAGCTCTCTCACCACTGACCCTTGGCAGCGATCTATAGTAATTTAACCCGTCTGACTCATCAATACTGTAAGTGCCTACAAAAACATTTTAAATGGTCCTACCATCATTATATACATCACATTTAGATTCTGAATATCACAACCAAAGAATCAAGCATGTTTAATTGCTATGTACATCACATTCAGATTAAGAAAAATCAGAGAAAATATAGAAATTAGAAAACTAAGAGAAATAAAAAAATATAGCCACCCTTCAACAGTGCATATCTAACACAGAAATCAGAGAAAATCAAAGATAAACGAATCAAAATAATCTGAAAAATCTAAAACATAATTAAACCTAATCAGAGATTGAACCAAACACAGACAATTCAAAAAAAAAATGTAACACCTAATTTCAACATATAGATCATATTCACACCTAATTTCAGCATAGAAATTAAAATTTTATTCCATGTTTAACAAATTGCTTGAATCAACTATGTTTTCAATTACATTCAATGTATCCCTAATCCCCACACAACTTAAAGTGTTTTGGGAAATCATGAGCGAGAGACCAGAGATGATACGAAATTGAGGCTTCTGTAAATTTATAGTGTTATGTTTCCAATGTTAGTACAAAAAAATTTCCAACACCTAGTTCAAAATATTAAGCAATACAAATTGATGCAACAAGCTTACAAATGCCACTTCTCACGTTGTACATGATAGGGGTGTTTACCCTACCCTATGGGTAGGAAATATGATCTTTCGTCTTCCTACTAGATACTTTGCAAAAAATTTTTTTCTTGGTATACCCTACCCGATCAAGTGCGGTATTTCTACCCGACTTCTGACCAACTTAATCGGGTAGGAAATCGGGTGAACTTTTTTGTAGTTATTAATTTGGACCATTTTAACAATTCAATTAAATAGCATGCATCAATATAATAACACAATAAACCAATAACACTAAAATTTAAAACAATTACAACAACAATTACAATAAAACACAAGAAAACATAAACATCAGTCAATCATAATTGTTGCACAAATACAGCAACAATTATTTTAAGTTTAAACCATATGGTTAGGGAATTATGATTTTTAGTTTATATATATATAACTAAATTAATACAGGTAGAGTAGGGTAAAAATACATAAATTAATGGCTATTCTGCATTCCTACCCGATTTAATCGGAAGACCAAAAACTCTTTCGCATTCCTACTCAATTTTTTTCGGCTAGCCGTTCAATAGGATCGTGTAGGGTAGCGGCTAATCGAAAATTTGGACACTCCTAGTACATGAAAATAAAAGTTATTCGGAAGTCATCATCTCTGAAGGTCTCTGACATCTAAACCTAGGAAAACACTTTGGTCACTATTTAATGGGCATTCAATTCCAATAGCAAGCATTATGCTTCCAACATGGCATAAGGATTTGCAAACTACGCAATGGATCTAAACTAAAAGATCAAGTGCATACACAATATAGTAACAGTTTTCAGCTCTATAGTTTACATGTAGCACTATCAATTCATTGAGCAATCTCACAGCATCGCTTTTCCTAAACTGAATCATTCATAGGCATGTTTAGAGCATATTTCAAACATCATACCCACTAAAAGCTAGTAATTAAGGAGAAAAATACCAAGAAATGTATGATACATATAGCAAAAAGTGGAATCAAATAAGTTACAATGTTGACAAACGAAAAGACATTAACAAACTGATTCATTAGCATAAAAACATACCCCATGGAAACTCTTTGTTATGAATGTGCAAATATGGGTACAGCTGCATAAAAAATTAAGAAAGTAGACGTAATCAAAAATCAGAGTCATGGTTTCTATGTGTAAAACTCCTTACGTTTTACAATATGCACAAACACATATGTATCAACTACACTGTCCAATATGATCACTTCCATCTCGTGAAAGTATGCATGGAATTACAAGACAACTCATTAAAAATATCACAATAACTGAAGAAATTTAGGTAGGGCAAAAGCAGCTTACAAGAGGTTCTTCATGGTGATGATGACCCTTTGACAGTATGAAGATCGCCAGAATAGAGCATGAGGCAATGCCTGCATAAGTAATCTTCTTCCACTTTCCCGCCTCATCTGAACACCATAAAATCCACCATTCAACACATTCGGAAATCAGATCGTCTAAGCAAGTGTAATCATGAATCCAAATACACACACACACATATATATAAATATATATATCTACGTAGAGAGACCACTAAGAGGAAACCCTAAAAGTTAATTTTTTTCAATCTTTACGAGAGATATGTGAAACCCTAAATTGCCAATAGACATTAGATATTAACCCAAAATCAAATGACAATCAGATTGCTCAAGGACTTCCATTGGAACAAATAAAAATGCTGATTTATAAAGGCTTCTATACCTGTGAGAATACATAAAAGACGAGAAAGCTATACATTTATTGTTCTTACAGGCATCATTGTGACGAGCAGTGGCAGAAAATGTCTTCTTCGTAGCAGGAGTTTCGCGTGACCCACCGCGAAGGACTGTCACAACTGAGAGAAGTAGAGCCTAGGTCTGTGAATTTGAGAGAGGAAATAGAGAAAGAAATAGAGAGAAGAGGGAGAAAAAGTAGGAATACAGGGAAACTTGAGCGGCTAGATAGGTTAATGGGAAGCAATTAAGTCTGGAGGACATGGATAGTATAGTTGTGATGTTAGAGGATAAAATTGAAAAAAAAATATTTTTCACATATGCTGACTTTTTAAAGTAGTATAGATAAGGGCCAAAAGAATTTGAATTCTCAATTTATAAAATTATTCGAATGTTTTAAATTATTTTAAAATTATTGATCTGGCGAACAATATTAACCCTTGAAATATTTTATTTTTGAGTTCTTCAATCATGCCATCTGATCCTCTCTTTCCTATCATCTAAAATCTCTCCTATATAATCATATCCCCTATTTTTAAATTAGAATCCCTAACCCTATCAGCAAAACCTTCCCTCTGTTATTCGGTATCGCCAGTCGGCAGTTATTGCCTCGACTACGCCCCCTTCTCTCTCCAAACCAATCACCCGAAAACCACCCATCTCAAAAAAAACTCAGCAACATCTCTCTCTGCCCCGTTGGCTTTTTTTTTTTTTTCTTTTTCTTTCTTTCCTTCACTCATCACTCACAGGCCACCCATGTCCAGATTTCATAATTGGTAAAGTTAAAAGCTATGTTTTGCTTTTGTCTTACATGGAATGGTTTTGTTTTGATTCTTTATACACATGCTTGATGTTGGACCAATAGAATGTCATGTTGTTCTTGAATGAAACTTCATTCAATTAATTAATGGGTTTGACTGCCATTGAATTTCAGTATGTGTAGTTTTAATCTATTTTATTCACCTTGCATGGTAATTCAAACTTTCAAAGAATAAGGAAGAACACCGAAAAGTCACGGGTTTGCTCGAATTGTTCATCAAATTAAACATTTATCGTCAAATCTTGTAGATTAATTATTTTAATTGCATTAATTTTTAGGATTAAAAACTAAAAAATCCTTATTATCTGTGATTTAATTTTCAAAGGAGATGTTCAATCAAATTAAGGACACTAGAGTTAAGTTTTCACAGTGGTAATTTTATTGGTTCTATTTTAAGCCTCAACTGCATAATGTATTGCTCCCAACCCAAAACCAAAATCAATCGCTTGAAGTGGTACATAGCTGCAAGTCTACAAAGTCAATATTAACTTTCCTAGGAGAGGCCTAACAACTCTCGGTTGGTAGGTTTATAAAAAAATATAAACTTCCCTTATATGCCTCAATTCCAAATAAGTAACATAAAGGGTCCTAACTTATTTACAAAACAAAAACTAAAGACTTTAAAAGTCTTAAACCATTGCAAGCAACGGAGAAGGGGTCTCGGTATACATGTTAGAACTCAAGATCTTATAACGGGACATATATTCTCTACAATAAATATTGTCAAAACTGAGCATAGCAACAAGATGGAATATGCTTTTCACACAGACTCTATAATTATTTACATAGAACAAGAAATTGCTAAAAAATTTAGTACGAATTCAATCATAAATGAGTTTTGCAATAGAAAAGAACGTAGAGTTCCACTGCAATAGACGAATAATAAAAACTATTCATTTGGTTCATTTTTCTTTTTGTTGATATTTTTATTTATATATATTATCCATATTTTGTCTGATTTATTTTTGTACATTGTGAATTGGATATAATAACTATTTATGTAATGATGTTTTTTTTTCTCGATATGAGTTTTGTCTTGCGTTGAAATTACAGTAGCTGGAACTCTTTAATTTTTTTTCGATCTGGACACTTATTTGTTATTTAGTTTCATATATGTACGCCAAAACCTTCACTTTCAATGTTAATTAGTTCCAGATGTACTCATTATCTTCGTTCAAGTAGTTTAAACTTATAACTTCTATTTGTAGTGATATTCATAATCTTGTGATTGCCAAATTTTTTTATATAAAAATATCTTTTAAAAGAATTTTACTTGGAATAGCATTGAGTGAAAGATGTTGGATATATAGTATGACCCAATGAATTGGCCTTGATGGTGAATATTTACATCTAATATAGATATAATTCATTTTTTGTTGGTGAATTAATTCATTTTTGTTGTAATTTTCTTGTTTGATGCTATGCTATAGGGATTTGAGTATGGATAGAAGTTGGATGCAGCTAAATCATAGATTTTGTGATCCTTACAAAAATGAGTTGGGCTAGGAGCAACTACTTTTACCAATGAGTTGAGACTTATTGTTCACCAATATACTCCTCTCCAAGTGAAAGAATGGAAGGATATAAATGAACATGACAAGGTTCCCATTAACATGTTTATTGCTTTAATGCAGAAACAATGTGAAGTTAACAAGGCAAATCGAGTCAAGTTACAAGTTACTCACTTCATGGGTACAAAGTCGTTTGTGGATGCTCGATATGAAATAGTATAAATTATTGTATGATTTCAAGTTACTTAGTACAATATTATTGTTAAGTTTATATTCATTAATTATAATTGTAAATCATACAGTGAAATAAAGAGACTAATGAGGAGCTTGATCGAATACAATCAACATGTTCTACTCTTCATGGGCTTCTTCTGGGTTTTGGTGGCCTATCTTTTTGGTTTCGGTGGCTGTTAGTGTTCTGGGTTTAGGTGGCTGTTAGTTTTCAGGGTTTCGACGACTGCTCCCTTTTTTGCACCGACTGGTTTGCACCTTCTGGATTTCGGCGACTGCTCTGCTTCCTTTTTGCACCACAGCCCAACGACTGTTCTGCTCCCCTTTTGCACTAAATGCTTCACAGTGCACTGACTGCCCTCTTTGGTATTGTTTTGTTTGCTTTCTTGTGTGTCGGCTGGTTGTTTTGTGTTGTTACTGTGCTTTGGTGAACTGTTCCTTGCCTTCACAGTGCACCGATTGGTTTGTGATTGAGATTTTTTGGTTATTTATTGATTTAATTTGCTGGATTGTTGGATTTCTTGTTGGATTGTTGTTGTTATTGATGTTTTCTGCTCTATTTTGGGTATTAATTTGCTGAGAGCATTAATCCTTTCTTAACATTATGGCAAGTGGACATTCTGATTCTCTTCAGGCTATTAGTGTCAGATTAAATGGTGAAATTATGTATATTAGTCTTATGTTATGAAGAATTTCTTATTGGGAAAAGAGATGGGGAGTTATGTTAGTGGTGATTTGCAAGCTCCAACAGATTCGAAGGCAGAAAAATATGCTTACTTAAAGAATACCTGGGAAGTCAACAATGCTAAAATTATAATTTGGATTAACAATTCAGTTGATCAGACCATTGGTGTGCAGTTGGCTAAGTTTAACACAACCAAAGAGATTTGGGATTATTTGGCTACATTATTTGTTCAGTCTAATTTTGCAAAGAGATATCAACTAGAGCATAAAATTCAAGCTGCACGTCAGGGTGATAAGACCATACATGAGTTCTACTCTGTTATGACTGGATTTTGGGATCAACTAGCACTTGCTGAACCTGCTCAATTGAGTACTCACATGGTATATCATACTTTTAGGGAGGAATAACGGTTGGTACAGTTTTTATGGCCCTTAGAGATGACATTGAGGGTCTTCGTGGTTCTATCCTTCATCGTCTCCCACTTCCCACAGTTGATGCAGTAGTGAATGAGTTTCTGGCTGAAAAAGTTCGTCTTAAGACTTTTTCTGGAAAGGATCTTCTTTCATTGCCTAATTAGACTATATTAGTTGTACCACCCAGAGGGACTTCTCACTCACAGACTAAATATCGAAGTCGAGCTGCTTTAGATGAGTATAGTTTTTGTCGTGAAAAGGGTCACTAGAATGCTCAATGTCCTAAATTGGTGAACAAAAATGCAAAAAGGGGCTTACATCAGCCATTTAAGTCCAAGGATCGTCATACAACCGCAGTTGCTTCACCAGTGGATGAGACACTCCCATAATCTCCCAGTATAACTATGATAGTTGATCAGTTACAGAAGCTTCTTTCCCTTCATCAAATCAGGTGCCCTATCTGTTTCTCCCTCCACAGGTTCATTTTCTACAGGTCTTTCAGGTATATCTTGAACTACCTGAGTTTTTGATTCATGAGCCACCCATCATATGACTAGTAATTCTTCCTTATTTGTCTTTATCGTTTCGCATCCCTCTATATCTGTCCTTGCAGCCAATGGCACCCAAATGTCTTTGGCTGGTGTTGAAACTATAGTGTATTCCCAGCTTACACTTCCTGATGTCTACTATATTCCTCGACTTACCTTAAATTTACTATCTGTTAGTCAGTTGTTTGATTCGGGATTCTTAGTTCACTTCTCTTCTACTAGTTGTGTTGTGCAGGATCCACGGTCCAAGAAGCTGATTGGGACAGGCAATAGAAATGGAGGGCTATATGTGTTGGACGAACTTCATGTTCCTGAAGTTGTTGCTTCCATTATTGATTTATCTTCTTTTCAATTGAGTCCAAAATCGTCTAGTTTTTATTTATGGCATTCTCGCTTAGGTCATGTTTCTCATTCTCGTTTAAAATTTTTAGCTTCTACTAGTATTTTGAGTAGTTTAGAGTGTCATGATATTTCAGATTTTAGTGGCTACAAGTTGGCAAAATTTACTGCATTATCTTTCAATAAAAGTAATTCTCATTCTCTTGTACCTTTTGATCTTGTACATTTTGATATTTGGGGACCAGCTCCCATTGCAACTAAAAGGGGGTCTAAATATTATGTTTCTTTTATTGATGATCATACCAAATATTGTTGGGTGTATTTAATGACACGTAGGTCTGAGTTCTTTTCTATCTTCACTACCTTTCATGCTATGGTGCGTACTCAATATTCTTCTATCATTAAATGTTTTTGCTGTGATCAAGGTGGAGAATATTCTTTTAGTGCTTTTTGTGATTTTTTAAAATCTGATGGTACTATTTTTTAGTCTTCTTGTACTGACACACCTACTCAGAATGGAGTGGTTGAACGGAAACATCGTCATATTATTGAGACATCTCGTTCTCTGTTATTGTCATCCAGTGTCCCTAGCTCTTTTTGGGGAGAATCAGTTCTTACAACAGTTCATCTGATTAATTGCATTCTTACAATTCTTAATTCTGGTGTCTCACATTTTAAAAAAATATGTGGTAAGACACCTGACTATTTCTCATTACATGTGTTTGGATGTACATGTTTTATTCTACTACCTAGTGTTAATCGTACCAAACTTTCGGCTCGTTGAACCTTATGTGTTTTTCTTTGCTATGGTGAGGGACAGAAAGGATTTCGGTGTTGTGATCCTAGTACACAGAAACTCTATGTTTCTCGCCATGTTATTTTTATGGAACATATTTCTTTTTCCTCTATTCCATCTAGTTCTTCATCTCTGCATAAATTTGATCTTATCTATCTTGATCCCTTTCCCTCTAATGTTTCTACTGATTCCTATGTTGGTGATATGACTGTGGCTGATCTTCCTTCTTCTTCTTCTTCTTCTTTGCTTGATTTTTCTGTTACCCGTCCCCCAATTGTGCATACTTATGTTCGCAGGACTCCTACTGTCTCCTCCATAGATGTTGTGCCTCCTTTTGCACCTCTTTGCTCCCAATCAAATTCTGACGCCATGGATCACACTCCTCGTTACCCTCAACGCACTCGGAAGTGTCATGACAGGTTTGGTTGGTCAAACTCTTGAACTAACCAATGGTTCAATGATGTGGATATCACATACCATGTATACAACATAGTATCTCTCAAAGACAAATTGATGCTATAATTTGGAGATTTAGTTATATTTGTTTGAGTTGATTTGAATTGGCTTAGATTTGGATTTATCACATTTTTATTTGAAATTTTGGAGCATCCGTTTCGATATTTTCTTGGTTCTTTTTATTTGATTTTATGTTATCTATACAAATGAACCTCGTTTATAAAGTGTGCTCTATAAAAGTTATACTTATCTTCAATAGTTTATGGATGTTGAAAACATACTAACATCATTTTAATTTTTTCTTATGTGCAGATTAATTGATGGTGGTGCGAGTTGTTTATAACGGAAAAAACCACACTTATGCCTCTTTTATTTCTTTCCTTTTCGTACTTATGCTTTTTATTTAATGGTAAAACATTTGTTTGGTACATTTATTTTGTATTTGCTTGGATGATATTTTTATTTGAGAAAAATTAATTTTAAATTCTTTGATTGGGTTATTATATTAATTGTCATATATTGTTTGGATGTGAATGACAGAATAATACGTTATTGAGTTTGTAACACGTCTCTTATCAGATTATTTTCATGGGTTAATTTTATGCAAACAAAAATATAAAAATATTTTTTGAAATAGTTTGAGTGACGAAATGAGAATTCTACAATTAAGGACTCTATAATTTGTGACAACCTTAATTTGACATTAAAGTTTCACAGTTGGTGATGAATTTAAAATTCGTCCTTGGAAGTACACTTTTAATGACGACAACATTTGTCACTATAACATAACTTATAATGACAATATATTCTCATCACAATATTTGTACTTTCAATGACGCTATTACTCTTTTAATGACAATTATTCTAATTTGTCACTATAGGCAATTAGCAACAAGCTTTTAGTGACTACCTAGTGACAACAGAAAAATCATCACTAAAACTCTTCAATGATGAAATACGCATTTATAGTAATAAAAAAATTTGTCACTAAAAACCTTAATTGTTGTAGTGTTCGTGACAACTAAATCATAATACAATAATATTTCATATGTGTGTAATATATACTTTTCTTTTTTAGTTAGTGTATTAATTAAGAACTGAAGAAGTCTTTTGGGGGTTGTTTGGTAAGTGGGTATGGGGTGATTGATAATATGGGTTCCCACCCTTGTTTGGATGACTTTGTCAAGCAATGGACAGCAGTTCCGGTCCGTAACTAACCCAACACCTTAAACCCTTGAAGTGTGTTTCATCAAACCCATGGGTGGTGAGTTTCAATCAAGCATCAATTGGATTAGTGAGGTAAATGTCATTTGTACCCCCTGAGTTAAATAAATATGAGTAAGAATTTGATTAATCAATAAGCAATATAGTCATTTATATGACAAATATATTATGATACCAAACATTGGTATTGACTGAATTCAATATTAAATCTCATATTTATAAAGAAGGGTTGGAGTTTAGAAGAGTTTGAGGAAGTCAATTCAAGCCTTCCTAAAAAATTCAACCAAACAAGCCATTGAAGGATAGGTTTATAAATAAATTAAAAATAAATAAAATGCCACTCACTTAAATCTTAAGAGGGTGAACATAATTTCTTTGTCAAATTAGTTGGGAAGTTTAAGTGGTTGACCCTTTTTTTTTTCTTTTTGAGTTATTCTTCTCACATGGTATCACCTGATTCTTGCATGTGTTGAAATTTTATTAGTTACTCATCCACGTTTGTGGATATTCTTCAAATGAGGAGACTGGTTGGTTTGTGCCACATTAGGAGACCCACCAAAAAAATCATATGTGATAAGATCAACGTAGGAGAAGTCGGTGGATTCACATGGCCTTTGAAATAATTGAGGAGAGTGGAGTCATCAGTGTAGTCTTTAATTTGAATTTTATTTACATCTCGAATGAGTTCAAGGAGATACTCCAAGAAATTTTAACCGCCGGTCGAAATGGTTTGTGGGTTCAGGGTCATCACATTACCAAATTTGAACGAAACTAATAGTTACGGAAGTTATTTACAGAACAACTCAGCATGGGCCCACTACAGTTGACAGTTTTGGCTTGTAACAATTGTTGCTAGATTCTTCTTCGCTATTGTTACTTTTCACTGCCTACCTCTTCTTGCTCACACTCTCTCACGTAAACACCAGCAATTGCCACAACGGAAGGATAACCTAGCTGCATGTCGTTTCGCTAATGGTTAATCATAAACATTATAATAACAATAAGAAACTGCATCAAAAATCTTTGATGGCTACTCCTTGTTTTTAGTTTAATTATCACCTATAAATATACCAATGAAAAATTCCATAATCTGCCTGAACAAGTAATAAAATATACAAAATTTTAAATATTAACTTTTTATTAAATAAAAAATAGAGGTATAGTACTATAAAATCTATATTCAATACTGGGCCATTAGACCTCATGCTATTATATGGCCCCTCTGACTTGTATAAAATTAGCTGTAACTTCACAACCTCACTCACTTGCATGAAATTGGCAGTATCCTCACCAACCAGGATTGCACCAGAGAGCTGGTAATTTCGCCCATAAATACCAGAGAGCTTTTTTCTAAGTCTCGAAGCCATCTCCGTCTGTCTCACTGCTCTGCGAAAGTTAAGTAACTCTCTCTCTCTCTCCCTCCCTCCCACCAACAGAGAACAGAAATGAAGTGTGTGTTCTCTGAGAGAACCAGACCTAGCTCATTGTTAGCTTATGCTTCTAAATTGTATCTTATTATCACCAATGAGAAATTAATTAATAGTAACCATATTCTTTTCTTCAGGTTTTGAGAGATGGAACGTCAATTGTGCTTTCAAAAATATCTCTCGCGTACAGATGTGAATAGGAACTTGGAAGTGCCGAAGCGTGCACTTCATTTACCGGGCCACAACGGAGTCTTCATCGTGCGAGACCTGGCCGGAACAACATATCGCCTTAGAGCCCCGACAAGGAGTAGCGGGAGGCGTTCTCTCACCAAAGGCTGGAAGGCTTTTTCAGCTAAAAAAAAACTTAAAGCCGGTCAGAAACTAAGAATCTATCGCGCAGGTAATGAATACTCGGTGGAAGTGGATGTAAAGCTCTTTGGAGCGTCTGTAGGATGGCAACCCCTCTAATCTTCACTACTAAATTTGATGATTAGATCTTTTGATGTTGTTCATCGTCAAAATAAGTATTTTGGGTTGTGAGAGGTCTTTTTATACCTCATACCTCAATGACTTAGAAGAGTTGATATATATATATATGTGTGTGTGTGTGTGTGTGTGTGTGTGTGTGTGTGTGCTATTATTCCATACAAGTCACACAAAATTTTGCATTGGTTAACCATTAGATTTATCATGGTTCAGCAGACCAGCTCAATTCGTACCAAAATTAGGTTCCGATCCGACCTCAATGGCTTAGAGAGTTGGTATACAAGAGATATTTTTCATTGGGAGTTAAGACAACATAATTTGATTAACTATGAGATTAATCACGGTTCCTAGTTAGCTAGAAAAGATTATATATACAAAGCTTCCTTGGGGAGCAAGCTGGATGAAAATACTTGCTCTCTCTCTCTCCCCGTCAATAAAATTTTGGCATCTGTAGAGGTGAACTATTATATAATAGAATAGGAGATGTAGATAGTCAAGGATTACATGAAGTTGACTTCAAAGACTCGCCTGAGAAAAATTAAATTTGAAGTTGAAGGATTCAACATGGTGCGAAATTTCTCTGATGCAAAAAATCATCATAAATTAAGTTAAATATTGGCAGGAATACGATTTAATTCGTTACCACCCACAGACTTGCGAATCATGAGTTTATAGATCACTCACCAATTAGTTGATTCCCAAAGAAATATGTATTTGTTCCTGGTAGTGTGTGTGTGGTAGACTGTGTGTGAGTG